>SJXQ01005703.1:71105-217068 GCA_006408695.1 Aepyceros melampus
CCAACTGCTCCCTCACAGTGGCCCACAGGCTTGTAGAGTGGCCGCCATGCTGCTTCTCAGGAGAGAGACCAAAGACTGTGGTAACTGGGGCACTTAGGATCAAGCTGCCCACACAGAAGGAAGAAGAACATGGTGCCTGGAAAGGGGAAATCTTGAATAAAAATGGCACATTCTGAGAGTATTTAGGTACTTAAACAGAGTTGGTGTTCGGAATAGATTGAATAAGTGGCTGACATACAGGATGATGTGAAATGCTCCAGAAGGAATAGAGATAGGACATAAGTGAAGGGGAAAGAGCTTTTGTAAGCTATACATCATCATGTGAAAGGAAGATATTAAAGTAAAATGAGGGAAACAATTCAGATATCCGCCAGACTGCTACATGGATAAACAAGTTATGGTACATCTATACAATGTGATGCTGTTGTTAAGCAATAAAAAGGAACAAACTGCTGAAAAATGCAACACAGATGAATCACAAATTCATGAAAGGATCCTAAGTGAAAGAATCCAGACTCAAGAGCCGAGATCTTATATGTTATCATTTATATGACATTCTGGAAAAAGCAAAACTGTCAAGACAGAAAACAGATTGTGGTTGCCAGGGATAGGAGGAAGAGAAAGGGGCTGACTACAAGGAGCTTGAGGGAACTTTCTGGAGTAACGGAAATATTCATCTTGCTCATGGTCATCTTATGTTCATCAAAATACAGGATTACTCACATGAAAAAGAGTGAATTTTGCCTCAATAATCCTGAATTAAAAAAAAAAGTAAAAGGGAATTACCAGATACTTAATTCTAACTAGTTATAAAATTCTCATTTGATTACTTGGGGAGCCATTTGGATCACAATAAATAAGATGCTTTTGTTCCTTCAGAACAAATGTTTGCTCTGAATTAGAGAGCATCCCCGTGGTCGTGAATGATTAATATGGCCTCCTGCTCCAAGATCTCTGCAGATTTTTGCTTAGAGTCTGATTCCCAGTCAGCTTCTTTTTAAAGCAATCTCCATTTGGCAAGGTTGTACCTTTACTTGACGCTGTGAAAGTGTTCCAAGCTGAACCACTTTCAAAATGCAGGATGTAGCCAGCCAGCCAGCTCCTCCTGGCATCTTGTAATATGGGGAGACCCGACCTTGTTATCTCCCTAAGAGAATATCCAAGAGCTCAGCCGTAATTACCCAACTCTGGAGTCTGGCTTGCCCTTTCTTAATGCTAAGCAGGCTGCTGCTGAATCAGAGAAAGCCTATAGAGGCTTTTCTATTTGAAATGGCAAAATTTTCCAGAATAAGCATTCAACTGACATTAGCAGGGTTTCTCATCTCAAAATCAATTTGCAACATTTCAGTTTTGAAAGGTAAAGGCCAAAGGGATAAGAGCTTGGTTTTTTGACAACAGAACTACATTACCTCTCAGATCTAAAGTAGATTCTTCAAAAATAACACACAGACATTCTGATTGAAATTTTCCATTTTTGTTTTAACTTGGGAAAAACTATTTCAATTCTTTTCTACAAAGCTTTCAAATATTCATTTTTGAAAGCCTTGATAATGGCTATAATTGAAGTTATATATTTGAAATCCCTAACCGTCAAACCTTCTTAAATGAAACAGTTGGCATTTTACTTAGATGTCTAATCTGTACCTTTTTTAACTGCAGCAAATAAATAAGGCAGTTAGATTGTAAAATATTTATAAGAAAAGCCTCAATCTTACACAAACCTTTTGAGACATCTGATTAGCAAACTGTGACAATCTTGAAATTGAAGATGATAAAATTTCTTTTATTTTTGTAATCCTTTTAAAATTCTTAAAAATTCACAAGCTCTGCATTTGACCAGTTTGTTGAAGGAGTACTATTCTTTTCAGTAGAGAGAATTCCCTTTCATTCCTGTGGTTTTTGTTAATTCTCCAAGCCACATTCCACGCAATTGGCAATCTCAAAATGTAAAGCTTCCCTTGGAGTTCTTTGCCAGGCACACAGATAGCTTTAAGACTCAACCAAGCATTGAGACAGTGTTCCCACTCTGGAGAAATGACTGATTGATGGAATAAATCTGCTTCTGAAGTGATTTCCAAATGGCTATAAAAAAAAAAGGAGGCTAATTAAATATAGTCATTGAAGAGCAGTACTTAGCTCAACGAGCTCCTGTATTATACATTCTTCTCAAAGAAGCCATGTGCTCTAGAATTTTCTACAAAGGGGAAAAATGAAAAAGAGCATAAATGTCCAGCGAAAAAGCAAAGGTTTAGCAAACTATGGGACATGAGCCAAAAAGAATACAGTGTAGTCATTTAAAATAATCATTAGGAAGACTTTGTAACTCTATGGGGACCTTCTTATAACACATTAAAGGAAAAAGCAGACTGTTAGGTGGTATGCAGATTGCAATTATAACAAAAAAATGTAAGCTTGTGCATAATTGCAAATATACAGAAATTTTAATCCCTCTATTTAAATGAGCAGTATATGAGTCTTGTTTTTTTTCAATTTTCTTTAATGCTGTGATTATACCTTTTTTAAAATTTAAAGGATGGTTTTTATCTGCACTCTTCTTACTGGAGATAAGAATATGAGTCGTGAATTTATGTGACGCCTTCTGATCACCATGAATTCAATTCAAGCTGCAGTGTTGCCTAGCAACAGGATAACTTTTCTGCAGTGAAATTCCCCAGTAACAGCAACCTATGAAGTATCCCACGAGGAATTCCCTACCGTAAGTGCACCTCATACCCTTATTATTCTGTTCTCATATTCCACTGCTCTGGGGGAATTTCATAATCTGATCATGTCAAGACATTAAAATTTGGAGGGCTGCATTTAAAAATCTGGGGCTTCCCAGATAGTGCTAGTGGTAAAGAACCTACCTGTCAATGCAGGAAACGCAAGAGTCACAGGTTTGATCCCTGGGTCTGAAAGATACCCTGGAGGAGGGCATGGTGACCCACTCCAATATTCTTGCAGGGAGAACCCCATGGACAGAGGAGCCTGGTGGGCTACAGCCTGTGGGGTCACAAAGAGTCGAAAACAACTGAAGCAACTTAGCATGCATGCTTGCATTTTAAATCCACATCCCTAGATTTTTTTTTTCTCTCTGCCTAGAAGAGGAGAAAGGAGTAAGGGACTTTTCTAGATTTCTTCTAGTCTCTTATATTCCCCAGGTAAGAAGAACAAGGAAGGAAAATGATGAGAGCTTTGATTTCTAATCTTTATGGATAGTGGCTTAGCCTGGGCCCAATCAGAGAGTAATGTTTCTTTTTTTATTAGGTAGGAGATTTTTGAGATATAATGATATAATTTACTATAAAACTCATCCTTTCATAGTGGTTTTTAGTATATCCACAGAGATGAACATTTTCATCACCTCAAAAAGAATCCCAATAACCATTGACAGTCTTTCCCCATTTCTCTCCAACCTTTCTCCCCAGGCCCAGGCAACCACCAATCTACTTTCTTGCTGTATGGAATTGCCTAGTCTGGACATTTTATATAAATGGAATCATACAATATGTGACCTTTTGTGTCTGGTTTCTTTCATTTAGCCTAATATTTTCAAGAGTCATACATGGTGTAGCCTGTATCATGACTTCATCCCTTTTTATTGTCAAATAATATTCCTTTGTGTAGATAAACCACTTATCTGTTTATTCATTCATCCATTTATGGGCATTTGGTCTAGTTCCACTTTTGACTATTATAAATATTGCTATGAACATTTGTGCACAAGTTTTTATGTGGACATGTTTCCTCGTTCTTGGAAATATACCAAGGAGTGAAATTCTGGGTCATAGTAATTTTATGTTCAACTTTCTGAGGAAATGTCAAATTGTTTTCCAAAGTGGCTGCACATTTTATGTCTCTTCCAGCAGTGGATCAGGATTCCAGTTTTTCCACATCCTCCCCAACACTTTTCATTGTATGTCTTCTGATTATATCCATTCTAGTGGGTATGAGCTGGTATCTCATTGTGGCTTTAATTTGCATTTCCTTGATGACTAATAATGTTGGGTATCTTGTCTAATGCTCATTGGCCGTTTATTTTCTTTGGAGAAACATCTATTCAAATTCTTTGCCTATTTTTAATTGTTTGTATCTTTTTCATTGTTGAGTTGCTTTTTCTTTTTTTTTCCTTTTACTACTTAAATTCTTTGTGAAGATGTGTTGATGTCACGACCTTTGCAAACCTCCAAACACTCAGACCAAAACAGTTACCACCAGTTAAGGAGGAGAATAGAGGGCAGTCACCATACATCAGTGTCAATGAATAGAGGCACAGCAGGCCCCAGGGAACGAGCCCAGTGAACATGCTCTTATCTGTCTGGTGTCCTTACATCACCCCTGAAATCAAAATCTTGCTGTCAGCCTCTACAAAGCACAATGCCTGCTCTTGCTCTCAAACAGCCCTGGGGGAGGGGGGATTTCCTGCTGTGAATAGAAAAGAATGGCCGTAGTCACCACCCTTTATGGTTAGGTTCTATGCCTTCTATATTCCCCACTGTTTACCTAGATCCTGGCACACAGTTGACAAACAAATGAATGTGAAAACCTCCTTTTAGAATTTAAGTAACAGTGAGTTGTCACTCTTGCTTGCAAATTTCCTATGTGCACTAATTTTGTGTTTAACATATATTTAACACTTGTTGCTCTAAGCATTTTGCAAATAATTTTAATTAATTATTTACAAATACTTTTAGCACTTAACAAATAATTTGAAACCAATTTAATCTTCATAACAATTCTGTGAAGTTGGTATGCTATTATCTCCATTTTATGGATGAGGAAACTAGGCTGTGAGGTAATACATTTCTTCTTCATTTAAGTGAAGTATAGTTGGAGAAGGCAATGGCAACCCACTCCAGTACTCTTGCCTGGAAAATCCCATGGATGGAGGAGCCTGGTAGGCTGCAGTCCATGGGGTCACTAGGAGTCGGACACGACTAGGCAACTTCCCTTTCACTTTCATGCATTGGAGAAGGAAATGGCAACCCACTCCAGTGTTCTTGCCTGGAGAATCCCAGGGATGGGAGCCTGGCGGGCGGCCATCTATGGGGTCGCACAGAGTCGCACACGACTGAAGTGACTTAGCAGCAGCAGCATAGTTGATTTACAAGTTGTGTTAGTTTCCAGGGTACTGCAAAGTGATTCAGCTATATATACATATTTTTTTCAGATTCTTTTCCCTTATAGGTTATTACAAAGTATTGAGTATAGTTCCCTGTGCTATACAATAGATCTTCATTTGTTATCTATTTTATATACAGTAATATATATACGTTAATCCCAAACTCTTAATTTATTCCTCCCTACACCTTTCCCTGTTGGTAAACACAAGTGCATTTCTCTAAGTCTGTGAGTCTGTTTCTGTTTTGTAAACAAGTTCATTTGTATCATTGTTTTTAGATTCCACCTATAACTGATATCATATGATACTTATCTTTTTCTGTTTGGCTTATTTTCCTTAGTGTGATAATCTCTAAGTTCATCCATGTTTTTGCCAATGGTGTTATTTCACTATTTTTTTATTGCTGAGTAATATTCCATTGTATGTATATATCACATTTTCTTTATCCATTTATCTGTTAATGGACATTTAAGTTGCTTCCAGTACATTTCTTCTTATATGAGGAATGCATTTCCTTTCATATGAGACAATAAACTTCTTTTTCTTTACCCAGATTAGAGAATTTTCTGGATTTACATCCAATACACTCTTAAAAGGTAGTGAGTTTGAAAAGAGGAAAAGTCAGGGTAGTAGTCAAAGGAGTGAAGACAGGATAGAGCAAGGTTCAAAACTAAGGAGTGTGGTGCAATAATCCGTTATTGTGTGATAGCTTAAAGGAATTGCAGGCTATTGACCTTGAGTGTTATATGCCTCAGCTTTTCCCTTATCAACTATTTAGACTAATCAGTGCACTTGACCTTCCATTGCATCTACTTTATACAATCTATGGCATCACCGACTCGATGGACGCGAGTCTGAGTGAACTCTGGGAGTTGGTGATGGACAGGGAGGCCTGGCGTGCTGCGATTCATGGGGTCGCAAAGAGTCAGACACGACTGAGCGACTGAACTGAACTGAACTCAACTTTGGATAAATCCCCCAATTATTTCTCCATCCCAGCTCCTAGACTGCAAGCACAGCTAGAGGGAAAAATGTGTCCTGGTACCAATAATTTCTACTACAAATCCAGACTTCCCAAGCTTTAAAAGGATATGTTCCTTTTAGAACCATAAATTTTGTATATACCTCTATGGAGACCCCTGGTGGCTCAAATGGTAAGGTGTCTGCCTACAATGAGGGAGACCAGGGTTCAATCTCTGGGTCGGGAGGTTCCCCTGGAGAAGGCAATGGCAACCCGCTCCAGTACTTTTGCCTGGAAAATCCCATGGACAGAGGATCCTGGTAGGCTACAGTCCATGGGATTGCAAAGAGTCAGACACGACTGAGTGACTTCACTTTCACTTTCATGGAGACCTCATTATCTAAAAATATTGTGTTGTAATTATTATTTTCATTTGAAAAATTAATATTTGCTTCTTATAAAATAAAAAAGTCAACAAAAATGAAAGGTTAAAATAAAATGTGAAGATTAGTGAGTTTCTGCCAATGGCATTATTTGGCATAGTTGGGCCAGTGGCATCATTTCTTTTGTTTTTATAGCTGAGTAATATTCCATTGTATTAATATATATGTACCACATCTTCTTTATCCACTCCTCTGTCAATGGAAATTTAGATTGCTTCCATGTCCTGGCTATTGTAAGTAGTTCTGCAGTGAACTTTGAGGTGCATGCCTCTTTTCAAATTGTGGTTTTCTCTGGATATATGCTCAGCAGTAGGATTGCTGGATCATATGATAATTCCATTTTTAGTTTTTAAAGGAATCTCCACACTGGTCTCCATAATGATTCTATCAATTTACATCCCCCATCAATAGTGCAAGAGGGTTCCCTTTCCTCCACACCCTCTCCAGCATTTATTGTTTGTAGATTTTTCAGTGATGGCCATTCTGACCAGTGTGAGATGATACCTTATTGTTGTTTTGATTTCTAGTTTCTGATGACAAGTGATGTTGAGCAACTTTTCATGTGCTTTTTGACCATCTCCCTCAAGACTTTTTTGTGATACATTTATGTATGCATGTACAAACACACCACATATATTCACACCCAGAGGTTTTGGTTTGGTTTGGTTTTGATGGAAGACATAAAGATACTCTCTCCTGGAAGAAAATCATTAGTATCTTCAGATCTATCCTACACATATAGAAATCTTTAACATTACAGACATGCATATATAAGTATACTTGGTTTTGTTATGTGATATTTTTAGGATCTCATTGTGGGGAAGTATTGTAAGTTTTTCAACCAATTGCTTATTGAATAGGTATTTATGGTATTTCTCATTTAGTGTCTGTTTAAGTAATTCTTCAATGAACATTCTCACACATTAATTTCTATGGAATAATTCTGTGAAATTCTTTCTGCATGACAAATTCCAAACTTTTAATAGTTTCCTCAAGTCTCCAACCAGTCCTCTTACTCTCAACACACAGCCTTTTACTTCCCTGAGGAAACCAGGCTCACCTAACAAGCTCTGATTTATAAATTCATTTCTCTTCATCTCCATCCATCTTCTGCTTGTCACACCAATTATAAATGGGGCCACATCTTGTCCTTTGCCAAGACTAATGCTTTCACCAGTGCTGGCAAACCTCTCAGTCTTCTCTTCTGGATCATTACAAGTGCCTCTGAACTGGGTTCCCTTACCCTATTCTATCCCATCTAATCCAGCCATCATATGGTCAGGACCTGACGAAATGATGTTTATCTCCTGCTCAGAATCCTTTCTTGGCTTCCTAATGCCTACAAAAAGCATACAAACAACCGTCTTTTTCTCTCTGTGTCTTTGGTCATTTTGTTGCCTTTATCTGTAAGGTACTTCTTCCTGCTTCACCAGTCGAAACTTTCTCAGGTTTCAAGGCCTAGTTCAAGAGCCTGTCCTCCCTGAAGTTTCCCAAAAATACCCAGGTGAAACTGGCCCATTCTTAAGTTCTCAGATCCACGCACTTCTGCTTTATTTTGGCCCTTGTCCCATTATATTGCTAATAATAGTTATCTGTGCACATGCATCTTTATCTCCATGGCTCTAAGATATATTCTTTTTAGATCAGAACATTAAGTTCTGTATACCATAGCACTTGGCACAGTGAGAGTACATAAAAAGCCCTCAAAAGTTGTTTAATATGTTTATTAGTACCATAAAAAAAAAGAACACTGACATTTGTTCACTATCAGATAACCAGATGGTGTATTATATAAATAAAACCTATTTGATAAAATCACAAAGAAACATTTAAATAAGGAATAATCTTTGTAAAAAATTATAAAACAAAAGTGAAGGTGAAAGTGTTTGTTGCTCAGTCATGTCTGACTCTTTCTGACCCCATGGACTGTAGGCCACCAGGCTCCTCTCTCCATGGGATTTTCCAGGCAAGAATACCAGAGTGGTTTGCCATTCCTTTCTCCAAAAGGTCTTCCTGACCCATGGATCGAACCCAGGTCTCCAGCACTGCAGGCAGATTCTTTACCATCTGAGCCACCAGAGAAGTACCCCCCCCACCCCCACCAAATGATCTCATGTGATTTTAACACTACAACTTGTAAAACATCACCCATCTCCTCTCAACTCACTGTGACATCCTATTTGCCTCCAAATCTCAAGAATGGGATACTCATATACACATTACTATATGTAAAATAGGTAACTAATGGAGGCGGTGGTTTAGTTGCTAAGTCATGTCCGACTTTTGCGAACCTCATAGTCTGTAGCCTGCCAGGCTCCTTTGTCCATGGGATTTGCCAGGCAAGAATACTGGAGTGAGTTGCTATTTCCTTCTCTAGGAGATCTTCCCAACGCAGGGATTGAACTTACATCTCCTACATTGCAGGTGGATTCTTTACTGCTGAGCCACCAGGGAAGCCCAGGTAACTAATAAAAAAAAAAACCTACTGTATAGCATAGAAAACTCTACTCAATACTCTGTAATGGCCTATGTGGGAAAATAATCTAAGGAAGAGTGGATATATGTATATGTATAACTGATTCACTTTACTGTACAACAGAACCTAACACCACATTGTAAATTAACTATACTACAATAAAAATTAATTTCAAAAACCCCACATACATTCACACTAATGGTTTAGCCTTATGAACAAGAACTAGAATCTTGATAGCACAGTACACCCTCTTTCTCTTTCTGTACCTTGTTCTCATTGCACCTCCAATTAGGATTAAAGAAAAGATAATTGAGATGATTTTGAGTTTTTCTTTTTACTCAGAAACCAAAAATATTCTCCTGGTCAGGTCCTCTATGAGTAGGAAAAAGTATGAGCCCTCACCTCATTTCTTTGAAAGTAAAGATAATTACTATATCTAAACCTATTAATTGTTGAACCCACTAACCCAAATCTGAAATGGCTAATACATATAAAATTATAAAGAATGTGTTCATAAAGACAAAGGTAATGAAAAGCAGTAAACAGTAATATTTACCATTTTATGAGCACTTAGTACAGGCCAGATGCATTGTGCCAATGCTTTACACAATACTCTCTCATTTAATCCTCAACAAGTGCAGTAGATATAATCATACCCATATAGCACATTAGTAAAGTCAGGGTCAGAAAGACTAAGTTATTTGCTCAAGAACCCATAAGCACTACATGTCAGGATGAAAACATAGATATGTCTCAGACCCCAGCCCATCTCTTCACCACCATTCTATACCACCAGACACCATGAAGGAAACACACCTTTCTGTAAAACACTCTACAGAGAAATTTCCAAAAGTACATATAGGTCTCCCTTTTTAAAATGTGTTTGTATTTATTTATTTGGCTGTGCCAGTGTGGGATCTAGTTCCTTGACCAGAGATTGAACCCAGGTCCCCTGCATTTGGAGTGTAGAGTCCTAGCCACTGGACTACCAGGGAAGTCCCAGGTCTCCCTTTTTTGACCAAGGAATTCTAACAAATTAGAAATTCCTTCTAAGGAAGAGTCTTTCTTCCCTCTCCAACACCACTGCTGTTGAAGACTCTGTTCAGTTCAGTTCAGTTCAGTCCCTCACTCATGTCCAACTCTTTGCAACCCCATGGACTTGCAGCACGCCAGGCTTCTCTGTCCATCACCACCTCCTGGAGCTTTCTCAAACTCATGTCATCAAGTCGCTGATGCTATCCAACCATCTCATCCTCTGTCATCCCCTTCTTCTCCTGCCTTCAGTCTTTCCCAGCATCAGGGTCTTTTCCAAAGAAGACTCTGTAATATTCTCCAAATGCTCCATTTTCTCCATTCTATTTCTCAGTCCCTTTTTAGACTAGTTCTGGTCAACAAGTTGTGAGCAGAGGGACATGTGTCCCTTCCAGGCAGAGTCAGTGAAGGGTTTATTCAGAATTTTTTAATACCTCTTCCTTTGCCATGATAATTGAGCTCGATGCATATTCCAGATGACAGCTACAATAGTGTGAAATCACCATCAAATTGGGCCCCTGAGAACTGTGTGCCCCTCCTCCCACTGACATGTGATGAACACATAACATGAGTGAGAAATAAGTCATTATTGTATTAATAACGGTACTACTGGTATTTGGGGGTCAATTGGTTACTGAAACATCCTGACTAGTAACTAATAATATCCTAAGCCTATCCTGACTAATACAGCTGCCAAATAACAAATAATATAGAATATGAAAAAAGTTATCCACTAGAGTTTTTATTGCAACATTGAAAATGTTCAAGATCAATGTCTAACAAATAGTCAAATAAGCCATCATACAAGTTACCAGGTAGACTGCCACTTGTAACTGTGACACTTAAGTTATAGTGTTACAGAGAAAGCAGATTACAGACTACATCTTCTTTGACCCAAATTCTGAAACAAAGTCTCTCTCTCTCTCTCTCTCTCTCTCTCTCTCTATATATATATATATATACACACACATATATATGAGTATAGAGAGACCTGGAAAAAATAAAACCAGTGTGTTGATAAATAATTAAGTGAGAAAGTAGGCGAGAATATTATTTTTGATGCTTATAAAAGAATTTATTAAATTGATCATTTCCCCCTACATATCACATCTAATACTTTCCTTTAAAGAATAACATTTCTGAGCTTCCTGGTGGCTCAAACCATAAAGAATCTGCCTGCAGTGCAGGAGACTTGGGTTTGATCCCAGGTCAGGAAAATCCCCAGGAGAAGGAAATGGCAACCCACTCCAGTATTCTTGCCTGGAGAATTCCCTGGACAGAGGAGCCTGGCAGGCTACAATCCATGCTTTTCTTTAAAGGATACATTTCTTAAGGCAAAACATTAGGAAACCAAGATAGAACAATTGAAGTAAGGGAGAGTTTTAAGTTAATATCTGCTTTTCATATTTATGATTAATACAAAGAAAATCAGACACTGACAAATTAAATATTCATTTCTCTTCATATTGGCCAGTTGACTTATTTCTCCAGGTCAGCTCCCTCGTTAGTGTCATGACCCTGCTGAGAGAACCCTAAATCCTTTAGTATTCTATTCTTTACACCTCTCCTCAGTGCAATCATCACCTGGTCTAGTCAGGAAGGATCAGCTATAAATGACACAATAAACATCCTGAGGAGAAATTTAAATAAATGCAGAAAATTTTCTAGCTCTTCTTATCACTGAAAAAATTCCCCACCTGGCTTGTGATTATAGAAATATGATTTTATGATAGAAGCATTGTCTGTGTTCCCCTCTCTAAAATGCTAACTAGTTTTTGGCTTTTGAAACAAGATTTTAATTCTCACTTGTTAGAATCTTCATTGTTAATCCACCAAAATAGAATGACAAATCCAAGAGGTGCCATAGAAGAAATGCTAAGCACAAGACTTGTTTCTTACGTGTTTCAATAGAACCCATGAGGCATGACTCACTTGCAAGTAAAATTACTAGAGAGTGTCACCTGTTTAATTATAAACAGCTGCTATTTCCAAGCTTCACCATAAGACAAATTCCTTAACAGTGAATCTTATCCCAAATAAAACGTATGACAGCATAGCATTGGCTTTTCTTATACCTAATATCCCTAATGCTTAAGCCATTCGAAATCAGAGGCAAGCTGTGGAATTCAGAGGTAGTTTTGGAATATAGCTCTAGATTTGGCTTTACTGAGTCAATAAGAAAAATAATCAAAGAAAAACAGTCTACATAAACTAGGCCATGGGGAAACTTAGTGTCACTGGGATTTAGTTACTCATAGATGAACTTGTGAAAAGAAAGAAGAAATCTCTTTTTAGAAATAAATTTCAAGGGTCATCGTCAAAGAAACAAATCACAACTGGCAAACACCCTTTGGAGAAAATCAAGAAAATGCATCTTATTTTCCTAATCATTTCATCAGTGACACTATTTTATTTTCAAAGAAGTTGAGTAAAGAAATTCATCTGTCCATCCAAAATTAGAACCTCGATTGAAATGTCAATAAAAATTACTCTTGGAGACACTGAAGTACCACCTAAAATATACAGATGGCCCCTGGCTTATGATGGCTCGACTTATGATTTTTTGACTTTATGATGTAAAAGTGATATACAGTCAGTAGAAACTGTACCACAGATTTTGAATTTTGATCTTTTCCCAGGCTAGCAATATGTGATACAATACTCTCATGATGCTGGGCAGTGGCAGCAGCGCCAGCGCCTTGTCAGTCACACAGCTGTGAGCATAAACTACGGCCGCACTGACAGCCATTCTGTGCCCATGCGGTCATTGTTTTTCGCTCTCAGTACAGTAGTCAATAAATCATGAGATATTCAACACTGCATTATAAAACAGGCCTTGTTTAGATGATTTTGCCCAACAGGAGGCTAATGTAAGTGTTCTGAACATGTTTAAAGTAGGTTAAGCTAAGCTATGATGTTTGGTAAGTTAGATGTCTTAAACACATTTTCAACTTATGATGGGTTTATTGGGACATAACCCCACTGTAAGTGAAGGAAGATCCGTATTTTAATAATGTTAAAAATATAATGCTAACAGTTTGAGAGGGCTTGATATTGTTGTCCATGTTTAAGACCATATCCTAGAAAAAAATATTTATGCTACCTGATGATATTTCAGTTAGTTAAGTCACTCAGTCGTGTCCGACTCTTTGTAACCCCATGAATTGCAGCACGCCAGGCCTCCCTGTCCATCACCAGCTCCCGGAGTTCACTCAGACTCACGTCCATCGAGTCAGTGATGCCATCCAGCCACTCATCCTCTGTTGTCCCCTTCTCCCCCTGCCCCCAATCCCTCCCAGCATCAGAGTCTTTTCCAGTGAGTCAACTCTTCGCAGGAGGTGGCCAAAGTACTGGAGTTTCAGCTTTAGCATCATTCCTTCCAAAGAAATCCCAGGGCTGATCTCCTTCAGAATGGACTGGTTGGATCTCCTTGCACTCCAAGGGACTCTCAAGAGTCTTCTCCAACACCACAGTTCAAAAGCATCAACTCTTTGGCGCTCAGCCTTCTTCACAGTCCAACTCTCACACCCATACATGACCACAGGAAAAACCATAGCCTTGACTAGACGGACCTTAGTCGGCAAAGTAATGTCTCTGCTTTTGATGATATTTAGTCATTTGAAATAGAGATTTGTGGCAAACACTATTAATTGCCTACCCAACAAACATTTCCTCTTTCACTTTTGCTAAGAAAATCTTGGTTGGATTCCTTTAGCTTTATGCTGTTAAAAATTATTATCCAAAACTTGGAAATAAGGTAAAACAATGACCATGTGACTTTCAGCATCTAATAAACTAAACCAAAGAGTATCTTAATTCTCTAGGGAAATGTACATTTATTTGGCATACAATTTACTCTTGACTCTGTAAAGATATATATTCATTTGTAGAAAATTAACAACGTGTGAGGAATTTCTGTCTGGTAAAAAAGGCATCCCCTAAGGTTATAGTTTTATAGTCTTGTAGGATATTAATATATTTCATAACTAATTTAGCAATTGCATTTTGAGGTGAAGTCGCTTAGTCGTGTCCGACTCTTTGCGACCCCATGGACTGTAACCTACTAGGCTTCTCAGTCCATGGGATTCTCCAGGCAAGAATACTGGAGTGGATTGCCATTTCCTTCTCCAGAGGATCTTCCCAACCCAAGGATCGAACCCGGGTCTCCCGTATTGGAGGCAGACGCTTTAACCTCATTTTAGCGTTCTTTATTTCCTTGAACCTATCTATCACTTTCTCCTAGTCAACTTTGAACCGGTTTTACTATTTTTCTGCTCCATCATTAAGGAGTTACCTTTGACATGTGTTCACTCTATGCTTATATGTCATGATTTTAACCATTTGAAATTTAGAATTTGACAGTATCTGGCCCAAGGGAATGAATTGTGATTAATCTCAGACGATTGTGGCATTCCCACACCCCTGTTTCAGTAATTGTTCTAGGACTGTTTGTATGGACCCATTCTGATTAATGACACATAAAAAGAAGTCTGCTGGGCCTTCTAGGAAAGAAAACTTGTTTTCTCTTACAGAAAGATGATGAAGAGAAAGTCTGTTTTTCTACCATTTTCATGTTTCTTGCATAAGATAGTGTCATACAAAAGTGAGGCAGCCATCCTGCAAGAATGAGAGGAGACATCCCTAAGTACACTGAAGATAAAGAGTAGAGGAATCCAGGGATGACCTCAGTCCTCAACAGCATCACTGACTTGCATGTTTGATCTTGGACCACCTAGTTCTGGCTTCTAGTTGAATAAATAGAAGTCTTCATGATATTAGATACTATTAGATGAATATTCTGTCACTTGCATATAAAATCATTCGTAACTGATATAGAAAGTAGTAGGAAAACATGAAATATAAGGATATATTATTGAGCTCTTAGTTGCTACAGTGAAAATAATTTCTAGAATTACTTGTTTTTAACTTTATGCTGCCCCAGAATACAATCAGAAAACCCAGAGGCACACCTCAATCTACTGCACTATGGCAGGGGCTGGGAGCTGGAAATTTTTCTTGGCCCATTTCAGGAAGGATATTTCTGAACTATGTCTTTAAATATGAATGTTTACTTGGTTGGCTATTTTTCCATCCTCGGTTGTCTAGCTCACACTGCCAGTAGCAGCTGTACAACTCTCTGCTCTGACACATAGACCTTAGAGACCCTCATTTATATCACTGCTGTTTTAACAAAAGTGCCTTTGCTGGTATTTTATGAACATTGACATCCCATTACTTTAGTTAGTTCAGAGTTTGCAAATGTAAATTATATTGTACTCTGTAATAAACTTAATTGAGAAGCTTCTGATGACTGTGATTTACTTCTCAAGGGTGACAGAATTCTTTGAATTTCCCAGCAACGGACACACATTCTGATTAAACAATGAATATACTCTATATTTTTGAACATTGTGAACCTACAAGTATTTTAAAAATATCAAATAATTTTGATTTATGCTAGAGTGAGAAATATATACAGAGATAAATACAGTGTCTTTGAGAGATCATCGACTCCTACACTCAGTTTCCAGATAAGGAAACTGAGGCCCAGGGGAATTTTACCATGGGTCATTAAAAAATGCAAATGCTTCTGTGTTTTCTAAACCAATAGAGAAAGGGAGTAACTTTAAGAGATGGTATTCCTTATCCCAAGCCTCCAACACCCTCTCCCATATACCCCAGGAGGAGAGAGGTGTGTTGCAGAAGGAATTGGGTAATAATATGAGCTTTAGTATATACTGTTGGTACCCTGATGATGTCTTCTGCCACATGAGCCCTTGGTACCTAGAGTGTGATCCCTGGACCAGCAGCACTGTCATCACCTGGGAGTTTTTCATTAAAATGCATAATTTTGGGTTGCCCCAGACCTGCTAAATCAATCTTTAACAAGATTCCCCAGGTGACATAAAGATTGAGGAGCACTTGTGCAGTCGAATTCCTTTATTTTTACACATGAGGTCACTGAGATCCAAAAAGAGGAAATGATTTGTTCACCTCTTAGACTTCATACATTTTCCAAAGAACTCCAGAAAGAAAAGTTGACCCCATTAAGGGAAAGAAGTGATACATAGCAGGAAGTTTCCATGAAATGAAATATTAATGGAAGTAGCAGAAAAATAAAAGGACTCTAATTTTAAATTATTTTAAAATATCAACCATGTCATTCTTTGTTCATTGGACTGCTCTTTGTTTTCAGTTGGTATTTTGAATCATGATCAATTGTAATGAGGGTTTGTCTTAAAATACAGCTTTTTCTCCTTAGTTCTATAGTGCACATATTGTATAGATGTAGCAAGTTTGAGGATCTCTGACCAGAAATCAAGCATGCGAGAAATGGAACTTTATTCTTCCATATAATTCAACTTAATTTCCATCTTGACACTCCCCCCTCCTCTCAATCACCAAGCACTTAACCTTAGATAATTTGCTATCCTTTTTCTCCTAGGTCATGTCAAAGTTTGACAGCATATCCAGCATGCCAGTGGGTCTGGGGCAGAGGGACTGGCAATCTGGTTGTCAAAGTCATCTGTCCACATGGGATCCTCAGAGACATCCATCATGCCACCTGGCTCTTGGTTACAATCCATATGGGTCATATCTAAGTGTCAAGGTAAGACCATATTACAACCTGTCTACCCTCTTTCTCCTTCAACTTGGGCACCGCCTGTGGGTGCCAGATTAATTGTGATGTTTACATGGCCTTTCAGGCTGTCTAAGATCTTGTCCTACAAGAGTAGAGGTCACACGGTCAAATATCCCCAAGCTCCAGGAAGGCACATGATGGTTGAAGTAGACTGCTGCAAAATAGAGAATTCAGATGCCATATAAAGAGGGAGGTTGCTCCTTACTGCTCCACCTGCCTGCTGGTTTCAGTCCCAGTATGTCAACATTTAGGATTATTACTAACAAACAGGTCTCCCTTTCTGGTCTGTGTATTCCCTTAATGCAGGAAAGCCTGCTTCAGTTATCTTCATAGCCTGGTATAGTGCCTCATGTTCATTCATTTGTATTCATTTATTCAACAAATATGGACTGAGGACCCATCATAGACTAGGCATGTGTTAGTCATTACAAATGTATTTACAAAGTCTCTGCCATCATAGAATTTGTATTCCCAAGTGGAGAAAACTGACATTAACAAAGTAACAAATTAATGAATAAGGTACTTACATCTATTGGGTAAAATGAAGAGCCATATCATTGCAGGTTTGATTAAAAGTTTGGGGTAAACCTATGTGGCCAGACTGCCAGGAGTTCCAGGAGTTCAGCTGTGTGATCTAAATCTGTCCTGATTCAGACCATGTTTTGGCATCTCCTAACTTCACTGTCCACTAAATAGCCATGAGAGTGAGTCTGGTCCTTTTGAGTATGTAGAACTGCAGCACAGACTAGCATTTTGTCAGACCAATATGAAGAAACAGGCCAGGAGAATACAGGAAACTCGGGCATCTACACTCCACATCAGGGCAGCCTGCCAGTTGTCACCGGTCCTCACCCTTGCCTCCATAACATCCACTTACACACATTCTAAAGAGAAAAAGAAGTTGAGGTCATCATTAGGTGAGAAACAGACTGGAAGGGGGAGGAGTGCCAGTCATTAATTCAAATTCAAGTGATTATAGATCTAGTGTCATGAAGTTTACTGTATATTGTTCCCAGTAATTTTCAGTAATTCTTAGTAGTCCTATGGCTTGCCCTTTGCCCATTTAATCATTGTCAGTCATGCCCCAAAAGTATGGTAGGACCAACTTAGAACAAATAGTCACTATTCAACTTTAATTATGAATTAGAAACTTTAAAGTCTTTAGCAGAGAAAATGGCCTAAAAGCCAAAGTGCTTTTGATTTGCAAAGGCTAGTCTCTGGAGGAAAAGAACTTGGCTTTCAGTGTCAGGATCCAAAGCCCAATGGGGGAAGCCTAGAGTTTCTATCCAAATCATAAGTTGAGCACTGTGTAATGATAGGAGCATTTTCCAGCCACATAAAGAAGAAATAAGGCCTTAGAGAATGAACTTCAGTAAGTTTAGGGGGAAAGGGCAAGAAAGTTTAGAGCCAAGGTGAGATTTTGTTCTCCAGTTTCTATCTACTCTCCTCTGCTTCCCTCCTCCCACCACGAAAAAATCTATAGGAAAAGGGTGATAAAAATCCCCAGATCAGTTTAGAGAAATGAGTGAAGAAAAAGGTTTATGTCTCACTTCACCTCTTGTTGAAATATCCTTTTTGTAAAGCTCCCTGGACCAGCATGCGGCAGACCCAGAGGTTGAAATGATGGTACATCATGTCTAAGCAGAGAGAGCCAACATGGCTACATACACCTTGTTCCCTTGCTCTTCTTCCCACTGCCAGAAAACTTTAGTCTCCCTTCTTTCCAGCCAAGGAGTATGAAAGGAGATCCGTAAATCTTACACTGTCACGAGAGCCATCTGAGAAGAGCCATCCAGGCCTTCCAGGATGTCACTGTGGTATGAATTGAGAAGAATTCAAAAAAGTGGGGAGAGAGGTTATCTAGGGGATGGCTTAAGCTAGAGATAGGATGGAGGTGGCAAGTGAGCCTGTAAGAGCCATAGGACCACCTCTAGCCAATAAAAAAGGAACAGAAATTGGGTGGGTCACTTCTGGACTGAGGCATTGAACATGCCCATGCTCAATTCCCTCATTTTTGCTTTTATGGCATCCACCAAAATGTCCATGCATTCGAGATGGTACAATTGTAAGAAGATGATGTGTGTATATGTGTGTGTGTGTGTGTGTGTGTGTGTGTAGGTTCTTAGTTGGGGCACATGGGATCTTTCGTTGCAGCATGCTAACTCTTAGTTGCTGCATTCGAATTTTTAGCTGTGGCATGTGGAGTCTAGTTCCCCGATGCCCCCTGCATTTGGAGTGTGGAGTCTTAGCCTCTGGACCACCAGGGAAGTCCCAAGAAGGTGATACTTCTATCAGCCTGGATACCCGAGTGACTAAAGGCCCCTGCCAACCTGTATTGGAAGATGCAGCATGAGCAAGAAACATATTTTTATTTTATTAAGCCAGTGAGATTTGGGGAGAATGTTTTTTGCTACAGCAAAGCCTTATCTAGGTGATGCTGGGAAAGATTGAGGGCAGGAGGAGAAGGGGACCAGAGAGGATGAGATGGTTGGATGGCATCATTGACTCAATGGACATGAGATTGAGCAAGCTCTGGGAGATGGTGAGGGACAGGGAGGCCTGGTGCGCTGCAGTCCATGAGTCACAAAGAGTTGGACATGACTGAGCGACTGAAGAACAACTTTATCTATCCTTATGAATACAAGCTAATTTTCCTAGTTAGAAATAAAGAGAGTTATAGCTTTATCTCTGAATTTTATAATCTCTAAATTTTAATTGCTGCCACAAATATTAGAGTGAACATATGAAATTTCCATTTTACCAGCTCAAAGTGAGTTGAACATCAGCAATAGTTCAACCATAGTATTCCTAGGAATGAACTTTCAGAACTGAGATATATGCTTTACTATGACTTGATATTTAAGTTTATTTTGTTTGATGATAATCTAGGGCATGATTTTCATTGCTAAAACAAAAACAAAAACCAAATTCTTCCATTTTGTTTTCAGATAACTTGACAAATGTTGGGATTGGCTTCTCTTCAACAATTGACATTACATTTATGTTATTCAGGCAGAAGATAAGTAAATTTAGGAAAGAGAGGCAGAGGAAGGGAGTTTTACTCACATATAAAATTCTGGTTTGAGTAAGTGTCCAGGGATGGCTCTAGACAAAATAATAAATTGAGTCAAGATTTTTCTTTGAGATATTCCCATATGACCTATCAGGTTCTCTTCCCCTATTTTTTCTCTCTTCTCTCTTTCCCCCAAAGACTTGGAGTCAAGCCGTGTATCTCAGTTCTGGGAATCTCAGCTAAGATTTACACAAATTACCAAGAAGGGGATGAGTTGGCCACAATTAGAGGCACTAAACATTCCAAAGAGAGCCTCACAAAAGATCCAAAATCCCACAAAACTGAATATCATGGGTAATAATAACAATAATTCTCATCATGTCAACAAATATTTATTGTACAGCTAAATTATGCCAAGTACTAACCCATAGTGAACAAAGTCCCTGCCTTCACAAAACTTACATTTTAATAGAACAAAGGGCTGTAAACAAATAACATAATGTTAGGTATCCATGTGGACTTAAGTCTTGTGTGTAAAATCAGGTAAGGGGGTTAGAGACTAGTGGATGGAAGGTAGGAGCCACTTTGCCTACAGTGGCCAAGGAAGGCCTTTTTTAGGAGAAGATGTTTGAGGGGAATCCTGAATAAACTATAGGAATAAGTCATGGGCAATGTGAATATGTAGGGATGAGGAGCATTCCAATGAAGAAGATCAGCATATAAAAAGTCCCTGGGACAAAACATACTTGCTGTCCGAGGAACCACAAGAAAATCAGGACTAGATGAGAAAAAAGGATAAAAGAAATAATTAAGAGAGGGGATCAGAGAAGTAGGTCAAGGCCAAATCACATGGATCCCTGAAGGCCTTAGTGAGGACTTTGGACTTTGTTCAAAGTGTGATGGGAAGTCAGCTTAGGGCTTTGAGTAAGGGAATGGACAAAACCTGATTTATGTTTAGAAAATTCTTGAGGCTGCTGTGCAGTGAATAGACTGTAGGCAAGAGTACAAGCAGGAACACCAGTTGGGAGGCCATGGCAGTCGTTCTGGGAATAGGTGATGGTGGCTTGGACTAGAAAGGGTGACATTGTTTGGTTTGTGATATAATCATAGTTGGCATTTATTGACCATTCATTAGCCAAGGGCTTTTTAAACATTATTCTTATAACTCTCTATGGAGTGAGTTTCATTTGCTCCTATGGAGAAAACTGACCCAGTCTAAAGAGGATAACTTGCCCCATTTCTGTCAGCTAGCCCTGATTTACCAAGGAGGACTCCGAAAGTTGTGAAGTAACATAGCCAAGGTCACATAAGTAACAAGTGCACTGAGCTCATAGAAATTTGTCTAGCTCAAGATCAAGCCATTTTTGCCTCCAAAGAAACAGTATGGGCCATAATTACTGGTGTTGGGCTAATGATATTTGGTGCAAATCATTATATTTAGGGTAAGGAACAAACCCTATCATATGTTATCATGGACAAGGGAGTACTAGAAAGGACTTGGACTAATGTTAAAATTAGGGCTGGGCAATCTTTTTTTTTGAATGGGCTACTTAATAGAGATTCTTGGATTCACACAAAATAAGACTTTTAAAGGCCTTTGGAGGCCAAGAAATGCATTAAAATGAATATAACTGTTAGACTGTACTCCCTTTTGTACACAAAGAATGTTTGCACAGTTTGAGTCATCTGATTTTGAAAAGATTGTTCTGTGAACCGTCTAAGTCCTTATGAGAAGAGAAGAAGGTGCGACACATTGAAACATACCTCCTTGAGAGTTGGCTTGAGGCCTAAGTAAGAATTGACTCTGGGAAAACCAGCGTCTGACAGGGCTGTTCCCCACCAAGTGAGAGTTTAATAAACAAAATCACAATTCACCCCAGCTTGGCTTCAGCATTTTTGAAAATGACATCCAAGATGGCATCATCACCGAGGAGAAAATCACAGCCTAGTTTGCAGTTGGAAATTGCTAGCTTGCTGGCAGCTGCTATTCACTCTGGGTTGAACTGCTCTGTCATTAGATCTCAGAATAGGGTAGCATAAAGGGAAGTGATGATGTCATTGTCTTCCTAGGCTAGTGAGCAAATAAGGGCTTGGGAAAATCTTATTTACATTCAACCAAGCTCTTGGTACATGTGGTCAGCACTGTGTTAAATGCCATATAAACTGTGCCAGGGAGCAGGCAAGGGGAGCGTTGCCCTTGCCCTCAAGGGGCTTACAATATTGCTAACATTCAAGAGAAATTATAAATACAAAGGCGTACCAATAACGTATTGCACCTCAACTCCAAATGCACCCTTCTTTTCTCTGCTATGTAATACTGGAGCTTGACCTTATAAACATTTCTCCTTTGCCAGATGTTACATTGTTAGGATTTGTTCATAGAAGGTGCTAGACACATGTGGCAGGGTGAAGGGATGCCTCTTCCTAATGTGCTTGTTGCTTGCTTGCTTCTGCAGCACACAGCGGTCAGCGGCAGGCAAACACCCCGAGGTGCTCGGTCTTCAGTGAGTGTCCAAGCACTCCCGCATGTGGCTTTCTAGCCAGTTTCAGTGGCATTCTCACGGGCAGCTTCCCAGCAGATCCCACTAAGAACTTAGAAGACCGCTTCTCAGGGTGTTTTTGTAGCACCCCTGGGCAATCACCTATGAGTCTCATCAGCACCCCACCATGGAGATTCCCAGTGAGTTTAGCTGGCATCCAGCCAGTGATTTCCTGTTTGCCAGCCTGTCTGCACTGCAGCCTCAGTGAAATTCTCCACTATCCACCGTGTCATGCCAACACCCTCCCACTGAGGCTGAATCGCTCAGCCTTAATGGGGGCCTAGGGAGCTTTTCCAGTGTGTCACTTAGGTGCTCTGCCTCAGTCCTAGGGATAGTGGCTGCCTCCTCTATCTGCCTTCCCTACATTCTTTACAATTATCCTTTACCCCTCAGTAGTTTCTTTTTATTAGTTAACAATTCTTTATGTTAAACTCCCCATGTTCTAATTACTGTGCACTTTCTGCTTCCTGAGGGAAAACTGGCTGATACAAAAAGTAAGAACACATAAGTGCAAAACTGGAGGATAACGTGAGATGCTTTAGCAGTTCAGAAAATGTGGAGTTCGGTGTGAACTGTTGAGTCAAGGGAAGACTTCATGGAAAGCTATAACTTGAAACTGGACTCAGTCTGATAGAGGGAGAGAATTCTAAATTCAGAGGGGGTGTGTATCAGGGGTATGTGTGTCTGTCTGTGTCTGTGTGTCTGTGTGTGTGTTTGAGAGGGAGGGAGGGAAGAAAATAGAAAGGGAGGGAGGAAAGACAGGATCAGGGGCCAGGTCGGACGATTTATTTTAAATGGTAGGAAGTAATTTCAGAGGGTAAAATAGACTGAGGATTAACTAACCAATTAATTCAGCAAAATCAGGATCTAAGTGCACATTTATAGCAGTGACCAAAATAGATGAAGATATTTGCCCTTGGTGGGGTTTACAGCATAGAGGCAGAGGGTAAAGCAAGAGAGAGAATAATAAACAATAGACAAGATAAACACATTGTCCAGTACAATAGAGGTTGGTATGTGATATAAAAAAGGGAAAAAAGGAGACTGGGGGTATGTTAGTTTCCTCTTACTGCTATAACAAATTACCACAAATAATGGTTTAAAACAACATAAATTTATTATCTTATATCTTAGAGGCCAGTAGTTCTGAATGCAGGTATTAGCAGGACTGCATTTCTTCTGGAAGCTCTAAGGGAGATTCATTTCCTTGCCTTTTCCAGCCTCTTGGGGACACCTGCAGTTCCTTGACTCATGATCTCTTTTCCCATCTTTGAACTAGCAGGGTATCATCTTTAAATCTCTCTCCTTTATTACTTTCGTTTCTGTGTCGTATCTTCTCTGACTCTGACTCTCCTATCTCCCACCCAAATAATCCAGGATAATGTTCTCATCTCAAGATCTTTAACTTAATCACACTGCAAAGTCCCCTTGGCCATGTCAGGTAACATATTCACAGGTTCTGAGGATTAGGTTGTGAACATCCTTGGGGATCTTTTATTCGCCTACCACAAGGGATTCACAGCTTTAAATTGGTGGTTATGCTAGGCCTCATTAAAAAGGTAAGATCTGAGCACAAACTTAAAATGATGGAGTTACCTATGAAGTTACACATGTAGAGAATGTTATAGAAAGAGACACAGCCAGTGCAAAGGGCCTGAGGCTGGAGGGTTCCTAGTGTGGAAGAAACAGAGTCTAGCATAGCTGGCAGAGAATGAGGCAGGGAAAGTACCAAGAGATAAAGTCAGACAGAGTGAGAGAGACAGACTATTTGGGGTGAATTATTGGGATGAGGACACTGATCACAAAAGGGCAGTGTATGAATGCTGAAGAAGAATGCTGATACCAAATTCACTGCAGGATGCGAGCAACAAAAATATAACTGGGGTCTCAGGTCCAATGTTTTCCACTCCTGTGGTAGATGTGGGGTTCTTGGAATGTTAGACCAAGGAAGCATGTTTCATGTATTTTATAGAGAATTATAAAAAAATATATTTTAAGCAGAGCAGAGATATGTTAATATGTGTCTAAAAATTTTCATTGAGGCAGCAAGAAGAAAAGCTGTCTCACTGAACTAAAATGCAAATGTGCACATTTCTCATATTCTTGATACCTCTTGTGATGTATTTGGTAGAACCAGAAATGTCTAACATGTGCAGGACTTGTGATAATGGCTTCTTGGCTGTGCAATTTTATTTTTAATTGCAAACACCTGACAGTTCAGATGGTGCCTTTCCTCAATCAACCTAACACTATTTAAATCTACAGATATGATAATTGTGGTAAAGCGAGAAGCTTTCACTGGTCTCAAGCTGATCCTTATAAGCGAGCTGCCTCTTACTGGGGAAGGGGGAGGTCCCTAAGGCTCAATTTCTCCTCTGCAGCTCTGCAAACCTGAGAAACCGTCAGTAGCAAACACTCAAGATGATCAGTCCTGCAGAACCAAGACAGGAATGGTACTGCTGCTGCTAAGTCGCTTCAGTCGTGTCCGACTCTGTGCGACCCCATAGACGGCAGCCCACCAGGCTCCCCCATCCCTGGGATTCTCCAGGCAAGAACACTGGAATGGGTTGCCATTTCCTTCTCCACAGGAATGGTACACCCAAGTGCTAATTAACTGACTTGAAGTGTGATGTTTAAGATGGTTAGTTTCTGCAGAGGAAACTTACTCCTGATAGTAACCACTTGAAAGGCTAAATTACAGATCACAAAAAAATCATATTTTAAGAAGTTTAAGTTTGTATATTTCTTCATGCCAAGCATTGTTCTAGGCACATTTTCTTCGTTTACTCAACAAATAATTTTTGAGTACCTCCTTTATGCCAGATATTGTCTTGGGCACTTGGAAAACATCAGTTATTTAAAAGGTCCGTGCTTTATATATTTTGAAGGTAAAAACCAACAGGATTTCCTGATGGATCACATATAAAGAATGATAAAAAGAGATGTCAAGGATGAAGCCAAGTTTTAGGGAAGGAAAGATGATCAAGAGGAATTCTTCATGAAGCGGGTGCTCCTGTTCTAAGCAATACTCTGGGCTCTCTTGGTCATCTCCAAATCTTCAACCACTGTCTACTGTACCCAACAGTCTTATGTTAGTGATTCATGGAGGGAACAAAGGTGAAACAGAGGTACCAGTGCAAGGGACAAGTTGCAGGAAGCAAGAACTCCTGATAGTAACCACTTGAAAGGCTAAATTACAGATCACAAAAAAATCATATTTTAAGAAGTTTAAGTTTGTATATTTCTTCATGCCAAGCATTGTTCTAGGCACATTTTCTTCGTTTACTCAACAAATAATTTTTGAGTACCTCCTTTATGCCAGATATTGTCTTGGGCACTTGGAAAACATCAGTTATTTAAAAGGTCCGTGCTTTATATATTTTGAAGGTAAAAACCAACAGGATTTCCTGATGGATCACATATAAAGAATGATAAAAAGAGATGTCAAGGATGAAGCCAAGTTTTAGGGAAGGAAAGATGATCAAGAGGAATTCTTCATGAAGCGGGTGCTCCTGTTCTAAGCAATACTCTGGGCTCTCTTGGTCATCTCCAAATCTTCAACCACTGTCTACTGTACCCAACAGTCTTATGTTAGTGATTCATGGAGGGAACAAAGGTGAAACAGAGGTACCAGTGCAAGGGACAAGTTGCAGGAAGCAAGATCATGGCCCAGGAAATATGAATCAAAAATTTGGTTAGAGTAGGAATTCAGAAAGAAAAATGCCCAGGAATTGTAAGTCTTCCCACCTCCAACAATCCTTAAAAATGCTGCAACAGACCCTGGGCATCTCACAACGTAGAGATGAGAGCTTGAGAAACTTGTGAAAGTTTATGTAAGTAAAGGCTTTATCAAGAAGGGCTTGAGAAAGGTTGAAAACTTGAAAGTATTGGGGCATTCAGAATGCATTACCTTTTATTAAATAATTATCTATCTAATTATTATGAGTTAGTAACTAAGATCAACATATTAACCCTCATTGCAACTTTAGAATATAGGTACTTAAATTATTCTCTTTCCACAAAAGAGAAAATTGGGAACCTGAGAGGGAGGGAAAGCAAATTACTTGCCCATTCATATCCAGTAAGAGAGAGGGACTTTAACCCTCAAGGTGGGTCTTTTCAACCTCATGAAATGTACTCTCCTTGGACTGACAGTTAGCAAGGAACATGCCTCTGTTTGTGGAGAAGGAAATGGCAACCCACTTCAATATTCTTGCCTGGGAAATCCCATGTACAGAAGAGCCTGGTGGGCTATGGTCCGGGGTTGCAGAGTCGGACATGATTTAGTGACTAAACAACAGCAGCAAATGCCTCTGTATGGTATCCTTTTTATGTGTGTATATGTGTAGGTTAACCATTGGACACACTTGTGGATATTTTAGCCATTGTCATATTTTGATGATTCTCAGCAGAGTTTTTCTTTGCTTATAAAACTAAATTAGATAAGCCCTTTAACTGTGGTATATTAGTCATCATCAACATGGTATAAGCGTCAAGGGGCAGAGGTTTTCTCTGCTCCATTCATTGTCTTCTCAACACCTGGATCAGGTCCTGGCACACTGTAGGTGCTCAGTGAGTGTTTCTTGAGTGGAAAAGTTGGCAGATCAATTCAGTCATCTGGCTTAGTACGAATGACCACAAAATCTGATCCCTGACTGGGATGGCGAATCAAATGGTACCAAGAAGGGGGAAGTGCTTGAGAGGATGCCAAGATAAACAAGAAGGAGTTTCAGAGGACACACTATCTGGGAGACTGATGTTTTCTGGGTAGTTGACAATTTCACCTTCTAAATGAGTATTGGGTCCCATCCAAGAGCCTGGGTAGGATCTCTGACACTTTTTGAATGAGAAAGAAGAAATCCACCCATACTTGCTCATCTGCTCAGATTTATGTTAATTCCTGCTGAAATCCTCTTAGCAGTGTCCTGATCCAGTTATGCTCGACTCCTGGGTTGGCTTCCTGTTTCAACTGGCTTTGAGTTCTAGCATCCTGATTCACTAGTCCCCTCTCCACTATTAGTTATCATCCCCATCTCACCTCAAGCCTTTCAAACTTTCCTCTAGAAACTCTTGCTCTTGGCCTTATCAGGCCATTAAAATGTCCCTCTCTCCGTTTCCAGTAACATTATCTACCTTGGCCCTCACCAAGGCTTTGCCATTATGACATCAGGTAGCTGGACTACCTTCACAAACTACATGTTTAATTTTTTGCTTGTTACTTTTTGTTGAAACACACATCAAGAAAAATGTACTGATAACAAGTACATAGCATGATAAATTTTCACAAACAAAATACACCCAGGAAAAGAACCCATAGCAAATAGATAATTAAAACCCTATGAATAGTTGACATGCCAAAACTTGAACATATTCAGCCCAGATTTCTGTTATTTCAGAAAAGTTTCAGTAAGCTTTAGCCACACCCCTATCCTATCTAAAGATGAGCGTGTATCTTGCTTGCAACCACTCAATAGCAACAAGTATAATTTCTCTCTTAACCAGATTTCATACTGGTTTTATGACAGATGTCTGCAGACATCTCTGTCTCCTCATCCACACCTCCCTTAAAGTCTGAGTCTGCATATTGAAAGATAAATGATATTTAAGACATATATGTCTCTAGAGGTTTCTGAGATTACCTTTGAGGGAATTTTATTTGGCTACCAGAGCTTAGAGCTTCTGAGAACTTTTATGCCAGGAAGAGTTAATTAAATACAATGCATCCTGGGGCTTGAGTGCTGAAAGCCTAATGAGATCCAATGTTTCATGAGAGACTACTTAAATTGAAACAGTGGCAGAATTATCTAGAAGCTTCCAATGAACTTTCAAGCTTGATATGTTCCTCGTTTCATTTTTTGGTCTGATACAACACACAGCCCATTGCAATGTCCATTTCTGCATTTATGGATGCCAGAATCTCCTCAGTTCACTTCAGGAAGGCAATTTGAAATGAGATTTATTTTGATGGCATTTTAGATGTTGTTGTGTCTAATAATCATAATGATGGTATATGAAAGTTGGCACAATAGATGTGCATGGGCTACTGGAAGGAGAGAGGGCCAAAATTTCATAAGAAAATGCTCATTATCTTTCACCAGCAGGAGATAAAGTTCAAATTTATTTCTCCTGGTGGCTTGCAGCCCAAAACACTGACCATTTCCAAGGCACACAGAATACAGTACTTTGGAAATCACCCAATATGGAAGGGCAAAGGAATGTCTTTGTTTTCTGGCTAGAAAGGCAGAGTTCTCTATCTGCCTCAGGTTTTACAGCTATAGCCAGCTCTCTGGGATCTACTATAGTTTCAGAAGGTAGCATGAGTAAAAGGCAAGGGAGACTTACCAGGAGCTACAGGGGAGAAAGTGACGGCGATAGTAGATTTGGCCTTCGATTATGAACATGCAGCTCATAGAGCTTTGTATCATTTGCACACCCCACCCTTTAGCCCCCTTGCCAGAGAATGAGATACCCACTCTTTTCTCCTTTCCTGGGATTGCGAGAGGGTTAAAAATGAAGGCAATGAAAATCAGAAGCAGGCATCTGGTAATGGCTCAAATGGCCCCTAGACCTGTAAAGGCAGTGCCCATTCTGTTGCTCACATTGGGATTTTTGATGGACCCACAATTTTCAGTCTCCTGGTCTACAAGTCCCATTTATTTAGGAAAGAAGTGTGCCTAATTGAAGCGATGTGTCCTTTTCTTCAATTTGGTTGTAACTTCTCTTTCATTTTCAGCCTCTGACAGTCAACTAAGTGTGTAGGAGATTAGTTATCCTATCTAGATGCATGCAAATAAATACACACTGTAGAGATCAGAAACAGAGAATGCCATAGCTGGATTGCAAGTGTGGTTCTCCTGTCTGCAAGTTATAGTACAAAGATGGCAGAACACACTTTGTTACCTTTTCAGAGGGTTGATACTCTTCATTCATAACTTTTAAATTGCAAATATGACACAAATCATTAACCATAACATCAGTTTAATGAAAAGATCATATCTTATAAAATCAGATCATTTGAGAATCTATAAATAAGCTCAATGGTATGTAAATTACTTAATGGAAAGGGAAATCACTTTCTCATTGATTAAAAATGCTTCACCCTATCACCTTTAGCCTATTAATAGGCCCAATACTGAATTAAAAGCTGAGCTGCATACTATATATGCCAGGGACGAGAGAACATTCCAGCACTTCTCAAATTTTCATGTCCATATATTGAGTTGGCCCAAAAGTTCATTCTGTGTTTTCATACAATGTTGGGGAAAAACACAAACCCGAATGAACGTTTTTGCCAACCCAGTATATTACTCAGAGATTTTGTTAAAATCCAGATTCTGACTTAGCAGGTCTAGAGTAGGCCCTTTCTAAAAAGTTCTGGGTGATGCTACTGGCCTGTGTACCACACTTTGAGCATGGAGGACATAGGGAACCCTCTGCCCTCTAAGGAGACCTCATTTAGTATCAAAATACTTCCAGAAATGTGCCCAGCCTTTTGAAACACATGTTTTTGGTTGCTGTTATGATTCACTCTCATGACTTTTTTTTCACAATTGCATGGAACAGAGTAAACATATTTGAAATATCAACTGATGGAGTTTTTGTCCATTAGTTCGCATTTTCCTTCCATGACATCCCACCATTCAAATGATAACTGACCCTGTGCCATCTTGTATGTAAGACGGTGAGAGAAGGAAAGAAAGCAAGTGGTTTCTTTCTAGACTTGAGTGCTTCAGGGATCCAAGGCCATCTCTGACACCCTGTCACCTTATCACTCTCTATTTCCCTCAGTCACTGAAGCCAGTTGTTGGTTTGCAATTGTTATTGTACTTGCTCTGTTGCACTTGTAATAGAGGAAGGATCAGTAAATAATTCTTGTATCCACGCTCTCTAGACAGATTAAGAGGGTAGCCTCTTTTAAGATAAATGAGAGAGTGTGTATTTCACTGGTATTTTGCAAAGAAAGCATACCTATGTTAACAATATGCAACTGAAGACACCATTATGAAACAGACCATAGTAAGAACTGTCAATAGTATACAACAGGGTTTCTTAACCTTGGCACTGATGACATTTGCAGCCAAATAATTCTTCACTGTGGGACTGTCCTGTGCATCCTAGAATGTTCAGCAGCATCCCTGACCTCTACCCATTAGGTTCTATTGCCACCCCTGCACGCCTACACACACACACACAAGAAAACTATCTGAAAACATTGTGAAATGTCCCTAAAGAGCAAACACCTCTGTTGAGAATCTCTGGCATATGACAATAATAGCACATAGTTACAGAGTGAGTATCATGCAGCTATCAGAATTTTAGGTATTTACATTCAATCACACATTTAATACTGAGTACAACTTTATGAGATAGGTACTAATACTGATGAGGAAGCTGGAACACAGGTTGACTAACTTATCCAAAGTCACAGAGCCAGTAAGTAGAAGAGGTGGGGTTTCCATCTAACCTTTCTAGTTTAAGACCTGTACTCTGAGCCAACATACTTTGTGATGAAACATTGAGTAGACTAGAAAAGGAGTGCAATTTCAGTACGATTTATCTTGAATATGAATAAAGTCAGCAATGCTGCTATGAAATACAGTTACATATTAATTTGATTGCCTGACACCAAACCATTTACATTTGGGGATTTTTTTTTAAGTGTTTTAAATATAAGAGGCTCTGGGCTTTAGGACTGCCTTACTGGGAATTTTCTAAATTCCCCTCACACTGGTACTGGCCCATGCAGCAGGGCTTCCCAGGCAATATGCACTTTGCCCAGTCACCGATTGTCATTCGTCCCTTCCAGTTACTTTTTGAGTCACTATCCTACCCCTTTGCATGAGGTCAACAAGATGCCCCAAACAGCTCTGGAAATCAAATCTGTGGACTGGTCTTGAGGTCCCAGTTCCAGGAGAGCAGCCTAATAAGGAGAGTGCTCCCATAGACAGGCAGCATAGTATTTCTACCATGAAAGTGCACAAGATTGGTGCTGATTCCCCGATTTGGAGTGGGTCTCACTCATATCACACAAGTATCTCTACTCTACCAAGGATCCATCACCAACTCTTTGGCAATGCTGCTTCCAGTCTATAGCCCCTGAGGGTGAGTGGGTTGACAGCAGGCACCCATTACCATGTGATCCCCCTACTGGAACACAAGGTGATCCCCTACCTCTGTAGCCTCCAAAGGTGTTGGTGGCCCTCAAAGGAAGGCCATGCTGTGGCCTCAAGGGCATCTGGGACCTTCACTCCACAATGCAAACACTATCTCTATATCCTCTCTTCCCTCTGATCGATGTGGTAACTCTGTGTTACCTCCTAGTTTGGAACACATGGGTCTAGGGACAGACATTCCTTGTGCAGATGGGACTCTTCTTGTCACTTAGCCCTCGATTATCCTGCACTCTCCTTCCAGCTGTTGGCTGTGATTGTACTGCAGGGGTATCCTCAAATTGACAGAGGTTGAATTCTAGCAGTGTGGTGGATATGGCCTGAAGGGTTCAAGAGAAGGCATGGTTAGTTGATACGCTATTCTACCTTTGCACTAGAAAATTCTGGGTGGTAAATTTAACATGACTAGGAAATGGCTTGTTCACGTTTTCCTGCACTCTCTGAGTATGACTTGCATTTGTGATCGTCACCAACAGAGCACAGTTAAGCATCTGAAAGAGTCATGGACAGCGGGACAGATGACCATCATTAGTATGTAATAATGTCACCAGCACCACATCATGTGAATGTTCTTAGGGGACTGTGGGAGCAAGAAGTTTAGTATTGCTTTAATAGTTTCCTAGTTTCCTGAGATTTTTTTTTTATTAATTTTTATTTTTTTAGTTTGTTTTGCTTTACAATACTGTATTCATTTTGCTATACATTGACATGAATCAGCCACGAGTATACATGAACTCCCAATCCCGACCCCCACCTCCCCTCTCCCACCCCACACCCTCTCTCTGGATTATCCCCGTGCATCAGTCCCAAGCATCCTGCATCCTGCATCAAACCTGGACTGGCGATTCGTTTCACTTATGATATCACGCATGTTACACTGCCACCTCCCCCCCTTCCGCCCCACACCCTCTCTCTGGATTATCCCCATGCATCAGTCCCAAGCATCCTGCATCAAACCTGGACTGGTGATTCATTTCACTTATGATATCACACGTTACACTGCCACTCTGCCAACCCATCCCACCCTCTCCCTCTCCTACAGAGTCCAAAAGGCCGTTCTATACATCTGTGTCTCTTTTGCTGTCTTACGTATAGGTTTATCATTACCATCATTCTAAATTCCATATATATGTGTAAGTATACTGTATTGGTGTTTTTCTTTCTGGCTTACTTCACTCTGTATAATCGGCTCCAGCGTCATCCACCTCATTAGAACTGATTCAAATGTATTATTTTTAATAGCTGAGTAATTTTCCATTGTGTATATGTACCACAGCTTTCTTATCCATTCATCTGCTGATGGACATCTAGGTTGCTTCCATGTCCTGGCTATTATAAACAGTGCCACAATGAACATTGGGGTAGATTAGTGTTTTTAGTGTTATGTTTCAGAAAAATTTTTCCAAGGTCATAGACACTTGCTCTTGTATAATTTTCTAGAAGGTATGTCATTCTTTCTTTTACACTATTGGGTTGCTGTCTATGGGGTCGCACAGAGTTGGACATGACTGAAGCAACTTAGCAGTAGCAGCAGTAACAACCTCACTAGAACTATATTTTCTATGTTACAAAGAAGAGATCATATTTCATATTTTCCATGTAAATATCCAAATTCCTGAGTAATATATATTGAAAATACCAAACTTTTCTCACTATATGCAATATTTCCTTTGTCAAAAATCAAAGATACTTGTATTTTGGATCTGTTTCTAGATTCTTTTGTATGTCTATGACTTATTTCTTTTTATAATTTTATACTGTCAATGATTGTACAAATCAAGTCTTTATATCAGATAGAAGAAAGAGCTCTTAGTTTGTTTTGTTCAAAAGCATCTTGATGGTGACGGTGATTTTAATTTTCACGTATATTGTAAGTTCATTGAAGTTCAAAAAATATTTTACAATAACATTGAATTTCAAATCTATATAGTATAACTTGTTTTATATCACTCTTCTTTAATTTCAATGTTTTATATTTTTATACATATGAGCTTACATATAATTTATTTTTCATATATATTTGTGAATTATTTCAAATGTGATCTTTTTTAAATGCAATTTTCTGTTCCTTGTAAGTAGAAATGACATTGACCTTTTTATTGCTGGACTTGCAACCAGCAAGTAAGGTAAACACACTCAATTTAACTGCTTCACCTGTTGGTATTTTCTGGATTTGATATGAGCATAATAATATCACATTAAATGAAGAAAGCCTCATTAATTCCTTTTTAATTATTTTACCATTAGTCTCTTTTCACTTGCCTTATTGCACTGGGTAGATTTTACACATAAGTAACAAGAGCAGAGGAGAAGGCAATGGCACCCCACTGCAGTATTCTTGCCTGGAAAATCCCATGGACAGAGGGGCCTGGTGGGCTGCAGTCCATGGGATCCCTAAGAATCGGACATGACTGAATGACTTCACTTTCACTTTTCACTTTTATGCATTGGAGAAGGAAATGGCAACCTACTCCAGTGTTCTTGCCTGGAGAATCCCAGGGACGGGGGACCCTGGTGGGCTGCCGTCTATGGGGTCACACAGAGTCGGACACGACTGAAGCGACTTAGCAGCAACAAGAGCAGATGTTGTTGTCTGTTGCTTAATCTCAAATATTGTAATTATTCTCTATTAATTATGTTAACGATATAGTTTTTAAAAATCATTTCTTAGATCAAAGTTCTCATTATTTCTAATTTAATATGAGGCTTTGCATAAAGGATACTGGCTTTAATAAAATGCTTTTATTCTGTACCTACTAAGATGTTATGGAATACTTTCTCCTTTATTTAGTTAATGTAGATAATAACATTTATTAATTTTGAATGTTAAGCCAATCCTACATTTCTAAAACATACATAATTAGGCTGTGAAATATTACTAGTCTCATTTCACATGTATAATAATTTAAAATTAAAGATACAAAATGATTTGCTGAGGGTGGAACAAAAGCATAAATTTGTTTCTTAATCCTTGTTCACTTTATTATTAATTTGCACAGTGAAATAAGCAGAATCTTTATAATTGCATTCAAATATCATATTTGTATATTATAATGTCATAATTTGGGTACATTTCATCACTCACAGCCTAATTTTTTTCTTTAAAATGAGGTTTGTGTTTGGTATTAAAAATAGAAAAGATAATACATAAGAGCAGTAGATATTTTAAAATATATTTATTATAGATTATGATGTTTTTAACTTCAAATGTAAATATTTTATTTTTAATAACCTAGAAATTATAGAAAACAAGGTATATTTCTTACAAGTGTAAATGCTCCTCTTGTGAATTTAAACTTACATCATCCTTTTTTTTCTCCTGTTTTATGCACAGATTTTTTTTCTGTGTTGTGTTTTTGCTATACCTTATATAGAAACTATTATCATACAATACGGTGCTTTGTCAAAAAGTGTTTTACACCTTTTGCAAAGACCCTGTAATACATTATAAATTGTATATCACACAATTGAAAACCAAATATTCTTGGGTGAAATAAAAGATAGAAACACTGTGTAAAAATCAAGAGAGGAAAAACAAAATGAAGTGGATGGTGGGCAACAAGCAAGTTCACTGATTGGATGACAGAATATTGCTACAGAGGCAATACTACCCAAATTAATCTATAGATTCAACACAATCTCCATTAAGATTCTATGTATGTATTTTGTAGAAATTAGCAAGATGATTATACATTCATGCAGTGCAAGGCAACTGAAATAGCCAAACAGCACTGAACAAGAAGAACCAAGTTCATGTATACTATCATGTAAGAAATGAATTGCCAGTCTATGTTTGATACAGGATACAGGATGCTTGGGGCTGGTGCACGGGGATGATCCAAAGAGCTGATATGGGGTGGGAGGTGGGAGGAGGGTTCAGGATTGGGAATTTATGTACACCCATGGTGGATTCATGTCAATGTATGGCAAAACCAATACAGTACTGTAAAGTAAAATGAAGTAAAAATTAAAATTAAAAAAAAAAACTAACAAGGGGGTATCTTTTCTGCCCCCTTCTGATGCCAATGTCAGAACATTTTATACTTTTATACTTTAATAAAATTTTGCTACACACACAAAAAAGAAAATTCCTAATTCCCATTTTTAAACTAACTACAAAGCTACAGTAACCAAGACAGAATGGTATCGCCACACAAATATACATATAAATCAACAGAATAGAGTTGAAAGTTCAAAACTAAACTTACATTTATGGTCAAATTATTTTTGACAAAGAATCCAAGATAATTTAATGGGCAAAGTTATAGTATTTTGAATAAATAGTTCTGGAACAACTGGACATTCACAGACACATGAATGAAGGCTGGACTCAGCCTCACACCATGAAGAGAAATTAACTCAAAATTGCTTGGGATTTAACATGAGTTAAAGCTACAAAACTCTTAGAAGAAAATATTGAAGTAAATCATTATGAATGACCTTAACTTAGGCAATGGTTCTTAAAAAGGAAAACAAAAGCTTATGATAAAAAAAAAAAAAGAGAGAGAGAGCTGATCTTTATCAAAAAAAAAAAAAAGAGAGAGAGAGAGAACAACTTGTTCTCTTTTTTTTTTTTTTTAATTAATTTTTATTTTTTAGTTTGTTTTGCTTTACAATACTGTATTCGTTTTGTTACACATTGACATGAATTAGCCATGAGTGTACATGAACTCCCAATCCCGACCCCCTCCTCCACCCTCCCGCCCCACACCCTCTCTCTGGATTATCCCCATGCATCAGTCCCTAGCATCCTGCATCCTGCATCAAACCTGGACTGGCAATTCATTTCGCTTATGATATCGCACATGTTACATTGCCACTCTGCCAACCCATCCCACCCTCTCCCTCTCCCACAGAGTCCAAAAGGCCATTCTATACAACTGTGTCTCTTTTGCTGTCTTGCGTACAGGTTTATCATTACCATCATTCTAAATTCCATATATATGTGTAAGTATACTGTATTGATGTTTTTCTTTCTGGCTTACTTCACTCTGTATTTAAAATATTATTTGCAATTCATACATCTGGTATAAGACTTGAAAAAATTATATAAAAAATACTTAAAACAATAATAAAATATAAATAACCAAATTTTAAAATGGGCAAAGAATTAAAAAAAATATTTGTCCAAAGCAGATATACGAATATGCCATACACAATAAGAAACAATGCCTGCTATCATTATTCACTAACAAATCTCAAATCTAAAAAAATTGCTATGAAGTTGTCTTGTGTAAAGCATTCTTAACACACATACACACACACACACACACACACACACTCACACACAAAAGCGCAGAAGGAAACTTTTGGTAGTAATCAATATGTTTGTTTCCTTGGTTGTGGTGATAATATCACAGGTATATACATATGTCTAAATTCATCAAATTGCATTAAACGTGTAGTTTTTTATTCTGCATCTCAAGTATACCTCAATAAAACTATTTAACAAGTTGCAAATCAAAACCACAATGGAATACCATTGGCACCCATGAACAGAGAAAAAGAAAAAATATCAAGAGTTGACAGATATGAGAAGTCAGAACCCTCATTTATTGCTGGTGGGATTGTAAAATGATGCAGACACTTTAGAAAATTTTGGGGACTTCTTCATATATACAGCTATATTATCCAGCATTTCTAGCCCTACAGAATTGAAGAGAATTGAAAATATCTCCCTCTATGAAAACTTCTACACAAATATTCATGGCAATATTATTCATGATAGCCAAAAGTGCAAATAACCCTAAATCCCATCAACTGAGTAATGACTCAGCAGAATGTGATATATCCATAAAATGGCAAATTATTTCATCGTAACTATGCTCCAATGTAAAATATTAAAAAAAAAAAAAGCAATGAAATACTGACATGTGCTACAGCCTTGAAAACATTATGATAATTTTAAGGAGCCAAAAACAAAAGGCCACATTGTGTGATTCATTTATGTAAAATGTTTATAACAGGCAAATCCATAAAGTAAAAGAAAGTGAAAGTGAAGTCGCTCAGTCATGTCCGACTCTTTGTGATCCTGTGGACTGAAGCCTACCAGGCTCCTCCATCCATGGGATTTTCCAGGCAAGAGTACTGGAGTGGGTTGCCAATTCCTTCTCCACAAATCCATAAAGCAGAATAGTAATTCCTCCTAAGGAGGAGGAGGAAATGGGGAATAATTGTTCAAGGGCATAGGTTTCTTTTTAGGGTGGTGAAAATGTTCCAAAATGTGACGATGATGGTTGCACAATTCTGTGAATGTAATAAAACCATTTCAAAGTGTAAATTCTATTGTATGTAAATTATATATCAATAGAGCTAGGATTTTCAGGGGGAAGGGGGGATTTTCTAAGTTCAGTGAGAGTAGGAAATGTGGGCTTTTGAATTTCACAGATTTATTTCGTATCCTAGATCTCACCTTATCAATTAGTATTAGCCAAGTTTATTGATATACTTGAGTTTTACTTTATAAAATGATACAATATCTATATAAGAAATAGGAATTTAAATGAAATCTTTTCAATTTTTCCTCACTGCCATAAATGGATTCAAAACTCACTGCCATAGATGGATAAATTGCAGATTTCTAGGTACCCAATCCTGGAGTCGATTCAGTAAGTCTGAGGTAAGGATTACACGTTTGTGTTTAAACATATGCCTTTTTAAAAGATAAATCAGCTTTATCTGATTTAGCTTATGATCAGACAAAGCTTAGGTAAATAATGATAGCTTTGAGCCTTGCTAAATGCATGCTCAAGAAACACTAGTTTTTCTCTATCTTCTCCTATGCTAGTACCCCTTTAAGAAAATGTGTTCATTGGAAGGACTGATGCTGAGGCTGAGACTCCAATACTTTGGCCACCTCATGCGAAGAGTTGACTCATTGAAAAAGACCCTGATGCTGGGAGGGGTTGGAGGCAGTAGCAGAAGGGGACGACAGAGGATAAAATGGCTGGATGACATCATTGATTGATGGACATGAGTTTGAGTGAACTCCGGGAGATGGTGATGGACAGGGATGCCTGGCGTGCTGTGATTCATGGGGTTGGAAGAGTCAGACCTGACTGAGCGACTGAACTGAACATAATATTATTGGGCTTCCCTGGTGGCTCAGTGTTAAAGACTTTCCTATTAGGCAGGAGACCAGGATTCGATGCCTGGGTCAGGAAGATCCCCTGAAGAATGAAATAGTAACCCACTCCAGTATTCTCCAGGTTTTCCTGGAAAAGGAACTGGCAACCCATTGCAGTATTCTTAACTGGGAAATCCCATGGATAGAGAAGTCCAGTGAGCTACAGTTACCAGGCTGTACAGCTACAAGTCACAAAGACACAACTTAGCAACAGACTTTCACTTTTCATTTTCAACATAATATTGCACATCAACTATATTTCAATAAAAAATAAAATGTGTTTGATGTGTATGTGTTTGTTATGTATATTACATATGTGATTATACATACATTCATATACATCAGAGTTTTGATTTCAAAATTTCTATGAAACTATGCCTTAGCTGCTTAAGAAATTCCAAGGTTGAAAATGGACATATACAACTTTAGCTAATATTTTTTAGAGCCTAGAATATGCAGATGTTATGTAGATCAACCTTAGAATGTAACCATGCCTTGCCAATGGCACATTTTTTTCTCTTTAAAAAAGGCGAACAACTTTGTAATAGGTTTTAAGCACTGCAATCTCAAGCACTCCTTGATTAGATATTTGCTTTCTATATATACTAAATAATTTAGTAACATTAGCAGTCTTTGCACAATAGATGTCAGTTAATTGAATAGCAGGGGTGTTATAGATATGCTACAAAGGTCTGTGTGAGTAGAGATTTGTGAACAAACCTAGAGCAGAGCCATATGCTGTTTCCCAAACTGTACTTAGGATTGTCAGCATCACACACTCTTATGAGCACCAAATTTTATGAAATTTATTTGTACATTATAAAAAATGTAGAGTCAAATATAAATAGAATAAACATCTTGGTTACTGAAATCAACACATTTCCTCTATTAAATAGGTTTTCCCTAAGGAACATCCTCCTACAGAGCAAGAAAATTATTCCAAATTCCCTTTAGGTTTGCATATGAAGAAACAACCTCTGTCTTTTCTCAAAGATGCTTGAATGTCTATCAGACAGTATTCATTTTAAAAAAAACACAAATAAAAAATAATGTTTCCAAGTTAGTAGTTTCTGGGCAATGTTACAGAGAGTTACACAGTGTTCTTTTCTGAAATTCATTATCATATTATATCTACTTTTAATTAGCTTTATCAATTAATATAAACAGAAGTGTCTGGATGCATATATCAGGGCTTCATTAACATTAAGCGTTCATCTGCTCTGTGGCTTGCTTAGTTTCTGCTTTTTAGTTCTTTGCTTTCACCACGCCTTCCAAAAAATGTGCTGGATTTTGTGATGCTTACTTAAAAACATTGGACACAGAACATCAAGGAAACCTGTGCTTTAGAAACAGTGTAGTATGAAGACAAGTGAATAAACTCCAGAATACCGGAGTGAGTTGCCATGCCCTCCTCTAGGGGATCTTCCCAACCCAGGGACTGAACCCGGGTCTCATGTCTCCTGCATTTGCAGATGGGTTCTTTACCACTAGTGCCACCTGGGAAGCCCCATATATATGTATTACTGTTACATATTACCGGAGAAGGCAATGGCACCCCACTCCAGTACTCTTGCCTGGAAAATCCCATGGGCAGAGGAGCCTGCTAGGCTGCAGTCCATGGGGTCGCTAAGAGTCGGACACGACTGAGCGACTTCACTTTTACTTCTCACTTTCATGCATTGGAGAAGGAAATGGCAACCCACTCCAGTGTTCTTGCCTGGAGAATCCCAGGGACGGGGGAGCCTGGTGGGCTACCGTCTATGGGGTCGCGTAGAGTCGGACACGACTGAAGCGACTTAGCAGCAGCAGCAGTTACATATTACATATAATTATATACATTATAGTTAATATGTTATTACCATTATGTATCACATTATTTTTTATATCATACATATATATATATATATAACTGTTATGATTAGGCTTATAGTCATTTATTAAATAATTTGAATGTCCCATATCTTAGTTGGGCATTACGTATCATGGAATGCTATTAATTTCTGTGCATTGTGCTTACGTCATTGTAATTACCTTAGTTAAAAATATCTTTTTGTTACTACTTTTGGACTTTGTTTGTAGACAGCTGTAGATCTGGCAAATAATCAAGTTATTAGAGTATTGTATGCCAGCTTTCAATCCACCCACTATATTTTCTGTGTGATAATATGTGTGGAACTCTGAAAACAGTGTTTCTGCTTTGGCATCTGACTTCCAACTTGGCTCTGTCAACAGACAGTGCTAGATAGAGCCTGGGTAACTGGTGTAGGAAAAAGGAATATACTCTTTTGTGTCTCTTCACTATTCTTATTTTATTTTTATTTCTCTATTAATATTTCATTACTACAGTAGTAGTTACCCTTATCTGTGGAAGCAGCTTATTTTAGTTTGCAATTTTCTGCTTTTCAGATACATTTTCAGAGCTATTGGTCCACCTATAGGATCTCTCCTCTAAGTTTAGAAAAAATAGTAGCAGTCAAGTTGTAGCATTTCACAGAGGTTTAAAGCCCATTTAAAATTAAAACAAAACGAAACAATTTCATTCCTTCATTCTTCAATCCTAATTGTGGTAATTAGGATTTCTGCTCTAATTACTGAACATAGTAGCTCATTGCATTCTACATGTGACTTTTATCTCCTAACTAAATCCAAGACTCCATAGTATGGATACATGAAGACTATCTGTAAGCTACTTTTCAATTCTTCCCAGTCTTGGCTCTAAATGGTGAAAAATCATGATTATGTTAATGTAGACACTTAAGCTAAAACTGTAAAAATTCTTATCAGTGTTTTGTTCATTGTTATTTTGATTATTTGATGAAGATAATTCCTTTTATTGCCAGATTTCATAGTTTTTTTTTCTTTCCCTTTCTTCTTTTTCTTTCTTACCTTTTAAATTTAATAATATTGACTTACACTGAATGGATGATTAATTTTTGGCATTTATTTGAATGATTTTTATCTCATTTATCCTCTAAGTTGAATAATAACTCTAATTCTCATTTGTCTACCCATATGTCAATATCACAATGTCTTAACCACTCTCCCTTAAAATATATCTTGATATTTGGTTAAATAAGATTCTCCATCTTATTTTTCTTCTTTATAATTGTCAAAGTTATTGTTTATCTTGTAAGTTTCCTTCAATTCCCTTAATCTTAAACATGAGTCAAAAATATCTAATTTTGTCTGCTTTTGTGCATCTAATCTTATTCATTTAACTCTTGTCTTTTATAAGATTCGATATGTGGTATTTGTATTTTACCTCAAAATCTGTAATGATCTTTGTGGCTAACTTATTCAAAATGAAAAACAAGACTTCATTTTATAAATTTTGAGAAATTTTATCTTTGTTTTATTGTATTTTACTTGTATTTACCTGTTTTATTTGTATTTGACTAGCTTTTATATATTGATTTTAAATGTGTTGATTGAATTTGTTCTTGCTGCTCAGTGATTATTTTCTACAGATGTATCTTTCAGATCACTAATTATCTTTTATGATTGTCTATTCTTTTACTTGTGTTTTTTTTTAAAGTTCTATTTGAACTTTTCATATATTCCAATATTGTAAAATATTTTGTCATAGTTTCACCTATTTTTGAACATTGTCATTATATTTTATTTGAAGTCAGTGACTGATAACTCCAACATATAAAATAGATGTGGATCAATTTCAATTGACTTTCTCCTCTTAATTTCCTGATATTTTGGCCTAGCCTCTGACATGCCTAATAATTTCTTATTTACTACTGGCCATTGCCTATAAAAATAAATGTAGAGGCACTGGAAGCATTATATTGCATATAGAATTTAATTCTTTCATTAGGAAGATAATAGCAAGTAAGTCTTCTGAGGGAGAGAACAGAGGATGAGATGATTGGATGGCATCACCAACTCAACAGTTTGAGCAAACTCAGAGAGATGGGAAAGACAGGGAAGCCTGAAGTGCTGCAGTCCATGGGGTCGCAAAGAGTCGGACATGATTAAATAACTGAACAACAGCAAGTCTCCTGATACAGGCAAAACTGGTCTATTTTGATATTTTTCTTACTTCTAGGAATACAACCTCCTGATTGCAAAGGTCAGAGTATGTTTTCTTATTTTCTGGGCCATAGCTGGGCCATTAGTCTTTTCTTTTTTAACCTTATCTTCAAAATAAGTCACCAACCCCTCCTCCTACTTTGTCTCAGAGAGTAAGGTTGGTTCTGACTCCTCTTCTCCAGGGTAGTCCTTCAAGTCACCTTTTCCATATATGGAAAGTAATATCTGTTCACAAACCCAAACCCTGCTGTTTAATGACCTTTGTATCACCATGTTTGTTATGGTTCTGGAACATGAGTGAAATTATCTTCTTTTCCTAGAAATATTTTCCGAATTTTTCTCTGTGTATTTTACCTGCCCTTACTTTGTGTATTCATTATATCTATTATGTTATTAAAAGATGCATTTAACAATATAGTTATATAAGTAAAATTCTAGCAAACCAAATTCAACACTATATTAAAAAAGATAATATACCATGATGAGTAAAATATGTTCCTATGATTCACAGTTATTAAAATATATGCAAATCAATCAATGAGATACCTGCATTTAAAAATGAAATGTAAAAATTGCATAATCATCTCAAAGGTTCAGAGAAAATATTTAACAAACTTCAACACTCTTTCATCAGCAAATTAGATAAAAAAATGAAAGTAACTCAACACAGCAAAGGCTGTATATGACAAGCCCACAGCTAACATTGCACTTGATGGTGAAAAACTGAAAGTTTTTCCCCTAAGATGTGAAATAAGGCAAGGATATCCACTATCAGTATTCACTATCGATATCCACTATCAATATCCAATACAGTGTTGGAAGACCTAGCCAGAGTGATTAGGCAATAAAAAGAAATAAAAGATACCTAAATTAGAAAAAGAGTGAAATTCTCTCAGCAGGTAACTGCGGGAGCCAGCATGGGAGACCCTACCCGTGGCAAAGGTCATGAGGAAGAGCCCTGATGGGCAAAGGCGGGTCAGGACTTGAGGGACTCCCCAACTCCACCCATGACAAGGTCATGTGGGCAAAGCAGATGAAAACTCAAGGGGTCCCTTAGATGCTCAAGCATCTACCCTTGAAACCAAAATCTGATGTTATACTACACTCTTCTGACATTAACAGGGGCTATCTCCGACCACCTTTCTCTGGAAAATTACCTTAGAGCTCCAGTTAATAGTCTCCTGCATATAAAAGGAGTGTTTCAGGTCAAACCTCTCTGCTGGCAGACCAGCTTCTGTGACAGGATTATACACACTCTTGCTACTACGCACATGATTGTTCACAACCTCTCAACCATAAACAGCACAAAGAGTTTGGAGTATTTTGAAAGTCTTAGTTAGCATAGGGTTTTTCTAAAGATAAAAATCATGTTGGTGAAGGGTTTCATTGCTGAGTTAATGATTGCCACCAGGCCTCCATATCCTTAGGCACCTGGGAATATGTTAATAATGTAATTGGAATGTAGAAAAAGAAATATAGTAGTTTTGATGTTAGCAATACTAGACTTTTGAGTTAATGAATTTTCTCTTTGTTATAAATCACTGTAATCCTCTTTCTTTGTTATAAACCGTTGTATCCTTGCTATGTAAGAATGTAACCTTGGAGGGGGGAGGTGGGGGTTGGGATTGGGAGTTCATGTACACTCGTGGCTGATTCATGTCAATGTATAGCAAAACGAATACAGTATTGTAAAGCAAAAAATAAAATTAATAAATAAATCAATAAAACTGAAACTCAAAAAAAAAAAAGACTAAGTAGATCTTAAGGTAAAATAAGTTTTCTGATTGACTAACCTTTATCAATAGAAAGATGGGGCCATAAAATGTTAGTCTCCAGACCAGAAGATATTGTAAACAAACGTAAGCCCCTTGTAAGAACAAAGATATGCAAATAACACTCTGTCTTTAGATAAGGGTCAGAGCAGCTGACCTGCATGACTCTGCTTCTTACATTTATCTCTATGTACAACTTAAAGTATAAAAGCTTCCCTGAAAAATAAAGAGACGGACCAGGACCAGGACCAGGACCAGTTCCACGAAAGCCTGGTTCCCCCGTGTCGTCTTTTCTTTCTTACTCTCCTTTTCAAGCTAATCCCCATCTGGAGCACAGAGGTCCACCGTGTTTACTTATTTGCCTGGACTTCTAAGACCTGAACGGAAGGCGCCCTGCGTCTTCACTCCCTTGGGAGACTGGGAGGGCGCCTGCAGCCTACGTAAACGGTGCAAGTCTCTTGTCTCAAGACTTTATTGACTTTCTGTGTAAACCAAGGAATATAAGCCTCTTTCTCTCCTATATTTTCCTGTTATATTCTTTCTTTATCTCTTTCTATATCTCTAAATAAATCATTCGTCTAGGTCGCTGACACCATTCCCCTGAGGATACTCTGGATCCAATCAGGGCTGGACCCCAGCAGGTAACATGTTTTATATGCAGAAAACCCTAAAGACTATGTACATACAAACACACACAAACCTATTAGAATAAACAATTCAGTAAAAATTCATGATACAAGATCTATCTATATATGTATATATAAATCAGGTGAGTTTCTATATACCAACAACAAAAAACAGAGAAGGCGATGGCACCCCACTCCAGTACTCTTGCCTGGAGAATCCATGGATGGAGGAGCCTGGTAGGCTTCAGTCCATGGGGTCGCTAAGAGTTGGACACGACTGAGCAACTTCACTTTCACTTTTCACTTTCATGCATTGGAGAAGGAAATGGCAACCCACTCCAGTGTTCTTGCCTGGAGAATCCCAGGGACGGGGGAGCCTGGTGTGCTGCGGTCTATGGGGTCCCACAGAGTCAGACACAACTGAAGCGACTTAGCAGAAGCAGCAACAACAAACAATGCAAAAGAAAATTTAGAAAACAACCTAATATACTGTACCATCAAAAAGAACAAATTATATAGAAATAAACTTAACCAAGGATGTAAAATTCTTTTCACTGAAACTGTAAATCAGTAATGACAAAAATTAAAGCAGACTTAAATAAATGGGAAGATGTTCATGCTTACATATTAGATTGGTAGAATATAGTTAAATGTGCATAATATCGAAATTGATCTATAGAGTCAATGATACCTCCTTTGAACTTCCACTGCCATTTTTCATAAGTAGAAAAAACTATTCTAAAATCCAAGTGGAACCACAAATGACAAAAATCTTCTTTAAGAGAGAACAAAGTCCAAGGCATCACTCTTTCTGATTTCAAACTATATCACAAGCTATATTAATCAAAACAGTATGGAACTGCATAAAACTGATGCATAAAATCATACACAGGTCAGTAGAACAGAATGGAGACCTCAAGTAAATCCATACATATGAGACCAACTGACCTTCAACAGGGCACTAAAAATACACAAATGGGAAAACAACAGTCTCATTAATAACTAGTGTTTAGAAAACTATCTACATACAAAAGAATGAAAGTGGACCCTTATCTTACACGTTACACAAAGATTTAACTCAACATAATTAATTTTGAGTTAAATGTAAAAACTGAAATGTAGGAACTGAAACCATAAAACTCATTAAAAAAAAATTCCTTGACAAAAAAATCTTGGCAATGATTTCTTAACTATGATACTATGGCACAGGCAACAAAAGAAAAAATAGATAAATTTGACTAAACAAATTAAAAACCTTTCACACGGCAAAGTAAACAATCAAAACAGTGAAAGGATAACCTACAGAATGGAAAAAATATATTTCAATCTATATATATACATGATTAGGGGTTAACCAAAATATATATTAAACTCCTAAAACTCAATAACAAAATACCAAACAATCTTATTTAAAAAAATGAGAAAAGGAGGTCAATAGACATTCTTCCAAAGACAAACAACTGGCAAACTTGTATATGAAAACATGTTCAACATTCTCAATCATCAGTTCAGTTCAGTTCAGTTCAGTCGGTCAGTTGTGTCTGACTCTTTGCGACCCCATGAATCGCAGCACGCAGGCCTCCCTGTCCATCACCAACTCCCGGAGTTCACTCAGACTCACGCCCATTGAGTCTGTGATGCCATCCAGCCATCTCATCCTCGGTCGTCCCCTTCTCCTCCTGCCTCCAATCCCTCCCAGCATCAGGGTCTTTTCCAATGAGTCAACTCTTTGCATAAGGTGGCCAAAGTACTGGAGCTTCAGCTTCAGCATCATTCCTTCCAAAGAAATCCCAGGGTTGGTCTCCTTCAGAATGGACTGGTTGGATCTCCTTGCAGTCCAAGGGACTTTCAAGAGTCTTCTCCAACACCACAGTTCAAAAGCATCAATTTTTCAGCGCTCAGCCTTCTTCACAGTCCAACTCTCACATCCATACATGAATGTTGCTTCCTGACCTGCATACAGATTTCTCAAGAGGCAGGTCAGGTGGTCTGGTATTCCCATCTCTTTCAGAATTTTCCACAGTTTATTGTGATCCACACAGTCAAAGGCTTTGGCATAGTCAATAAAGCAGAAATAAAATGCAAATCAAAATCACAATGTTGGGTGTAAAAAAACATTTTTAAAAAAATCCACAATATGTGAGACAGCAAAAGAGACACAGACATATAGAACAGTCTTTTGCACTCTGTGGGAGAGGGAGAGGTGAGATGATTTGGGAGAATGGCATTGAAACATGTATATTATCATATGTGAAACAAATCGCCAGTCCAGATTCAATGCATGATACAGGATGCTCGGGGCTGATGCACTGGGATGATCCAGAGGGATGGGATGAGGAGGGAAGTGGGAGATGGGCTCAGGAGGCAGAACACATGTATACCCATGGCAGATTCATGTCAATGTATGGCAAAACCAATACAATATTGTAAAGTAATCAATCTCTAATTAAAACAAATAAATTTATATTAAAAACAAATAAATAAATAAATTCCAAATAGAAAAAAAATTCATAACATCATATCATCTTATATGCACAGGATGGATATTATAAACAAACAAACAAAAACAAACAAATGATACCAACTTTTTGTAAGAATGTAGAGAAAATGGAATACTTTATCCTTGCTGGGAGAAACGTAAACTATTACAGCCATTATGAAAAACAAAATAGAGATTCCTCAAAAGATTAAAAATAGAACTACTATATAATCTAGCAATCCCACTTCTGGGTGCTTATGCAAAGAAATTAATATATGGATCTCTAAGAGATATCTGCACCCCATGTTCATTGCAGCATTATTCCCAAAAGCAAAATGGAGTCAAATGTCCATTAAAAAGCAAATATAAAATGTGGAATAAACCAAAAAACTGGAATATTATTCAGAAGAAAACTTGCCAATTGGTCAACAACATGGATAAACCTAGAGAACACTACATTAAATGAAGCAAGCCAGATACAGAGAAGCCAGACACTTCATGGCAAATAAATGGGGAAACAATGGAAACAGTGACAGATTTTATTTTCTTGGGCTCCAAAATCACTGCAGATGGTGACTGCAGGCATGAAATTAAAAGATGCTTGCTCCTTGGTAGAAAAGCTCTGATCAACCTAGATAGCATATTAAAAAGCAGAGACATTATTTTACCAACAAAGGTCCATCTAGTCAAAGATATGGTTTTTCCAGTAGTCATGTATGGATGTGCGAGTTGGTCCATAAAGAAGGCTGAGTTGCCATAGAATTGATGTTGTAGAAGACTCTTGAGAGTCCCTTGGACAGCAAGGAGATCAAACCAGTCAATGCTAAAGGAAAGCAGTCCTGAAGATTTATTGGAAGTTCTGATGCTGAAACTCCAATACTTTGGTCATCTGATGCAAAGAACTGACTCAGTGGAAAAATACCCTGATGCTGGGAAAGATTGAAGGCAGGAGGAGAAAGCGATGACAGAAGTTGAGATGGTTGGTTGGCATCACCGACTCTATGGACATAAGTTTGAGCAAGCTTCAAGAGTTGGTGGTGGACAGGGCAGCCTGGCGTGCTGCAGTCCATGGGGTTGTAAAGAGTCAGACGTGACTGAGCGACTGAGCTGAACTGAACTGAAACACTGTAAAACAATAAATCAGGTATTTATTTAACCAAGTAAGGTTTGTTGAAAGAGGGAGACTTTGACTCATTTGAATGAGAAATTATCAATATGGTTGGTTTTAAACATAATGGGCATGATAGAGGGAAGAGATTGAAACAAAAATAGATAAATCTAATCCCCTTACAAATTATACAAGGCTTTTTTCAAATCTAAGTTCTGCTATCGTTTCAGAACCACATCTAACCATAAACTTCCTTAAACAGTTTTGCAATGTTTCACACACTTAATGAAGACAAATAGAATAATTTAAACTAAACCCAATGATTTTAAAACAACTACTTACAATTCCAGAACATATCACACTCATCTTTCTGTACATTTTCTGTTTGAAGGTTTCGTTAATCTTTAAACACACTGTCAAGTGTCAACAAAAAAGCAACCTCCTTGAACCTGTTCTTAACTTCTTAACTCATTCAGTCAGACATGGGAGCTTTTTAATTTTTATATTTTCTTCATAAAGTGATGCCATATTTATCATAATTGAGGCAAATTTGCTCTATAACTGAGAAAAGTATTATTTTAGAGGAATTTCTGTGAGCATTATAAGGAAAGGATAAATTTTGAAAATCTGCAAATATAGGCATTTGGTTACTGATGAAGAATAAATATTTAAACTATAAGCAAATTTAAAGTACTCATGTTGAGATCAAAATATATAAAGTGATAATACAATATGACCTATTTTGAAAAATCAACCGAGGAGCACATGTTCTTGTTGGGATTCTAGTTTTTACTTTGATCTAAATAGTTTCCTTCATTTCTCTTTCTAGTTCTACTTGTTGTGTTGCTAACTCATATCTGACTCTTTGAGACCCCATGGACTGCAACACCCCAGGCTCCTCTGTCCTCCACTCTCTCCTGGACTTTGCTCAGATTCATGGCCACTGAGTCAGTGATGCTATCAAACCATCTCATCTTCAGCTTCCTCCTTCTCCTTTTGCCTTCAATCTTTCCCACCATCAGGGTCTTTCTAATGAGTTGGCTCTTTGCATCAAATGGCCGCCAAAATATCAGAGCTTCAGCTTCAGCATTAGTCCTTCCAATGAATATTCAGGGTTGATTTCCTTTAGGATTAACTGGTTTGATCTCCTTGCTATCCAAAAGACTCTCGAGTCATTTTCAGCACCATAGTTTGAATGCATCAATTCTTCATTACGTAAGTGTTCACATATATGAAAGTACAATACATGCATATTTGCATAAAATTTGTCACTTAGATAAAACTTCAAGTTTCTTTGCCTTGAATGTTTAAAAAATTTTGAAACTGTTATAGAAATATCATTTTCCTATATGGAAACTCTGTTCTCAGGAACAGATACTCATTAGTCAGTTAATATCTGAAAATTCATTTATTACAACTTATCTATAACTCAGTTCAACTCTATATTATAATTCCTTTCTATAATTCTTATCAATATTATAAAAACCCCAGAGTAACCATTTAAGCTGGAATTTGGGGGGTTATTTGTAATTATGTTTATTTTGCTTTAAAAGGGATATACAAGCCAGCTGGAATAGGAAATGGCAACCCATGCCAGTATTGTTGCCTAGAAAATGCTATGGACAGAGAATCTTGGTGGGCTACAGTCCACAGAGTCACAAAGACTCAGACATGACTGAGAGATTGAGCATGCAAGTTAATAGTCAATACTGTTGTTTCATGTATACCTCCTAAGTTTACCTCATTTTAGTTTTCTTTTATTATTTTATGTTTCATTCTTTTGTTATCAAAATAAAGCAATAAATATGTAAAGAAAATTGTGAAAATAAAAAAGTAGAGAAAGATTCACATATAATTTGCAATAACATCAGTCAATACTTTTATGTATCCAATGCATCCAATCATTCTTTGTTCTTTTTTCTATATACTCACTGTACAAGATATAGACACTCTCAAACTAGCTTCACACTGAGAGTCCATGAAAACTTCAAGCACAGTGTTCATTATAGAAAGATGTAAGAACACTGTCAAAACCATAGAAAGTTGTCCTCTCTCTTTCCTTATAACTTTTTAAGTTAAGAAGGTAAAAGAAAATGCAATTAGAATAATCCACTAAGAGCTTTATTTGCCACCTGCCATTCTCCGAATGCCTGCTGATAAAAGTGAGTTTTTAACTTGCAGATTTTCCTTGATAGACTGGAATTAGGAAAGTTTTCCTCTAAAGTGAGTGCTCCAGCTGCCACATGGGGATAAATATAGAATCAATCAAATCAGTTTGGCAATATGGAAACAAAAACTGCATTTGATCTGTCCCAAAGACTTGTTATTTGCATAGAAATAAAATCATTAACTCATTTGCTTTTTAAATTTTCCAAAGCTTAATTATAGCTTATTTGTTATTTAACCTGATTGTCTCTCACCTTTGGCTAGGAGGGCAGATTAACTGTTCTTATTTTCACTGTTTGTGAGTGGAATCACTTTCCAGGTCGTAAACCCAACTGCTAAGTGACAGTGATATATCACATTTTTTCCTGGTCTATATAGCAACACAGAGTATGCAAGTCACATGATTTTAGCAGCTCTGGTCAGGGACCTGAGAACTCACGGTAGAGTGAACAAAACTGTCTCATTGGTTCAGCAGCTACACTGTGCAACCTAAAGTTTTGTGGGTTTTTTAAAAATCTAAACAGTAACTCTTTAGTTTTGTTACTGGCAAAATTATCTCTACAAAGGCGCAGATCCCATTCTACAGTTCTTTTTTAAATTTATTTTTAATTGAAGGATAATTGCTTTACAGAATTTTGGTTTTTTTTTTTTTTTTTTCTGTCAAACCTCAACATGAATCAGCCATAGGTATTGATATATCCCCTTCGTTTTGAACCTCCCTCCTGTCTCCTTCCCCATCCCACTCCTCTAGGTTGATACAGAGGCCCTTTTAGTTCCATTCTACAGTTCCTAAAAAGCAAATGTGTGGCATAAAGAAACAGATTCTGTCTGCATCAAAAAGCACCATACTTTGAAGTTTTTTAAAATTAAGAAGCCGTCTCTAAAAGGCAAGTTGCATGAAGGTATATATGTGTCAATTATTTGTCATTACTCTTGACATTTCTGGATATCATGACTAATATCAAGGCTTCTATGGGGGAAGATGCTCTGGGTTGATTAGAGCCAAGAAAATTAAGTTCAGATGTTAAATTGGATACAGATTAGGTTAGTTTCCAATGAGACTGGCCCTAGTGACTCAGAGTTCTTTGGGCACTTGGCCACATTCCGTGCTATTTCTCAGAAGCTGCTGCTTCCTTACCAAGCTGAGCACTATTTCAGGAAGCAAACTTTCCTCTGTGTGTGTGGGTGTGTGTGTGTGTGTGTGTGTGTGTGTGTGTGTGTACACATTATCCTCCCCCCTCCTCATCCCTAGATAAAAACAAATGAAAAATAACAGAAAATCTTTACATTTATTTTGCCTTTTTTAAACCTTTTCAGTAAAAACTGTCAAAATGAACAAATGTTGTTATTTATCAATTAATTTTAAAACTAGTTACCTAAGTGCTGGTAAAGAATTCACCCGCACGGGATTGATCCTTGGGTTGGGAAAATGCTCTAGAGCAGGAAATGGCAACCCACTGCAGTATTCTTGCCTGGGAAATCCCCTGGACAGATGAGCCTGGTGAGTTACACTCCATGGGGACACAAAGATTCAAACATGACTGAGCAGGCACACAACCACCACACATCTAAGTAGCCAGAAACAGGAAGTATTATCTTGTTATCATTGCTGTTGCTACAATTTTCCTCCTGGAACAAAGACTGTTTGCTTTTTCTACTCATATGCTACTCATGAAGCACTCCAAGTTCATGTTCTCAGAAAGCAGAGACTAGGAAGCAAAGAAATAAAGTTATGAAATGGGAGAGGAAAAAAGTAAATGGAAAAGAAAGAAGAAAATCACAGGAATATCGGTAGGTCATCAGTAATTTCCTTAGGAGTCAACTCTACCAAGAATATAATGTGCCCTATCACCTAGAAAATAATATATTTTCTGTTTCCATGAGAAATTATATGGGGCCTCCAAAAGCACTAATTTCTAGTAGCATCTGTCCTAAGATGTGAAACTTGCTTCATAAAGTTCAAGACCTAAAATTTTGTGTAGTTGATCAATAATTCATTTCAGTTCACAAAACCACTCTGCAATAATGACCCAGGAATTGTCTTCTCTTCATGCAGAGACTTTTAATACATGGATTACATTTTATGACCAATAACTCATTAATCTTTGCAATAACCATAGTCAGTTAAACATTATTATCCCACATTGTAGGTAAAGTGATTGAGGGGAGTTTTTGACTTGCTGAAGGTCAAACTGAAATCAGAAGAAGTCAGATGAGGTATGTGAATGTGATTCCATGACTCTAAATCCTAACTCATGATATTACTTAGAAAAGGACAACATTTATATTTTTAAATTCTTTTTTGCCCCCTCAAAATCGCCCTTATTAGATAGTTATAGCTAAAATGTCATCATGTCATATTAATAAATTTTTAATTGAGAAATCAGAACAAGAGGCTTCAATACTAAACATCATTGCAAAATAAAATTCTATTTTTTTCCATGAGCTTTATTTACATTTTAAAACAGCAACCACAATAAATGAGGGTTTATATTAAAACGTACAGAAATCAGTTTAACTTCATTCTTTCCTTAAAATTACTGACTAGGTACTAGAGAATATCTATGTGGGGAGATGCTAAGATAAATGGGAAGTATGACAGAGAAATGCCTTTGAACTGTGGTGCCAGAGAAGACTCTTCAAAGTCCCTTGGACAGCAAGGGAATCAAATGAATCAATCTTAAGGGAAACCAACCCTGAATACTCATGCAAAGGACTGTTGTTTAAGCTGAAGCTCCAGTATTTTGGTCATCTGACACGTACAGCTGACTCATTAGAAAAGACCCTGATGCTGGGAAAGATTAAGGGCAGACGAAGAGGGTGTCAGAGGATAAGAAGGCTGTATGGCATCACTGATGCCATGAACATGAACTTGGGCAAACTTTGGGAGATGGTGAGGGACAGGGAAGCCTGGCAAGCTGCAGTCCATAGGGTCACAAAGAATTGGACACAATTGGGCAGCTGAACATCATAACAGAGAAAAAGTAGTAGAGAGGTGGAAAAAGGGGAAAAAGAAAAGAAAAAAATATCATGAGTTTCTTTCAAACCTTAAAAAAAAACTGTGGAAAAGTTTCTCTCACTGATGAAATGAGCTCTTTACATATAAATGATATTGTAATAACAGAACTCCTGGGTGGAAAAGAGTTCCTTCTCCTGCTGGCAAAAATTAAAATAATCACAGATGGCTAATGATCAAAAATACTGACTGACAGCTCTGAAGTATAAGACACAGAGTGTATTCTCAGAGGAGTGAGAATTCTCTCAGAGTTTCTTGAGCCAATACTCAAAGTTGATTTTTAAAAATCTATAAAACTTTTTCCCACTGGATATTCACATATTTTATTTTGGAAAGTGCCATAGAGATCCCTGAGTCGGGAAAATCACCTGGACAAAGGGATGGCAACCCACTCTAGTATTCTTGCCTGAAGAATCCCATGGGCAGAGGAGCCTGGTGGGCTCAAGTTCATAGGGTCATAAAGAGCCAGATACCAATGAAATGACTTAGCACGCACGCACACACATATAGTCCCAGACACCTCTTTCAAGGAAGTTAATGGAAGTCTTTGTGATTACATTAGCATTTGGGGATAAAAATGTAAAGAACTTAAGGGGACCACATAGTGCTCTCCAAAATGGTATGAAAAAACCTTTATAATTCAGGCATCAGGAAATATAGGTGGGAAAAAAGGAGTCTATGCACAGCTGAATCAGCTAAGTCTTTATAAAAAATGCCAAATGATATTAATAATACAATAACTAATTGCTATTAAAGACTCATTTCATTATGTATCTAAAACTCTTTGAGGCATGTTACTTATTCATCTCATTTAGATTTAACAAATAGCCATGTGAAACATTACTATTCACATATTTTAGACAAGGAAACAAACTTTAGAAATGTTTAAAAACATGACCAAGTTCACACTATCGCATGTGCCTAGTCAAAGAGGGGTTCAGACTAGCTTTCTAGGTATTGCTTAATTCTAATACAGCTATTATATGACACTCTTAGGGTATAAATTTAAGAGCGTCCATGATGAGATGAACAATGAAATGTCATGTTCTATTCAACTTTAAAAATATTTAAAGACCATTTGATCTCACAACTACTCAATAAAGCAAGTATGATACTATTAATGGTTAATTGCATAATTATTAATTATAGGATTAATTAATCATGTTTATTCATTTACTTAAAAATCAAAAGATAAGTAATATATTAAATACCAAGAAGTTCTAGTTTTTGAAATCCAAATATGTATAACAGAATCCCTGATTTTTTAATATTTATATTTTATATGGAGACATACATGGTATGTATGTAGCATGCTGCTGCTGCGGCTAAGTCGCTTCAGAAGTGCCACTCTGTGCGACCCCATAGACGGCAGCCCACCAGGCGCCCCCGTCCCTGGGATTCTCCAGGCAAGAACACTGGAGTGGGTTGCCATTTCCTTCTGCAATGCATGAAAGTGAAAAGTGAAAGGGAAGTCGCTCAGTCGTGTTCGACTCTTCGCCACCCTATGGACTGCAGCCCACCAGGCTCCTCCGTCCATGGGTAAATGGGTGATTCATTTAAGATGTGTGTGCCAAGGGCTACAAGTGCCAAATGGAGAGAGTAATCCTTTCTACCGAGGGCACGGTTATCAAAGAATGCAGTGTCACACACAGGTAGGGAGAAAGTAAGGACATCCAATGTAGAAAAACATGTTGGAGTATGTGTGGAACTTTGCTACAGAGGAGGTTGAAAAGGAGTTATCTTGGTGCCCGAAATAGTTCTACACATGCTAAACATGCTTATGGAATTAATAATCCTATTATATTTCTATATCTGACTTGGCAATTATAAATATTCAAATCCCTTTGTAAGTACAGTCACATTGCTAACAAAACAAATGCTGTGCAATTTCATAAGCAGAAGTCCTTTTTGAAGTAGTTTTTTTAAAGGGCCGTTTCAAATCTTTGAGTGGCAAAGAATATTTGGAGGGGGAGGAATTGCTCTTAGTACTGGCCAAAAGACATGCAAGTAAATAGCCATTTACATGGTTTCTTTCTGATATTCCTGCCAGAATTGCTTATAATGTGTGATTTCTTCATTTGGATGCTTCTTGTTCTGACTAAAACATTTCCAAGTCAATTCACCGTACTTCACAATACACTGAAATGAGTAAAGGTATTAAAAGCATGCCCGAGGCAACAGAAACTTTGAGGTTCATTTCCATTTTGTCAAGTATATTTGATGAATGATGTGACAAAGGAATCCTAATTAAGGTTGAAATCCTGAATACTAAATAAATGAGAAGTGCCACTACATCCATCTTCCACAGTGATAATACTGCCACTTCTGCTTCTCTTTAGCCTAGCCCTTGACTTTTGGGGAAACCTTTGCTGTGTATTTTCTTCCTCTATCGGTTTTTGAGAGTAGGTCACGAGTATCCTACCTAGTTTTAGTCAAGCCAGAAATCTGAAAATCTGTCTTTGTTCTTTCTTCTCACTTACTCATCTGTAGCAAAAGCAAATATTTTATTTTACATTTATTCTCAAAAATGCCTTCACTTCTAACATGGCAATCACTGTTTCTTCTTACAATATCTGAAGGAAAATTATAAAATGAATATTTTAACTTCTAAGAAATAAAATATAAAACAGCTGGAGTAGTAGCACAAGTTAGCCATTTCATGATATCATACTCACTGTTACTAGTATTATTATTATTACTACTATACTATGAGTCAACAAATGATGGTTAAAATTTATTTGTCACTCACTGGAGAATCATAGGCAATTACTTGATATTTATGTAACCCTAGTATGTTGATTTTAAACCACCCCCTGCCAATAATGACAGAAAACCCAATAGCCCTGATGTTTTGGTTGAATTCTATCCATTTTATTTTGAATATTATCATTAGAAATGAGATTGTCTCCCAAGATAATTTAGTCTAGAGAAATGAAAACTTACATTCACAAAAGCAACAAATGAAAATGCTTATAGCTCCTATGTTCATAATTATAATCATTAAATATTGGATTAAACACCTATGTCCTTCAAAAAGTAAATGGATACACAAATGGTGACCCCTCTATACAATGAGATACTTTTCAACATTACACAGGATGAGATTTTGTAAAAATTTGATTCATTTCAAACTAGTACAAATTCAACTATAAACCCTGATATTTGATTCAGTTATTGTAATATTTACGTTTTGACAATGTGGCTATATTATTCTTCTCTTACAAATGTAAATTTTTAGATATCTCCTATATACATGATCTAATTGCACTTGTTTCACTTTTCACTTTCATGCATTGGAGAAGGAAATGGCAACCCACTCCAGTGTTCCTGCCTGGAGAATCCCAGAGACGGTGGAGCCTGGTGGGCTGCCGTCTATGGGTTCGCACAAAGCGGACACAACTGAAGCGACTTAGCAGCAGTAGCAGTAGCAGCATTGAAATGACCTGTAACTGTGAAATACACTGTATTTCAAAGCTAATCCCCCTCAAAAAGAAGAAAAGATATAATGTATCCATTCATCATTCTAATGTGGATTACATTTTGAAATGATAATATTTGAAATTCAACAAAAATGTTACACAACTCTCCAAAAAGATATTGTCTCTATTTTTCCATTCTGTTTATTTTAGTGAGGCTCTGATTTTGAACTTATATTACTTTTATAAAATAAATCTGAAGGCTCTCCAGCTTTATCACTGTTGTTCAGTCACTATGTCATGTCTGACTCTTTGTAACACCCACGGAGTAGAGCCCACCACGCTCCTCTGCCCTGAAGTAATTGTGCTTCAAAATTAAAACAGCGTGTGAAATTCATCTGATCCTTGTGCCCTGCACCAATTTGTATTGTGACAATAGATTCATTCAGATTTTTAAAATGAATGAAGAAGAATCATTGTTCTAATAGAATTGTGATAATAGAATCATTTCAGATTCTTGTTAGGTCAATATTGACCATTTGCATTTAAATGGAAAACCAGATATTTCTCATGATTTTCAAATTGCCAAGGGTTTGCAGGTAATATTCAAATGTAATTCTTTAACATTCTTCTGTATTAGAAGTGTTTGCTCTTACATTCCAAAGTTCTTGTTTTTCATCTCTCTCTCTCCTTATTTAAAACCATTCTCAAGAAGTGTTTATTTTATTCATCTTTTCAAATACCAGTCTTTGAATTTAGTCATTTCTGTTTTATTTATTGACTTAGCAAACACATAGCATTTATTCTGCATTAAGAACTGCTTTAAGCACCTTACCAATATTGTTCAGTCACAGTCCTATCCAGCTTTTTGTGACCCCATGGACTACAGCATGACAGACTTTCCAGTCTTTTAATATTTCCCAGAGTTTGCTCAAACTCATATCCATCAAGTCAGTGGTGCCATCCAACCATCTCATCCTCTGTTGCCCTCTTCTCTCCTGCCCTCAATCTTTCCCAGCATCAGGATTTTTTCCAATGAGTCAGCTCTTTGCATCAGATGGCCAAATTATTGGAGCTTCAGCTTTAGCATCAGTCCTTCCAATGAATGTTCAAGGTTGGTTTCTTTTAGGATTGACTGGTTTGATCTTCTTGCAGTCCAAGGGACTCTCAAGAGTCTCCTGTAGCACACAGTTTGAAAGCATCAGTTCTTTGAGGTTCAGCCTTCTTTAGGGTCCAACTCTGATCATCTGTACATGACTGCTGGTAAAGCCACCGCTTTGACTATGTGGATCTTAGTTGGCAAAGTGAGGTCTCTACTTTCTAATATGCTGTCTAGGTTTCTCATAGCTTTTTTCCCAAGGAACAAGTGTATTTTAATTTCATGGCTGTAGTCACCATCTGCAGTGATTACAAATATTAACTCCTTTAAATCTTTATAATAATTCCATGAGATACTATTATTATCTTTATTTTATTTGTAAGGAAACAAAGGCACTGGGTCCTTTTGTATTCCTCTATTAGTGTCATGCTTTTCTATTACTGATTTCCACCAAAAGCAATGTCTAAATACTCTACAGGCTCTGAGATATTTTTTTCTACTCACACCTCTCTGCACCACTAATTTCACTCCACTGTCTTAAGTTGCTGTCTTTTACTTTAATTTGTTTACTATTAAAAATTCTGCAAATACAATATTAAGGTTCAAAATGATGATTTCATGTTTTATTTGGCCTTTAAGTTCATTTATTGTCTATGCAAGTTTTCCTGTGTCTCTTCTAGTTGGCTCTCTGTGAAGGCTGAACTTCCTCTCAAGCTACCACTTTCCTTATTTGTGTTGTTATTTATTGTTGCTTTTGATGTTGTCACTGCTCTTGGCTTCTGAGACTGAGTAATTCTAAGTGGGAACAGCCTGTATGGGATATCTCTCAAAAGATGAAAGGATATGGGTACCGTGTCCCTTTAGCAGTTGCCTGCAGTCCTTGATCCCTAGTCTACCCTAGCTGGAGACCTACCTGCCCGTCCCTATATTCCTTCCACTATCCAGTCTTGACAACGGGGAACCTAGACTTTTCCATGCAGGGCCAGTATCCATCCAAGCTGCATGTTGTGTGTGTGAGACAGAGGGTTTTTTGGATTTGGTGTCCTCAAACCTTTCAGCAACTACTCCCTCTATTAATATATTTAGATCCTTTTTTTTATTATTTTTTTATTTTTTTAGTTTGTTTTGCTTTACAATACTGTATTCATTTTGCTACACATCGACATGAATCAGCCACGAGTGTACATGAGTGTACACGAGTGTACATGAACTCCTAATACTGGAGCTTCTCAGACTTCCCGGGTCAAGCTAGGGGTAAAGAACCTACCTGCCAATGCAGGATACATAAGAGACACGGGTTCAGTCCCCGAATTGGGAAGATCTCCTGGAGGAGGGCATGGCAACCCATCTAGTATTCTTGCCTCAGAGAATCCCATGGACAGAGGAGCCTGGCAGGACACAGTTCATAGCGTCACACAGAGTTGGACATGACTGAAGTGACTTAGCACACACACACACTGGGACTTCTCACAGACCATGGTCTCCAGACTTTTCTCTATAAAGTAAAAAAAAAAAAAAAAAAACCCAAATCCTCCATATCCAGCACCATTGATTTCTAGGGTGATCCTGCATTTCAGGTGACTAGGTCCACCTAGTTCAGTAGTGGTAGACAATCAGATAAGGGAGAACAGAAAACACATTCATAACAGGCTGCTGTATTTCCAGAATCCTTCTTCTCTTTTTAATACATCTTAGAAGACACATCATAAATGTGTATTTGTAATATTATGAACCCAGAAGACCACGATACCAACAAAAACTAAAATGTGGTAAGAGAGGGGGAAGTAAAAGAGCACTAATTTCCTTCTTTTGCATGAAAGAGAATCAATAAATATAAAATCACTCATGATATTGATAATTAAGAAATATAACATAGAATACATTTTTTAAGTGTAAAAGAAAACACTACCAGAATTAAAAACAAAATCTGGATATTCAAATTCTGAATAAAAATTTAAAAACAAAATGTTCAGGAAATATTTATCAATCATTAGTCCCTAGTAATGATTGATAAATATTTCCTGAACATTTTGTTTTTAAATTTTTATTCAGACATTTGAAGAATTGGACACAATGGAGTGACTTCACTTTCACTTTTCACTCTCATGCATTGGAGAAGGAAATGGCAACCCACTCTAGTACTCTTGCCTTCAAAATTCCATGGATGGTGGAACCCGGTAGGCTACAGTCCATGGGGTCACAAAGAGTCGGACACGACTGAGCAACTTCACCAGTCATAAGCAATTATTATGGATTTGACTTTTTCTTCTTCTTCTTTTTCTTTTTTTATCATGCCCCTGCCAACACTGTCATTCCCAGACTTAACTGAATATCGTATTCCCAGCACAGTATTTTCATTTTTTGGCTATGATGAAGGAACGGACTTTACAATATAAGAAAGAGAAAATGGAGTGGTAAGATAAAGGAAGAGACACAGTGGCAAGTTAGGCTTAAATAAGGATATAAGCTCTCATGTTTTAAAGCTACTAATAGTTGGAATTGCAGCTGCTGAAACTATAACCTAAGCAAATCAGAGTAGTTATATACCCTTTGTGATATTTCATTTAATTGGATTATTGCATATGGCAGTTGTACACATGAATACAAGAATTTAAGGATGTATAAGAATACAGCATAAGAGAAGGCGATGGCACCCCACTCCAGTACCCTTGCCTGGAAAATCCCATGGACAAAGGAGCCTGGTAGGCTGCAGTCTATGGGCTCGCCAAGAGTTGGACATGACTGAATGACTTCACTTTCACTTTCATGCATTGGAGAAGGAAATGGCAGCCCACTCCAGTGTTCTTGCCTGGAGAATCCCAGGGACGGGGGAGCCTGGTGGGCTGCCGTCTATGGGGTCGCACAGAGTCGGACACGACTGAAGCGACTTAGCAGCAGCAGCAGCATAAGAATACAAGGAGCACTATACTAGATATGTCAGCCAGTTATAAGAAAGTTCACTTAAGAGAAATAGGACAAACAGCCCTTTCCACAATCTTCTGTCAGAGATCAGCTTACTCATTTGACCCTGACCTTCCCATGCAGTTTGCATGAGGAGTGGGTACTTGGCACAAAAGAAGTCAACCCACAGGCAAGCTCACTAACCATGCTGAGGTCTGAAGCAAACAAACAACAACTAAAAAACTGAGAATAGTGACTGCCTAAATCAATCAGAATGCTTATTTCGGGAAAGTGTTAGCCCTATAACACTAGTAGAAATAGAAGTAAAAGTAGGAAAACTTGTATCCAAAGAGATTATTATGAAGGTATGATAGGTTAAGGCTGAAAATCACTTTTTATTTAATTATACAGGTTTTGGAGCCCTAAAGTGAAGAGTCACACTTCTGAAATCTGAGAATTGCCTTAAATGCTGAATGACCATCTGTAAGCTCCTTCCATATTATAATTCTTGTGTTTCGGTAACTAGATTTCTTTATCTAGTGTTAATAAAGTTTCTCCATTATCTGAAGGAAATAAATCTCTGTTTCATTCAATCTAAATTAAAATAAAATGTAAAAACTGTAACAAGGAAGTAGAAAAATGAACTTCCCTGGTGGTCCAGTGGTTAGGAATCTGCCTGCCAACGCAGGGGACATGGGTTTGATCCCTGGTCCAGGAAGATTCCACATCCATGGAGCAACCAACCTCGTATACCACAACTACTGAGCCCGTGCTCTGCAACAAGAGAAGCCGCTGCAGGGAGAAGCCTGTGTGCTGCCGCAGAGTATCACCCACTTGCTGCAACTAGAGAAAGCCTGCACGCAGCAATGAAGCCCAGTGCAATCAAAAATAAATAAATACATAAACATTAAAAGCTATGGTTTTTCCTGTGGTCATGTATGGATGTGAGAGTTGGACTGTGAAAAAGGCTGAGCGCCGAAGAATTGATGCTTTTGAACTGTGGTGTTGGAGAAGACTCTTGAGAGTCCCTTGGACTGCAAGGAGATGCAACCAGTCCATTCTGAAGGAGATCAACCCTGGTATTCTTTGGAATGAATGATGCTAAAGCTGAAGCTCCAGTACTTTGGCCACCTCATGCGAAGAGTTGACTCATTGGAAAAGACCCTGATGCTGGGAGGGATTGGGGGCAGGAGGAGAAGGGACGACCAAGGATAAGATGGCTGGATGGCCTCATGGACTCAATGGACATGAGTCTGAGTGAACTCCGGGAGCTGGTGATGGACAGGGAGGCCTGGCGTGCTGCGATTCATGGGGTCGCAAAGAGTCGGACACGACTGAGCCACTGAACTGAACTGAACTGAACTGAAACATTAAAAACAGAAAAGGTATTATAAAAATGGAAATAAATATATCAGAGCAAAGAGAAAACTGGCATATTATATTAATAAATGTAAGTGGATTAACCACTTGAATCAGAGGTAATAGTTCCCCAAAACTAAACTGAGTTGAGTCCTTATGCATTGCTAGTAATGAATTAACTGTGTTAGGTGAACTGTGAACCCACACAAAGTTTTAAAATTCAGCTTCCAATAATGTATAGAGCAAAAATCAGCATTGAGAGACAGGCAGTAAGAGAAAGAGAGTATGGCACAAAGATATAAGGAATTGGCAATAACTGTTTTGAGCAAAATCAGTGGACTCTTAAATGCTTAAGAAGCAGAATCACACATGAGAAGGTGCTGCAAAATAGTAGCTATTGCCCAAAGACCAAATTTCTCTTTCCTGTTGTTGTTTTCATGCAGGCTTAGGCATGTCTGACTTTTTGTGACCACATGGACTGTAGCCTGCCAGGCTCCTCTGTCCATGGGATTTCCCAGGCAAGAATATTGGAGTGGGTTGCCATTTCCTCTTCTAGGGTGTCTTCCTGGCCCAGGGATTAAACCCACTTCTCTTGCAACTCCTGCATTAGCAAGGGGATTCTTTACCAGTTGAGCCATGAAGGAAGCCCAAAAAGAAGCTAGTACTGGCAGAGAATGGTTGGGTACATGTGAAATCGAGCAGGATCCTGCAGGGCCCTCCAGGGTACAAAACCCCCTCTTTGTCTCAGTGTTTTGTTTGTAAGGGGGGAAAAAGGGGGGTTTAGGCTCCTGCTGCTGCTGCTAAGTCTCTTCAGTCGTGTCTGACTCTGTGTGACCCCATAGACGGCAGCCCACTAGGCTCCCCCATCCCTGGGATTCTCCAGGCAAGAATACTGGAGTGGGTTGCCATTTCCTTCTCCAGTGCACGAAAGTGAAAAGTCAAAGTGAAGTCATTCAGTCATGTCCGACTGTCAGCGACCCCATGGACTGCAGCCTACCAGGCTCCTAGGTCTCCTCAAAGTCTTCCAAAGAATAGACTCACAGTTAGTGATTAGGGAAACAGAGTACAGGATTCTTAGTTCCTCCTGTATGAATATAGACAATAATCTGATGAATATCTTTGAGTTGCTCTACAGAAACCAAGACCCTCAATCAGGTGGAAGATGGTGACTGCATGCTGACCACAAGCAAGCTGACCCCAGACTGGCTGGAATCAGAAGGCTGAGATTCCAGAAATATCACCCTGTTACCTCACCACCAACCAACCAGAAGGGCCATGAGCTGATCATATATCCTGAGACTTTCTCCCCTAACATTGTCCTTAAAAACCCTTGCCTAAAAGCCATCCAAGGAGTTCAGACCATTTGAGCATGAGCTGCCTGCTCTCCTTGCTTAGTCCTTGCAACAAATCTTTCTGGGCTCCAAACACCAGTGTTTCAGTTTGACCTCACCGTGCATCAGGGACAGGTGAACTTGGGTTCAATAACACACTAAGCAGTCATTGGTTTTTTTGAGCATACAAGTTGTCTCTTGTGATGCTTTTGAATTGTGGTACTGGAGAATACTCTTGAGAATCCCTTGGAGAGCAAGGAGATCAAATCAGTCAATCCTAAAATAACTCTTAATATCCACTGGAAGGACTGATGCTGAAGCTGAAGCTCTAATAATCTGGCTACCTGATGCAAAGAGCCAACTCATTCTAAAAGACCCTGATGCCAGGAAAGATTGAGGGCAGGAGGAGAAGGGGGTGACAGAGGGTGAGATGGTTGAGGCATCAGTGACTCAATGGACATGGGTCTGAGTAAACTTCAGGAGAAAATGAAGGAAAAAGGATGCTTGGTGTTCTGCAGTTCATGGGTTCTCAGAAAGTCAGACAAGGCTTAGTGATTGAACAACAACAAAAACACATATACACACAAAATAGTTATCAATATGAGCAAAATATTTCTAAACATATCAAAAAGAAGTAATGAGAAATTTTAATTCAAAGAGAAATGAAACAGTTTACAATTACTTCTAACCCCGGGTTCAATCCCTTGGTTGGGAACATCCCCTGGAGAAGGAAATGGCAACCCACTCCAGTACTCTTGCCTGGAGAATTCCATGGACAGAGGAGCCTGGTGGGCTGTAGTTCATGTGATTGCAAGGAGTCAGACACAAATGAGCAACTGACACTTTCACTTCATGTCTCAAAATGCATTTCACATGTTTCTCCTCTCTTTTCCTTCTCTTTGAATGTGTGTATAGATGAAGATAATGATGGTTTAAAAAAAAAAAAAAGACCAGCATAAGAAAACCTTTCCCAATTAATCCATTACCTAGTTTTGACTATTGCTGGGGAGACAGGAAAAGAAAGAGAGGGAGAGGAGGAGACAGAAAGAGGAGGGCAAGGAGATCATCTCAATACTTTCCTAGGTGGATAAAATGTTCACAGGATCGGGGGCTTTTTAGCTTTGACTATACGGACGTTTCGGAGAAGGCAATGGCACCCCACTCCAGTACTCTTGCCTGGAAAACCCATGCACGGAGGAGCCTGGTGGGCTGCAGTCCACGGGGTTGCTAAAAGTCAGGCACGACTGAGCGACTTCACTTTTACTTTTCACTTTCATGCATTGGAGAAGGAAATGGCAACCCACTCCAGTGTTCTTGCCTGGAGAACCCCAGGGACGGGGGCGCCTGGTGGGCTGCCATCTATGGGGCTGCACAGAGTTGGACACAACTGAAGCGACTTAGCAGCATACAGACATTTGTCAGCAAAGTAATGCCTCTGCTTTTTAAGATGCTGTCTAGGTTGTCATAGCTTTTCTTCCAAAAAGCAAGCGTCTTTTAATTTCATGCCTGTAGTCAAAATATGCAGTGATTTTGGAGTCCAAGAAAATAAAGTCTGTCACTATTTCCATTGTTTCCGTGAAATCAAATGACAAAGGTCTGAATAGTCAAAGCTGTGTTTTTTTTCCGTAGAAAAGTATGGATGTGAGAGTTGGACTATAAAGAAGGGTGAGCATCAAAGAATTAATGCTTTTGAACTGTGGTGATGGAGAAGACTCTTGAGAGTCTCTTGGACTCTCAATCCTAAAGGAAATCAATCCTGAATATTCATTGGAAGGACTGATACTAAATCTGAAGCTCCAAAACTTTGACCCTCTGATGTAAACAGCCAACTCACTGGAAAAGACCCTGATGGTGGAAAAGATTGAAAGCAAGAGGAGAAGGGGACGACAGAGGATGAGATGGTTGGATGACACTTATGGATTCAATGGACATGAGTGTGAACAAACTCTGGGAGGAGATGGTAAAGGACAGGGAAGCCTAGCATGCTCCAATTCATGGGGTCACAGAGTCAGACACGACTGAGCAATTGGACAACAGAAGGCTTTTGCTTCCTGAAAGAACTGTGGTTTGTAAGTTTGAAGACCATCTTACCTTGCTCAGTTTCAAGACTAGTATTTGTATGAAATGCTGCTTTCACATTTAATTTTGAAAAAAAAATATTGAACTATGTGTAAATGTGAAACCTTTGAGACTGCACCATCTGGAGCTAATATTTGAAGTTATTTACACATGAAATAGAAAAAGAAAGACTCCACATGAAATTATGCTCTTAATTTTTTAAAACTAGATTAACAATATATCTAATGCCTCCATGTTATACATAGATTGTGAATAAAACTTATTCCCTTACACTCCTGGCTGTTGGAATGATCACTAAACAAAAGTGTCTCACATTCTGAGGTATGGGGCTACTACTTGACTCCTGCCTTTTGGCATTATTTGACATCTGACTATCTCCTAACTCTATTATAAGTTTTCCCCACCCAGTTCATCCAGTACATATGTGTATTGAGCCTACTAAATACCATGCATTGTGCTAGGATTTAGAAAGTTAATAGTGTTTCTAGACAATCATGTCTGCCTTTTGGGAATAAGAAAATAGTTAATAAAACAGGCATTAACCAATTATTCTCACAATTATACAAAACATAGGCTAGGAAATAGTTGTACAGGATTCTATAATAACAAATGTTAGAAGAAAATGACTTATTGAGAAGTCACTGGAGGCTTTCCAAAACTGGTCATTATTATGCTAAAATTACTGTCTAAATCTTATTATCCTTATATCTTTATACAGACAGAGGGTGTCAAAGCCAGGTCAAGCCTCAAACCAGATGTTGCCACTGTTATTAAAAAACAGTAAAACCTTATAAATGAAGACATGCCAGCTGTGTTAGGAGCCACAGGTCAACTTGAAAGTGTGGGCCACAAAGCCATCATTTATTTTTATAAGAATTTCAATGAAGACTATAAATACTGATGTCATATAGTAATATGTTCATCAAAATTACATGATCTTTGAATAAATAGCATCCCTTTAGTGAATTGAAAAATTCCATCTAATTTTCCAGTGGTCATTTTTCCTCTTCAAGTGGAAAATTCCAGGAGAAGCATAATACATGATTACCAATCCAGTAAATACTTAAGTTTTCAATGAATCACTATCATTGTTCCATACTGATTCCCCCTAAACCGTGGATAGGTACCCAGACATATCAGGCAACTTATATTTTGAAATTTAAACTTCTGGCTGGAATTCCAGAACTCTAGTGTACTTCAAAGTGGGTTTCCCAGAGTCTCAGGAAAGCTTAGGGGACTCAGTTTCAGTTCTAATATCTTGTCCACACGCCCCCATATTTGTTTATTACTAAGGTTTGCTATCTGTGTTACTTTATGCTCTCTTTCAGGAGTGATTGGAGCTTTACATTCTTTCTTTTGGCTGCTGATAGAAAGGCAGTTTTCTGACTCATGATAATATTCAAGAGTCCTTAGAATCATCTTATTGGATCAGGTCCCATGCCAATGACTGTCCTGGGGAATGAGATGGATTGATTGGTTGAAGGAATCAAGCCCACCTCCAGAAATGTAGAGGTTGCCTGAGGAAGATGAAGCCTGGAGGGAAACCTAGAAGCTGTTAGAAAAGAGGGAGGGGTAGAATGCATCCTGTATAGGAATTCAGCAGCATCCAAAGAAATGATCTGTTCTCAAAAGCAAAGAAAGGGAGGAACTCAAGTAGTCATAGTTACAACAATTTCTTCCATCATCTCTCATAAAAAAGGGAGCCCAAATTAACAATTACATCTGCCTTTAACCCACTGGATACTTTTTTTTTTTAAATCCTGTCTGGCCAAGCCTGGTGGTAATCAATTCCATATTAAAATAGCCAATTATTGAGAGTCACTGGCAATTTTGAATGAGGAAATGTCCAGCCAGATTTTCAGTAGCTATAAAATGGGATTTACAAGATACATAAAGTCATTATTTGGCAGGGAGGGGATTTGAAGAATTCATTCTTTACCTGATAGAGACTGGGCACCTATCCACTACAGTGTTTCATTCTCAAGGAACATACTGGTGAGTGACCCTGGATTCCAAGGATGTCCAGGATAGCTGAATAAGTAATGCCTTGACTACATCTAAGAGAAAGTTTTCTAAAGCAACAGTATAATTTTGGTTAAGACTAATAAATCCTATTTTGTAGTAATCAGTTTAGTTCAGTTCAGTCGTCCGACTCTTTGTGACCCCATGAATTGCAGCACGCCAGGCCTCCCTGTCCATCACCAACTCCCAGAGTTCACTCAGACTCACGTCCATTGAGTCCGTGATGCCATCCAGCCATCTCATCCTCGGTCGTCCCCTTCTCCTCCTGCCCCTAATCCCTCCCAGCATCAGGGTCTTTTCCAATGAGTCAACTCTTCGCATGAGGTGGCCAAAGTACTGAAGCTTCAGCTTTAGCATCATTCCTTCCAAAGAAATCCCAGGGTTGATCTCCTTCAGAATGGACTGGTTGCATCTCCTTGCAGTCCAGGGACTCTCAAGAGTCTTCTCCAGCACCACAGTTCAAAAGCATCAATTCTTTGCCCCTCAGCCTTCTTCACAGTCCAACTCTCACATCCATACATGATGTTAAATTTATCTTTTACAATTGACACAAGAGACAGTGGGAAAATTAACAAATATGATCCCAGATGGAGAACAATTTTGTGTGTGTGTGTGTGGTTTTTTTTCCCCCAAACTTCAAACTTTTTATTTTGTATTGGGGTGTAGCTGATTAACAATGCTGTGGTAGTTTCAGGTGAACAGCAAAAGGACTCAACTATACATACACACGCATCCATTCTCCTGCAAACACCCCTCCCATTCAGGCCGGCACATAATACTGAATAGAGGCCCACGTGCTGTCCAATAGGTCCTTGCTGGTTATCCATTTTGAATACGGCAGTATGTATACAACCTTCCCAAACTCCTTAACTATTCCTGCCCTCTTCCTCCCCTGGCAACCACAAGTTCATTTTCCAAGTCTGTGAAGCTCTTTCTGTTTTGTAAGTAAGTTCATTTGTATCATTTCTCTTTAAATTCCACAAACAAGGGATGTCACATGATACTTCTCCTTCTCTATCTGACTTCACACAGTGTGACACCCTGTAGATCCATCCACATTGCTGCAAGGGCATTATTTCATTCTTTTTAATGGCTGAATAATATTCCACTGTATATATTTACCACATCAACAGAAAACTTATCTGGTCTTCTGTTGTTAGACATTTAGTTTGTTTCCAAATTTTCACTACTGCAAACAGTGCTGCAAGGAACACTGGGGTGAATGTATCCTTTGGGATCACATTTTTCTCAGGATATATGCCCAGGAGTGGGATTGCAGGGTCATATGGTAACTCTATTTTTAGTTTTTAAAGGAACCTCCATACTGTTCTCCATAGTGACTATACCAATTTACATTTCTTCCAGAATGTAGGTGGATTCCCTTCTCGCCACACTTTCTCCAGTATTTGTTGTCTGTGGTTTTTTGATGATAGCTATTCTGACCAAATGAGGTGATATCTCTTGTAGTTTTGATGTGCTTTTCTCTAATAACTAAGGATATTGAACATTTTCGTGTGCCTGTTGGTTATCTGTATGTCCTCTTTGGAGAAATATCTATTCAGGTCTTCTGCCCATCTTTTTAATGTTATAAATAACAATCTCTCCTGGGAGCAATGGGCAGGTGGACATGATGAAACTGGGCAACTAATCTGACCATGCTCAAAGAGATAAAGTAACTTGCTGGACATCTCATGGATTATAAATAACAGATAGTTCACAACAACCCAGAGACCAGACCTCAGAATGATGCTGACATTGGGGAGGAAGTAGAAAGAATGGAGAAAAACAAATTGAATTGTCTCTACCAGGCTCAAAACTCCATGCTCATGTTAATATACACACATGTAAATGTTTGCTCATTTACTAGTTAGCTCAACAGAATAGGCCTTTTAAATAATGTGTCTGCAATTGTATCCTCTAGAGGTAATCAGCAGCTTATTAACCTTAACCATAATAACACATTATCACTATTTTGTTTCAGTTGATTAATTTGCAAAACAATAGTCAAGATCCTACCCAACATGTAAGAATTTATTCCTCAGTGATCAGCACTGAATAAATACAGTGACCCTCACTGGAAATGTCAGGGACTTGGGAGGGAGCTTCAGGATGCTGAGAAGGAGGGAGTCAGGGGGTTCAAGAGCTCATGAGGAAGTCAGAGTTAAAAACAAACATGGGTCAACCCTTAGGCATAAACTGATGACAATCGGAGCCAGACTCATAGTCTGGGGTGAAGGTCAATTTGATTTCCTCCAGTGTGATATTCTGCTTTGCTAAATACAGGATGGAATGAGTTATGTGTTAATACTTAAAATTTTGGTCCATGAGCATATTGCTAGAAGGTCTCCTTCTGGTAGCTACAGAGAAATTGATACTGTATTAAGTAGGATATATACCCTCCAGTGATTACTCTCAAAAATAATCAGTTGAAAAATTTCTTTCAAGTCCAACCCAAAAAATAAGTTACTAGGTTTCCAGACCATATCTTTTATACATTTTTTCTTATTGCTGGCTCAAACTGAAAGCAAGGCTCTAAAGCCATTGGCTCCATAAAGCAAATATTTATCTTGTCTTGTAACTAATTGAAAGCCACTGGTCTTTGTGGCAAGCATTTCTCCAGAACATGGTACTTTACAAAAGTGCAACAAAAATAGCAGGTTCAGCCTGAGGCCCAGCACCTATTTTGCCCTTAGAGGGCTAATAAAAATGAATCAGGATTTAATTTCCTTCCTACTAATTATCTCTGATTTAGCCAGAAGATATGCATTATTAAAAGGGTGACTTTATAAACTCATATTCCATGATACATCAAAGTTTGGAAATTCATTCAAGCAAGTTATTTTTAAAGAAAGGAGTTGTGTACAGTATACTGAAGATAAAGGAAAAAATGGAAGACACTCACAGCATAAGACATAGAATCTTTGCAGACCACATCCAGAAAACACAGATATCAAGACATCTTGGAAAATTCTAGAGGGCAAGCAGATACACATCTGTCTGTAACATTTTACCTTGCTGGCAGGCTCTTTTTCTACTGTTCTCTTGTTTGTTCTCCTCTAGGCAAACTGATTACTTTGCTGAGCTCTAACATGCCACATATTTATGCATTAGGGCCTCTGCACTGGCTATTTCCTCTGCCCAGAATGTTCTTCCCTCAGAAAACTACTTCCCCACTCTCTTAAGTCTTTTAAATATTTGCTCAAATATTTCCCTAGTGAGGCTGACCCCAGTCACCTCTCTTCCTGCCCAACTCCCAAGTATGCTCAGGTCTTCAAAAACATATTCTACCTTTTCTTTATTTCACAGCACTTCAGTTCAGTTCAGTTCAGTCAACTCAGTCGTATCCGACTCTTTGTGACCCCATGAATCGCAGCATGCCAAGCCTCCCTGTCCATCACCAACTCCCTGAGTTCACTCAGACTCGCGTCCATCAAGTCAGTGATGCCATCCAGCCATCTCATCCTCTGTCGTCCCCTTCTCCTCCTGCCCCCATCCCTCCCAGCATCAGAGTCTTTTCCAAAGAGTCAACTCTTCGCATGAGGTGGCCAAAGTACTGGAGTTTCACAGCACTTACCACCATCTAATTTATTATAATTTATATATTTATTATGTTCATTGTTTATTTACCACCTCCTCCTGCTAGATTGTAAGCTCCGTAAGAGAAAATATCTTGAGATGTCCTTTACTGATGTAGTCAACACGTCTGCAATTTCTTCATACATAAAAGGCACTCAATAAATATTTGCTGAAACAATGAAAGATTTCAGGAACTTGCCAGATAAGAATGTAAGCTACCTAAAAGCAGGAGTATTATTTTACTCAGCACTATACACTGAGTCTATTTCAGTGCCTGACAATAGTAGATGCCTAAGCAGTTTGTTGAATTAAAAACCAAAATAATAGGTAAATAAGTATTTTTCTTTTTATCAAAGACATGAATTATATGTAATCAAAGAGAAAATAAGAAATAATTCAATATGTATATATATATGGAAATTGTCTTATAAAACTGTTTGAGTTGAGGTGTTTTTTTGCAGGATATATTTTATTTTTTTTATATAAATTTATTTAAATTGGAGGTTAATTACTTGCAAGTATTCATATAATGTAAAGTCTAGTAAATAAATAACTGAAACAAAACACCAAATTTCTTATATAAGAAAGAAAATCCTAAGAAAGCATCATATCCAGCTTATGTTTCACTTGCAGTATTTCCAGAGTCACAACAGACGTGAAACCTACTCAGTTACTATTCAAGAATAGATCATGAATCTCCAGTTCCATAAATTTTGAAAATATATTGGAAAACACAATATTGAAGTAAAAGAAAAGAAAAGCCGAAACATCACATCTGGAGGAAACCTTCAAAATATGAAACATAATGGAAATTCTCTCTGAAAAAATCTTCCAAAACACAAAATTAGGTAGCTTCAAGACTGCACTTGAAAACATATACTCCTGAAATATTAAGAACACTACCTTAAAAATTTCTTGTATAGCAAAGCAATAATATATACTTTTTCTCAGAGCCAATATTTCCAATGATCACAATTTTTCCCCCTAAAACTTATAAAGTGTCCACCAAGGCTTTGAGTTTATTATATTAAATCAAAATATGAAACTGAAATATCAGATATAAAAATCTTAAGCTAATGTTCACCTTTCACGGTCTGTATTGCTTCTATACAAAATCCTTGGCCTTTGATTTTGGTGTGCAAACTTCCATTAACAATGAAATTAAAAGAAAAAAAAAGACAAGATCAATGGAAGTTTCTAGAAACTAAGTCTATACAGTAACAACACTTGGTCACCTCCAATCCCCCAAAACCATAATAATAGTATCTGCATCCTCTTTTTCAAATGAAGTATTTGAGATATACACAAGTTCTATTATAACAGTCATTAAATCTTTCTTCTTTTCTGCCCACCCTGCCTGCTCTCCTCATTGCAGGCCACTGCTCTCTATGCCTAGAGAGTTGCCTGAACTCATATATTCACTGTAAGCTTGAGGTTGTAATTCAGTCAATTCCCTTTCAAGAAGCTGAGAGCCAAATCTTTCTAAACACACACCAAATCACCTTCACAATCAACAGTTTGCCAAAGACCTCCAAAGAAATCCACAGGTTGTCACTATGACGTGGTTCAGTTCAGTTAATTCGCTCAGTCATGTCTGACTCTTCACAACCCCATGGACACAGCATGCCAGGCCTCCCTGTCCCTCACCAACTCCCGGACTTTACTCAAACTCATGTTCATTGAGTTGGTAATGCAATCCAACCATCTCATCCTCTGTTGCCTCCTTCTCCTCCTGCCTTCATCTTTCCTAGCATCAGGGTCTTTCCAAATGATTCAGCTCTTCGCATCAGGTGGCCAAAGTATTGGAGTTTCAGCTTCAACATCAGTCCTTCCAATGAACACTCAGGACTGATCTCCTTTAGGATGGACTGGCTGGATCTCTTTGCAGTCCAAGGAGGGACTTTCAAGAGTTTTCTCCAACACCACAGTTCAAAGCATAGATTCTTCAGTGCTCAGCTTCTTTATAGTCCAAATCTCACATCCATACATGACTGCTTGAAAAACCATAGTATGGACAAGACAGAGCTTTGTTGTCAAAGTAATGGCATGATAGGTGACCCTAAAATGTCTAGCATTGTCTTTAAACCCTTCACTCACCATATCATTATTTGATATAATCACATCACTTGCTCTATTATTATTTTCTGTTTTCTTCTTTGCCTCACTAAGTATGCAACCCTGTTGAAGAGAATATGGGTGTCTTACTCTAGAGTATGATTAAATAAAATACTTAGTGTCTAGGGCTTCCCTGGTGGCTTAGATGGTAAAGAATCTGCCTGCAATGCAGAAGACCTGGGTTCGATGTCTGGGTCCTGAAGATCCCCTGGAGAAGGAAATGACAACCCACTTCAGTATTCTTGCCTGGAGAATTCCATGGACAGAGGAGCCTGGAGGGCTACACTCCACAGGGTTGCAAAGAGTTGAACACGACTGAGTGACTAACATACACTGTATAAAGAGAGGAAGGAATGAGCTGATTTGAAAGGAAAAATTGGTATATTGTTCTCCTCAGTGATTTTACATAATGAAGGGGAACAGAATATGCCATTCCCACCTCCTGCAAAATGTGCCACTTTGGCACATACATTATTTTCACTTGAAGGCAATCAAAATCCAGTAAACTCAGAAAAGCTTTTTGCCTTCCTCTTAGCTGCCTGAAAGAACTTCAGAAGGGGACCTGTACAAGGAAGAGAGTTATAAACAGAGGTAACTTCATCTGAGAGATTTACCTGCAGAGCAGGGCAAATGTTTGTTTACCAAATATATCTTCATCTTTACCAAATACATCTCTTCTCTTCATCTTCCTGTCAACTGCCTTCTCTCCTTTGAAGTCTAAAACCTATACCCCTTTCCTTAGCTCTGATTGGTACATAAGCGTTACTAGCCTAACTGCCTTTGAATCTATTTTTATGGGCCTCCTGTATGTAAGAAGTCATTCATTTTATTCTATTAACCTGTCTTGTGTCCATTTAATTATTAGATTGCTAAAGGACCTAGACGGAGAAGGCAATGGCACCCCACTCCAATACTCTTGCCTGGAAAATCCCATGGACAGAGGAGCCTGGTAGGCTTCAGTCCATGTGGTCGCGAAGAGTCAGACACGACTGAGCGACTTCACTTTCACTTTTCACTTTCATGCATTGGAAAAGGAAATGGCAGCCCACTCAGTGTTCTTGCCTGGAGAATGTGAGGGAAGGGAGCCTGGTGGGCTGCTGTCTCTAGGGTCGCACAGAGTCGGACACGACTGAAGCGACTTAGCAGCAGCAAAGGACCTAGAAGTATAGAAGGCAAATTCCTTCCTTCCTTATAATAATCTCTACAGAACAAGAAGACACACACACAAAAATGAAAGTAGGGGAAAGGTAAAAATCTTATGTCCATAGGAATTATAACAATCACACAATTCTAATTAGATTGAAATTACTCTCTCAGGTGTCAGGAATGCTATTTGCCATTATACTGGAATATAATATCTATAAATGAGATACAGAAATCATCTTGAAGATGTACATTGGCTATTGTAAAATCTAACCAACATACAGTGAAAACAGTTATCTGAAGTTATACACTGGGTCTACCTTTTTTCATATAGCATTCTTTCATTATTTTTTCTTTCCTTTTTCTGTGTATTGTGGCTAATTTACACACAATAAAATATGGATATTTTAAGCACAAATAATTATACTCTTATAAGGAAAATATAGACATCATTATCCCAAGAAATTTCCTTGTTCCCTTTTCTAGTCTGTGGCACAACTCTCATTCCCAGCCCCAGGCAATCATGGCATTGATTTCCATCATACAGTTTTATTAGTCTGCTTACACAGTTCATAAAAGTTAAATTATACAGTGTGGATTCTTGTCTACTACTCTTTGCACGCACTACTCTTCAATGCGAACAGTCAATTTGAGATTCCTCTATGCTGTCGTGTATGTCCATTTATTTGTATTGCTGATAAGGATCCCATTGTTTGTCCATTTACTCATTTATGGGCATGTAGGTCCTTTCAGTTGTAACTGTTATGAACAAAACTGTTGTGACCATCTGTGTATAAGTAAGTCTCTATGTGTGTGTGTGTGTTTACTCTTCTCTTTTGAATGGAATTGCTGAGTCTCTTGGTAGGTGTATGTTTCAGTGTATTATCAACCCTTTCTTTTGAGGTGGTTGTGCCATGTTACTTTCTCAGCAGACATATGAGTTTCAGTTTCTCTGCATTCTCACCAACACTTCATAATGTTGTTCTTTTTGTTTGCTCCTTAGCTCTTCCAGTGAATATAGTGTTATCTCACAGCAGTTTTAGTTGACATTTTCCTGGTTATTGTTCACTGATACTGTTGAGCATTTGTATATATTTTTGGCCATTCTTACATCTTTTTTTCAAGTCCTCTGCTCAGCTTTTATTGAGTTATTTATTATTATTTTTGTTGCTGTTATTACTAACATAGTAGTTCTTTTTATATTCTAGATAAGTCTTTTGTCAGGTATGTGTAAGACAAATATTCTGCCAGTTCCTGGCTTACCTTTTAATTTTTGTGAACATGAATATTAATGAGTAGATTTACAATATTTTTCTGATGAAGTGCCTGGCTTTATCTTACATGTAGAATTCTTAGAACCTCGATGGGAATAGTGGAATTGTTCACAAAATAAAATTTTGCATTTTGTTTCTTGAACCAAAATTTAATACATATCATCAATTTTTCTTTGCTGGGCATTATTAACATTATACTCTAAATTTTATTTAAATTTATTAAATAACATATATGCTTGTACTTTATGAGGAAAAAATAACTGAACAGCACCAAAAATTAAAATAAACTTCAAAAAATCCATAAAGATTGGGGATTTTCAACATTAGATGATCTTTAAAAATCAAGGGACATTATACAAATTAAAGTATATATAATTGCTTGGCTTTATCTATTTTCTTGATACATATTATAAACATATATCATTCTCAACCAAGTTCTCATACTTTTTATAATATCACTGCTGCTGCTAAGTTACCTCAGTCGTGTCCAACTTGTGCGACCCCATAGACGGCAGCCCACCAGGCTCCCCTGTCCCTGGGATTCTCCAGGCAAGAACACTGGAATGAGTTACCATTTCCTTCTCTAATGCATGAAAGGGAAAAGTGAAAGGGAAGTCGCTCAGTTGTGTCTGACTCTTAGAGACCCCATGGACTGCAGCCTACCAGGCTCCTCCATCCATGGGATTTTCCAGCAAGAGCACTGGAGTGGGGTGCCATTGCCTTCTCCAATAATATTACTAATGACTACTAAAAAATAATTTCACATGAAAATGGCAAATAACTTGAATACTTTAACATACTAAGTAAATTATCAAGTGGGTAGTTTTAGATGGATTTCTTCCTTTTTCAGTTGGTAACTATAGAAAGAATACAGTTAAGCCATGGTTTATTCCTGCTACTTGGTTAATCAGCTATGTAGTCATGGGAATTCCATAGCCTTCCTTAATTCTTACTGTTGTCAGCTATAAAATGAAGGCAAAAAATATATATATGTAATTGAAAAAAATGAAGGCAGATATCCTCCCAAGCACACATCTTGGGATAACCTTGATAGTTACATTGTAGAAAAATAGCTATTTTCTATGTCTTACTATATTTAAATGCATTGTTAAATTCTGATATACAATTGGCATGTTTAGATAAGTCTTAACACTTAATATATTTCACAGAGAATTATTAAAAATTCAAATGTATTTTCCAAATGTACCATTCCTTGAATAATAAGCATTGGAAAATGAATGTTTTAAATGAAACTAACTCCTGTAATACGATTACAAGCTCAAAGATGAATATGCTTATGAAATTAAAATATAGTTTTTGATGAAAATAAAGTTTAAAATGTACCCGTAAATCAATGCCTTAGAAAAACAGACATATGCATAACTCATTTTAATCATGCACGTGCACCCTTGCCAAAAACATCTGTCTAAGATACACTTCAATATACAATACACCACATATTCATGCAAGAATATGGTAACTGGGGAAAGAGCATCTTTACGCCAGTCCTTGAGTTACAGTCATTTATTAATAATTACAGGAAATATATTAGAGTTACTGTATTATCTTTTTCATACTTAAGTAGATATCCTCTATGATTATGCTGAAGGACTCTTTTCTTTGAAATTTGTTCACTTAGGCAGCTCAAGAAAAGGAAGAACTCCAAAGTAGAGTGCGCATACTTGAAATCAAAGGTAAGAGGAGTCAGGAGAAATGTCTGTGGGGAGGACTCATTAGGCAAAATCGATTTTATTTAACAAGAAGACAATAAAATTTCTATAACATAGTGAAATATTAATTTTGCTTCATATTTCTTATAATTTTCATGTCATACCACTCTCTAACGTGCTTTTCACAGGGTATTTTCTTAATATTACCCCCTTTTTCCTTTGACAATCAAGACAGAACGTAACGAATTATTTCTATATAAAACAAGTCAAAATTAGGGTGAGGGAAATCTTCCTTTGGTAAAATTTAGAGTAAGCTGGAAGATATTTTAGTATTAGAGGCTAGAATTTTCTGAAAATGTGAATGCTTCACATGAAAATGATAATTATAAATGATACAAAAATTATCATTCTTTATGGGAGAAGGACATCAACTTTGAAAATTATTAAATATACCATCTTTTCTATGAGATCTTCAAACATTGTTCACCAGCAACAGCAACTAATTCTCAGTTAAAATTAATAGCAATTAATGTTATAGTTACTTATGCAATCCATCTGAAAATAGATCAGTTTAGTATAGCTTCTGAAACAGTTTTAAAATTTAATCACTTTCAGTTTCCACGTTGAAAATCCGAAAGACAACCAGTATATAGTAACAGGTGCAGACTGTCCGTAAAATAAGGATGTCAAGTGAGTGTTCATGCTTATCTCCAGTTTTGTATGGAAGAGATGGTGATGATGCAAAACCTCTCCTTTCCGATTCTCAGTTCTAGCCCTTCCTTGACTCAATTGTTGACTTCATGGAGCAAAGTCTTTGTATATATTTTCAAGGGTTTTTCAGGGTTCTCTTAAGACTCAATGACATGTTCAAAATGTTAGTTATAGTTCTCCAACTTACCAGTTTTCTTTGTTTATAAATCTGACTGCCCTCTACCTACATTCTTCCTGCCAATAGAAGCATTGATCTATTTAATGGCAGTAGAAGAATAGTTAAATGTCTTTTGGTAAAAGGATGCTAATTACCACTGTCTTACAGCTCTTTTATTCACATCACATACCATATTACTTAATTTCAAAGTATTATAATCTGTTGGTTGGTGGTTTAGTTGCTAAGTCGTGTCCAACTCTTACAACCCCATGGACTGTAGCCTACCAAGTTACTCTGTCCATAGGATTTTCCAGGCAAGAATAATGGAATGGGTTGCCATTTCCTTCTCCAGGGGATCTTCCCAACCCAGGAATCGAACCTGGATCTCTTGCACTACAGGCAGATTCTTTACCAACTGAGCTACCAAGGAAGCTCAATCTATTGGTTATGATCATATTATCCTTTTTCAACAGAATGTGGAAATCTCAGGACAAAGACTGTGTCCTGTTAAAATTAGTATAATTGGGGTCTATTATATTGCTTGGAATTCAGGAGCAACTGAATAATTATATATTATGCTGAGTGAATATATGAATAAATACACAGTTCTCTAGCGAAAGCAAAACAAAATGAATACATAGTGCTTCCTAATCTTACTGGCTTATAAAATGAGCAGACAACTCTCTTGATGCCATTGCTTATATCTATAATGAGTAATAGAAGAGGGTAAAATGTTTATTTTATGTTCCTCAATCCTTTCTATTTTATACTTACATACTCTATGGAAAATCATAATGCCCTGGTGAGTCATAATGATTAGTTGTTGAAAACACAAAGGTTAGAAATAAAATACCTCTAGAGATGTATAGTCTCTATAGAGATGTTTAGTCTCTTAGACATTTGTTATTAGAAGAAGGTAGACCAGTGTCACTGCTAGAAGAAGAAGAAGACAAGGTCGAAAAAGAATAAGATTAAGGTGGGCAAAGATGCTCATTGAACAAGCATCTGTGGTCTGTGTTAGAGAGGGTGGACGCCATGCTAACTTGTTTTTCTTTTCTCCATGAGTCACAATTTCATTGGGTACTTTGGGAAGAAAAGGTGTAGTTTCATCTTCCAAATGTTTCAAATATTTTTCACTCTCCAAATAGTGGACAAAGATCAAGAAGAAGAAGAAGAAGAAAGAGTATACAATTCTAAATGAATTTCATATTCATTTAGAATCTTTTTCTTTCTCTCCTTCTCTCCCTTCCTTCCCTCCTTGGTTCCTCTCTTCCTTTCTGTCCACTTGTCACTATATTTTCCTCTTCTGTCAGGAAGAATATGACAAATTCACATCAATTATAAAGAAGAGTGGGGTTTGAAATCAGCTGATAAGTCTGTCCATTTAAACTTTAGACCATCAACTCTTATGATTAGGTTAGGTATTACTTTATGAAACAAAAAGAAGGTGCTCACCAGGTTAACTGATTAAGTGAGACATTTTCCTAAATGACAAATAGTGGGCACCTGGCATGGAACCAGATTTCTAAGGATAGTTTCCAGCTAATAATTTGAAAAACCTAAGTTGACGGTCAACTCAGAACAATTGACCCCTTGACACTGGCTTGTCCTCCCTTTATTCAGTAAACTCTGGGGCTAGGTTAGAATAATTGACCTATATTGATTTACAATAAAATAGTAACATGTTACAACATCATAAAAGATTTATGTTTTTATTCAGCGTTGATGTTGATATCTTAAGTAGCAAGCATATCGCACGTCGCAATGTAGTGACAAGACCAAATGCGCTTTGGCAGAGCTTCAGTATAAAAATTAGAAGGTGTTGATTTCATTACCACTCTGGCAATACATCTGAAAGAGTGTTAATGACTATTAATGGCCTAGTCCTCAGCCAGAAGAATGCCTGAAGTCAGTGAAAGTGGCGTTTTATCTGCTCTTAAACATTAAAAACAGAGAGGCTCCTACAGTTGCATTTTTAAGTGCCTTTCCTGCTCTGCAAGTAATCACATCCCCCACTTAACTGAGCTTTTAAAAATGTTTAAATCAAGGCAAGCCCCATTTCTTTACTCTGGAGATTTTACCCCCTTCTTATGTCTAACAACTAATGCATTTGACTTTTGTCATAAAGTAGTTGGAGGTGAATGAGAAGAAAAGTATTTTTTTAAAGGACTTTTGTCTCTTTTCAGCTTTGCAATATAGAAGCTTCATTGTTGTAGGTTTACCAAAATAGAATTACTTATTTCCTGTTCTTATTTATTTTTGGAGACAGATGAGTCCAAACACTCTTATGATGGAATGCCCTATGAATCAATCTATGTTTCTGAAGCCCACATGTTTCCACAATTCTTTTTTTTCCCCTCAAATAAGTTTTTTTAGTCCCCAGAGGATCCTAAATCAACACGTTATTAGATGAAGGATGGAAGCTTCTGTTTCAGAAAACACAACTGCAGCTAGACAACAGAAAACAGATGCCAATTATTTGCGAATGGCTGCTGGAAAACAAAACATTTTATGACATTTACTTTGCCTTAGCAGAGCTGCTGCTGATGCCAAAGAAATATAAACTAGTCAAATTACCAGCAGCTGGTTTTCAAATATGGGCTTTAATGATTTGGAATCTTGCTCTACTTTTGGTCACTTAGTGGTCTCCAAATTTCTTTGCGCACTGATTCTGCATTCTTGATGTTTTCCCAGATGAATAGGAACAATACATATAATCAATATGTCTAACGAAATATGTGATATATTTAAGGTGGTACCCTATTGTCTTATAATTCCACTGGTTTTATTAGGGGAAAGATAATTTTTGATGCTTGCTATTTAAGAGTGACTTCCTTGACACATATTTTTATTTCATGTGGCAAAAGCTTCAAATTAAACATCTTTTTTATTTTACATTGGATGCAGCTGACTTATTCATTGTTATTATGATGTCACAAGCAATGTTTAAGTATTTTTCCTCCAGTAGTTAACAGAGACTTAATTTAGTCACAATCGAAATCCATCTAGCCCCACAAGAATATAAATTTCCCATAAATATTCTTAGATCAAATGGCTCACCTTTGAACACATTTCTGAAAAATATCTTGGGCTGACTTCACTGAAACCAGCAGTTATGTCAAATAAATTTCTACTTTTATCATCCATAAAACCATGCTGTGTTAAAAAAAAAAAACTAGATTTGCAAATAAAATTTCTGAAAGTCTTATGAAATATGTGCTTATTTCTCTTCTCTTTTTAGTGATTTGAAGAGAGGATGAAGAAAAGCAATCAATTTACTTTTCTTGATTGCATAAAGTGAACACAAGCAATGGTGTTGTAGCAGTTGTCTTAAGTGTCTACATTAGCTCTAAGTATCCTGGCAACTGAGAGGTGAACTAAATTAGTATTTCTATCAATGAGTATTGTTGAAAGTTTAAGCTGAAAACAGTGATGACCAGAGTGACAAGGAAAGCCTTGCTTCTCCCTTTGTAATGTGCACGTGAGTCACCAGGGGCCTTGCCAAGTTCAGGCTATAATTCAGTAGTTCAGTGATGGGGCCTGAAATTCCACATCCGATCTGATGATTTCAAAGAACTTTTGAAGGCAAGAGTGTAGATGACTTGAGGTGTGCCATTCTTAACTGAGCTACAGCAGTTTTCAGAAGCTGTCAGAGCCAATCAAAGCATTCAAGGTTGTTGACTAACTTCTAATCAAACATAGGGAATCCTGGTCTTAATGATTGCTATCAATAATCTGGTTCCAGTGTGTTGGGTGGATCCTGAATTGATGGACTACATAGAACATGAACCTTATTTTTCTGGATTCAACTGTACTAAGACTTGTATGGGGTGTTTGTGTGTGTGTGTGGGGGGGGTGTGTGTCTGTCTGTCTGCCTGCCTGTCTGTGTGTGTAGAGAGACTTCAGTTCAGTTCAGTTCAGTTCAGTCGCTCTGTCGTGTCTAACTCTTTGTGACCCCATGGAAAGCAGCATACCAGGCCTTCTCCATCACCAACTCCTGGACTGAACTCAAATTCATGTCCACTGAGTCAGTGATGCCATCCAACCAACTCATCCGCTGTTGTCCCCTTTTTCTCCTGCCTTTATCTTCCCAGCATCAGGGTCTTTTCAAATGAGTCAGCTCTTCACATCAGGTGGCCAAAGTATTGGAATTTCAGCTTCAGCATCAGTCCTTCCAATGAACATCCAGGACTGATCTCCTTTAGGATAGACTGGTTGGATATCCTTGCAGTCCAAGGGACTCTCAAGACTCTTCTCTAACACCACAGTTCAAAATCATAAATTCTTCAGCACTCAGCTTTCTTTATAGGCCACCACCCACATCCATTCATGATCAGTGGAAAAACCATAGCCTTGATTAGGTGGACCTTTGTCAGCAAAGTAATGTCTCTGTTTTTTAATATGCTATCTAGGTTGGTCATAACTTTAAGGAGTAAGCATCTTTTGGAGAAGGAAATGGCAATCCACTCCAGTATTCTTGCCTGGAGAATCCCATGGATGGAGAAGCCTAGTAGGTTACTGTCCACGGGGTCGCAAAAGAGTCAGACACGACTGAGCGACTTCACCTCACCTCACCTCAAGCATCTTTTTATTTTATGGCTGCAGTCACCATCTGCATTGACTTTGGAGCCCAGAAAAATAAAGTCTGACACTGTTTCCACTGTTTCCCCGTCTATTAGCCATGAGGTGATGGGACCAGATGCCATGATCTTCGTTTTCTGAATGTTGAGCTTGAAGCCAACTTTTTCACTCTCCTTTTTCACTTGCATCAAGAGGCTCTTTAGTTCTTCTTCACTTTCTGCCATAAGGGTGGTGTCATCTGCATATCTGAGGTTATTGATATTTCTTCTGGCAATCTTGATCCCAGCTTGTGCTTCATCTAGCCCACAATTTCTCACGATGTAATCTGCATAGAAGTTAAATAAGCAGGGTGACAACATACAGCCTTTTGCTATATATGTACTTCTTTCCTATTTGGAACCAGTCTGTTGTTCCATGTCCAGTTCTAACTGTTGCTTCCTGACCTGCATACAGATTTCTCAAGAGGCAGGTTAGGTGGTCTGGTATTCCCATCTCTTTCAGAATTTTCCAGAGTTTGTTGTGATCCACCAATCAAAGATTTTGGCATAGTCAATAAAGCAGAAATAGATGTTTTTCTGGAACTCTTGCTTTTTTGATGATCCAGCAGATGTGGGCAATTTGATCTCTGGTTCCTCTGCCTTTTCTAAAACCAGCTTGAACATCTGGAAGTTCATGGTGCACTTACTGTTGAAGCCTGGCTTGGAGAATTTTGAGTATTACTTTGCTAGGGTGTGAGATAAGTACAATTGTGAGGTAGTTTGAGCATTCTTTGGCATTGCCTTTCTTAGGGATTGGAATAAAAACTTCCCTTTTCCAGTCCTGTGGCCACTGCTGAGTTTTCCAAATTTGCTGGCATGTTGAGTGCAGCATTTTCACAGCATCATCTTTCAGGATGTGAAATAGCTCCACGGGAATTCCATCACCTCCACTAGCTTTGTTCATAGTGATGCTTCCTAAGGCCTACTTGACTTCACATTCCAGGATGTCTGGCTCTAGGAGAGTGATCACACCATCATGATTATCCAGGTCATGAAATCTTTTTTGTACAGTTCTGTGTATTCTTGTCACCTCTTCTTAATATCTTCTTGTTTCTGTTAGGTCCATACCATTTCTCCCCTTTATTGAACCTATCTTTGCATGAAATGCTCCTTTGGTATCTCTAATTTTCTTGAAGAGATCTCTAGTCTTTCCTATTCTATTGTTTTCCTCTTATTTCTTTGCACAGATCACTGAGGAAGGCTTTCCTATCTCTCCTTGCTAGTCGTTGGAATTCTGCATTCAAATGGGTGTATCTTTCCTTTTCTCCTTTGCTTTTTCATTCTATTCTTTCACAGCTATTTGCAAGGCCTCCTCAGACAGCCATTTTGCTTTTTTGCATTTATTTTCTTTGGGGATGGTCTTGATCTCTGTCTCCTGTACAATGTCATGAACCTCCATCCATAGTTCATCAGGCACTCTATCTATCAGATCTAGTCCCTTAAATCTATTTGTCACTTCCACTGTATAATCCTTAGGGATTTGATTTAGGTCATACCTGAAGGAAATAGTGGCTAGTGGTTTCCCCTATTTTCTTCATTTAAGTCTATATTTGGCAATAAGGAGTTCATGATCTGAGCCACAGTCAGCTCCCAGTCTTGTTTTTGCTGATTGTATAGAGCTTCTCCATCTTTGGCTGCAAAGGATATAATCAATTTGATTTCTTGTTGACCATCTGGTAATGTCCATGTGTAGAGTCTTCTCTTGTGTTGTTGAAAGAGGGTGTTTGCTACAACCAGTGCATTCTCTTTGCAGAACTCTATTAGCCTTTGCTGTATGCAAAGCCTGTGCTTCATTCTGTACTTCAAGGCCAATTTGCCTGTTACTCCAGGTGTTTCTGACCTCCTACTTTTGCCTTTCAGTCCCCTATAATGAAAAAGACATCTCTCAGGGGTGTTAATTCTAGAAGGTCTTGTAGGTCTTCATAGATCCATTCAACTTCAGCTTCTTCAGCATTACTGGTTGGGGCATATACTTGGATTACCGTGATATTGAATGGTTTGTCTTGGAAATGAACAGAGATCATTCTGTCGTTTTTGAGATTGCATCCAAGTACTGCATTTTGGACTCTTTTGTTGACCATGATGGCTACTCCATTTCTTCTAAGGGATTCTTGCCCACAATGATAGATGTAATGGTCATCTGAGTTAAATTCACCCATTCCAGTCCATTTTAGTTCACTGATTCCTAAAATGTCAACATTCACCCTTGCCATCTCCTTTTCGATCCCTTCCAGTTTTTCTTGATTCATGGACATATCATTTCAGGTTCCTTTGCAATATTGCTCTTTATATAATCAGACCTTGCTTCTGTCACCAGTCATATCCACCACTGTGTTGTTTTGGCTTTTGCTCTGTCTCTTCCTTCTTTTTGGAGTTATTTCTCCACTCTTCTCCAGTAGCATATTCGGCATCTACCGACCTGGGGAGTTCATCTTTCAGTGTCCTATCTTTTTGCCTTTTCATACTGTTCATGGGGTTCTCAAGGCATGAATACTGAAGTGGTTTGCCATTCCCTTCTCCAGTGGACCACATTTGTCAGAACTCTCCACCATGACCCGTCCGTCTTGGCTCATAGTTTCATTAAGTTCGACAAGGCTGTGGTCCATGTGATTAGATTGGTTAGTTTTCTTTGAGGATGATTTTTAGTCTGTCTGCCCTCTGATGAAGAAGGATAAGAGGCTTATGAAACTTCCTGATGGGATAGACTGACTGAGGGGGATACTGGGTGTTGTTCTGATGGGTGGGGCCATGCTCAGAACATCTTTAATCCAATTTCTGTTGATGGGTAGAGCTGTGTTCCCTCCCTGCTATTTACCTGAGGCCGAACTATGGAGTACCTCAAGGCTGTATATTGTCACCCTGCTTATTTAACTTATATGCTGAGTATATCATGAGAAACTGGGCTGGAAGAAGCACAAGCTGGAATCAAGATTGCCTGGAGAAATATCAATAACCTCAGATATACAGATGACACCACCCTTATGGCAGAAAGTGAAGAGGAACTAAAAAGCCTCTTGATGAAAGTGAAAGCGGAGAGTGAAAAAGTTGGCTTAAAGCTCAACATTCAGAAGACAAAGATCATGGCCTCTGGTCCCATCACTTCATGAGAACTGACAAACAACTAATCTCAAAAATATACAAGCAGCTTATGCAGCTCAACTCCAGAAAAATAAATGACCCAATCAAAAAATGGGCCAAAGAACTAAATAGACACTTCTCCAAAGAAGACATACGAATGGCTAACAAACACATGAAAAGATGCTCAACATCACTCATTATCAGAGAAATGCAAATCAAAACCACAATGAGGTACCATTTCACACCAGTCAGAATGGCTGCGATCCAAAAGTCAACAAGCAATAAATGCTGGAGAGGGTGTGGAGAAAAGGGAACCCTCTTACACTGTTGGTGGGAATGCAAATTAGTACAGCCACTATGGAGAACAGTGTGGAGATTCCTTAAAAAATTGCAAATAGAACTGCCTTATGATCCAGCGATCCCACTGCTGGGCATACACACCGAGGAAACCAGAATTGAAAGAGACACGTGTACCCCAATGTTCATCGCGGCACTGTTTGTAATAGCCAGGACATGGAAGCAACCTAGATGTCCATCAGCAGATGAATGGATAAGAAAGCTGTGGTACATATACACAATGGAGTATTACTCAGCTATTAAAAAGAATACATTTGAATCAGTTTTAATGAGGTGGATGACGCTGGAGCCGATTATACAGAGTGAAGTAAGCCAGAAAGAAAAACATCAATACAGTATACTTACACATATATATGGAATTTAGAATGATGGTAATGATAAACCTGTACGCAAGACAGCAAAAGAGACACAGTTGTATAGAATGGCCTTTTGGACTCTGTGGGAGAGGGAGAGGGTGGGATGGGTTGGCAGAGTGGCAATGTAACATGTGTGATATCATAAGCGAAATGAATTGCCAGTCCAGGTTTGATGCAGGATGCAGGATGCTAGGGACTGATGCACGGGGATAATCCAGAGAGAGGGTGTGGGGCGGGAGGGTGGAGGTGGGGGTCGGGATTGGGAGTTCATGTACACTCATGGCTGATTCATGTCGATGTGTAGCAAAATGAATACAGTATTGTAAAGCAAAACAAACTAAAAAATAAAAATTAATTAAAAAAAAGAAAAAGAAATAGATGGAGAAACAGTGGAAACAGTGTCAGACTTAATTTTTCTGGGCTCCAAAATCACTGCAGATGGTGACTGCAGCCATGAAATTAAAAGACGCTTACTCCTTGGAAGAAAAGTTATGATCAACCTAGATCGCATATTCAAAAGCAGAGACATTACTTTGCCAAGAAAGGTCTGTCTAGTCAAGGCTATGGATTTTCCAGTGGTCATGTATGGATGTGAGAGTTGGACTGTGAATAAAGCTGAGTGCCAAAGCATTGATGCTTTAGAACTATGGTGTTGGAGAAGACTCTTGAGAGTCCCTTGGACTGCAAGGGGATCCAACCAGTCCATTCTGAAGGAGATCAGCCCTGGGATTTCTTTGAAGGGAATGATGCTAAAGCTGAAACTCCAGTACTTTGGCGACCTCATGCCAAGAGTTGACTCATTGGAAAAGACCCTGATGCTCGGAGGGTTTGGGGGCAGGAGGAGAAGGGGATGACAGAGGATGAGATGGCTGGATGGCATCACTGACTCGATGGGCATGAATCTGAGTGAACTCCGGGAGTTGGTGATGGACAAGGAGGCCTGGTGTGCTACGATTCATGGGGTCGCAAAGAGTTGGACATGACTAAGTGACTGAACTGAAGTGAACTGAAACTATGGTGGAGGTAATGAGGATAATGGTGACCTACCTCCCTCAAAAGATCCCAGGCATGTACTGCTATAGTTCACGCCCCCTAAAAAACCTGCAGAAAGCCTCCACCAACCAAGCCTTACCAGAGACTCCTGGACACCCAAAGCAAATCTCCTGCAGGATCACTGTTCCTTTCTCCAGGGTCCTGTTGCACAAAGTTCTGTCATGCCCTCTAAGAATCTATTTCCCAGTCCTATGTAAGTTCTGGTAGCTATAGTGGGGTTAATGGCCACCACCTTTAAGAGGACTTATGCCATACCTGTACCCAGAGCCCCTGTCCCTGCGGCAGACCACTGCCAAACTGTACCTCCACAGCAGATGCTCAAACACAGGTCTGTCTCAGTCACTGTGGGGCCCTTGGGTCCTGGTGCACAAAAGATTTGTTTGAGCCCTCTGAGGGTCTCTGGCGAGAATGGGGTTTGACTACAAATGTGAATTTGCCTCTCCTACCATCTTGCTGGGGCTTCTCCTTTGCCCTTGGACATGGGATATCTCCTAGCAGCTGCTCTAGTGCCTACCATCTTACTGGGGTTTTTCTGATCTTGGACGTGGAGTATCTCCTCTCTGCTGCTTACCACTCCAGCACCGCGCAGCCGAGCTTGCTGCTCCAGCACCATGCAGATACTCCATAGTTTGGTCCCACGTAAACAGCAGGGACTTCCCTTGTGGCTCAGATGGTAAAGCGTCTGCCTACAATGTAGGAGACCCAGGTTCAATCTCTGGGTCAGAATGATCTCCTGGAAAAGGAAATGGCAACCTACTCCAGTATTCTTGCCTGGAAAATCCCATGGATGATGGAGACTGGTAGGCTACAGTGCATGGGTTCACAAAGAGTCAAACATGACTGAGCAAATGAACTGAACTAAACTGAAATCTCTCTCTCTACACACACACATAGACACACAAACACAACAGACACACCCCATTCAAGTCTTAGTACAGTTGAATCCAGAAAGATAAGGTGCATGTTCTATGTAGTCCATCAATTGAGCATATACCCATCACACTGGAACCAGGATATTGAGAGCAATCATTAAGACCAGGGTTCCCTGTGTTTGATTAGGAGTTAGTCAGTTACCTTGAATGCTTTGATTGGCTGTGACAGCTTCTGAAAATTGCTGTTGCTCAATGAAGAATGGCACTGAGCAACTGAACTAAACTGAACTGAAACTATGGTGGAGGTAATGAAGGTAATGGTGGCCTCCCTCAACAGATCTCATGCATGAACTGCTGCGTCCATGACCCAACCCTGCAGGAGGCCACCACCGACCCATGCCATCGCCAGAGACTCCCGGACACCCACAGGCAAATCTGGACAGCCTCTTGTGGGGTCACTGTTCCTTTCTCCTGGGTCCTGGTGCACAAGGTTCTGTTGTGCCCTCCAAGAGCCTATTTCCCAGTCCTATGTAAGTTCTGGCAGCTCCATGGTGGGGTTAATGGCAACCCCCTCCGAGAGGGCTTATGCCATACCCACACCCAGAGAGAAATGCAGTTCAAAACTAGAGAAAAAAATCTAAGATTGTCATATCATGATTCAAGAAAAGGGAAATTATAATTGCATCCTGAGGTCTGACTCAAACAAGCAGTGTGTATAGTTCCCAATAGCAAATCTTCCCAATGTAGCCATCAATCACACTGCATATCTGGACAATGTCATACAAAAGAAAATGCAATTTAGTCACAGTTGGTTTTATTCCTATTCATCTGAGCAATAGAATCTATAAGTAGATGCGATTCTAGATATTAATACTATTTTAGCAATCTTGACATACATTCATTTGGCCTGTATTCATCTAATGTAACAACGAGCCCATCTCCCCTTATTTCACTTCACTTTCAGTCAAAGCAAACCATCCTCTCACAGCAAAACTACAAGAGACCTTTGCACTAAATCTGAGTATCCTAGATTACATTCTCTGAAGCCCTACTCCCACTCTATCACACTCCCCAAACACCTGGGACAAATTCATAGCTGCTTCTTCAGAAGAATTTTGGCAGATTTCCTGTCTAGCAAGAGAGCAGCTGGCAGAATGTCATAGCCAATTAGAGGTGGAAAGCTTAGAATATCCTTTTGAAATATTCGGGACTCACAGACACAGTGAATGAATGGATTCGAAACTAATCACACTCCTTCCATCTCACCTCCAGTCCCCAGGTAACACTGATCCTTCTATACACATATTTCTTCCCCTTTAATCAATCTGCACTCAGCCTGACCACACAACTTCATGCCTAGAATGTTGTGATTGTCTTCTACTGGTCTGTCTGGCTTGTGTTTTCTCAGTTTGAATAACTGCTGCTGCTGCTAAGTCGCTTCAGTCGTGTCCAACTCTGTGCGACCCCATACACGGCAGCCCAACAGGCTCCCCTGTCTCTGGGATTCTTGAGGCAAGAACACTGGAGTGGGTTGCCATTTCCTTCTCCAAGCTTGAATAACAGTGTCCAATTAATCCTCCAAAACTATATAAGTTGTCTGTTTAATAATCTTCTCTGGTTCCATTTAGCTATTAGAATAAATCCATTATGCAAAACTGTTCAAAAATATATAAACATCTTTTGAACTTAAAAATGTTGTTCTAGACTGTATCCCAAACAATCCATGCTTATTTGATTTTACTGACATTATATCCACTTACATATAATTTATTAACATTTCTCCATATATTCTTTCTTGAAGACTCATCTGATCATTCCAGTCCTTACAGATTTTTCCAACTGCAATTATTACTTCTCATTTTATTACTTGTTCTTTGTTACATTATAGGATTTTTTTTTCCTGTTGTTGCTATTCTTTTCTTCTTAAATATCATGTTTGTAATATATAGAATGCTTTTGACCACTGTATGAGGTTTGGGTGGATAAGCGTTGAACTCAATCTGGATCTGAGTTTTAATGAGTGAATGCTATTTCTCTGTCAGCAAATGAAGGATGAAAACATCTAGCTTTTTAGGATTATCATGTGGTTTCAGAGATAATAAATGTATAGGCCCTAGAACAGTTCCTGAAATACAGCTTCATTTGCAGAAAATAGTAGATTTTATTAAATGCTGATATTAACAGATACTAAGGACTTTGCAAGATACAACATATATCTATCATAGTTCATAGAAGGAGTACGTCAAGGCTGTATATTGTCACCCTGCTTATTTAACTTATATGCAGAGTACATCATGAGAAACGCTGGACTGGAAGAAACACAAGCTGGAATCAAGATTGCTGGGAGAAATATCAATAACCCCAGGTATGCAGATGACACCACCCTTGTGGCAGAAAGTGAAAGGAGCTAAAAAGCCTCTTGTTGAAAGTGAAAGAGGAGAGTGAAAAAGTTGGCTTAAAGCTCAACATTCAGAAAACGAAGATCATGGCATCTGGCCCCATCACTTCATGGGAAATAGATGGGGAAACGGTAGAAACAGTGTCAGACTTTGTTTTTTGGGGCTCCAAAATCACTGCAGATGGTGACTGCAGCCATGAAATTAAAAGGCGCTTACTCCTTGGAAGAAAAGTTATGACCAACCTAGATAGTATATTCAAAAGCAGAGACATTACTTTGCCGACTAAGGTCCGTCTAGTCAAGGCTATGGTTTTTCCTGTGGTCATGTATGGATGTGAGAGTTGGACTGTGAAGAAGGCTGAGCGCAGAATTGATGCTTTTGAACTGCGGTGTTGGAGAAGACTCTTGAGAGTCCCTTGGACTGCAAGGAGATCCAACCCGTCCATTCTGAGGGAGATCAACCCTGGGATTTCTTTGGAAGGAATGATGCTGAGACTGAAGCTCCAGGACTTTGGCCACCTTATGTGAAGAGTTGACTCATTGGAAAAGACCCTGATGCTGGGAGGGATTGGGGGCAGGAGGAGAAGGGGAAGACCGAGGATGAGATGGCTGGATGGCATCACGGACTCAATGGACATGAGTCTGAGTGAACTCCGGGAGTTGGTGATGGGCAGAGAGGCCTGGCGTGCTGTGATTCATGGGGTCACAAAGAGTCACTGCGCAACTGAACTGAACTGAACAGAGTGGACATACAACTTTTTTTATTTCAATTGATTGAATTTTTCTATATTAAATGTTAACCTGTAGCTAAAAAGATTATTTGATTGAAACCCTAGCCAACTTATTATTCATATTTTGTTCCTGAAAAGCACTTCCTCAGTGGTCATATGTAACCTATATATGGCTTCTGTGACTTTGAGATACTGTCGTTTATTTGACATGATTATTTGTTTCAAAGTTACTCATCATTAGTACACAATATCGGATGACATTAGCTAAATTATTAACTGGAATCAGAAGAAAATTAAAAATTGAGCTTACAAATCACATTGTCCTCAGGAAATACATAATTTAGGTTTGATATAAACTATGATCATGAATAAGCTAACAAAACAACTCTAGGAGAGAAATGTAATTTATTTTCACACATATGAAAAAATATTCAGCACTTGGTAAATATTACATTTTTGTTGAATGAATGAATGATGTAATTCTAGCTGAATTCCTGTAAATCTCCAGTAACAGCTTTGTGCTGTTATTTTTGAAGAATTTAACTTATGATTGGCTGAAAGAATAAAATTGAATATCTACCATTAAAAATCATTGAGTACCGGTAGTAAAGTGCTCTCATCACTGAGTCTAGTATATTTTTTTAAAAGAAAGTTCTGTAAAACTATTTGATTTAATTAATATTCAAGCTCATGACTTATATATTGTTTATAATAAATAATCTGACTTCATCAAAATCTTATGCCTGTTGGCCATTAATTATGTAGCAGAATTTTGATGATGAGATGATCAATTTCATTAAATAAATGATTTCTACAATATGCAGTTTTCAATACCACTGGCTGTGGAACACTTCCAAAGTATTGGAATTTTTATGGCAAATTAAAGATCTGGAAATATCTTCTCAATACCTTCTCTAAACTTCTCTTTAAGATGTATTGTGAAAGACTGGATTGTTATCGACATCCATAAACCTCTAAACAACCTGCCCAGTGGAACTGATGGGTCTTCCTATTGAGAGGATCCACTTGCCTCAGAACCAAGTATTACCATGTTGATTTTCAATAAAAAATTGAACAGTGTTTCTCTAGAATGTTTGGAGCCAATTTTCATTTCTGTTTAATCAAATAGAATGTCATTTAAGTCAAATCGTTCACCTGAAACTGCCTCCCTTTCTGTGTTTATTTTATTGAGATTTAACATTTTTTATTATAGCACTATTGTCTTCAAATTGAGAATAACCACAATATGTTTGTTGGATTTATTCATCAAAGGTGAATCCAATCATTCTGAACTATACAGTGGACTATATAACAATCTCAACTTCAATAAGAATTTTCATTTATTTTTTTTAAATCAAAATGTTTACATATTACAGAAAAATGTCATATAGGTCAAACAATTTTTATTTCATTTTTTAAAATAAGGGAAGATTTTAAATGGAGATAATTATTTTATAAAACTTGAAGTCTATGTTTGATAATAGCACTGTTTAAAAAGTTAATCTTCAGTTTTTAGGCAATAGTTTCCTTTTGAAAGATTTTATATTCTTGGAAAAAAATTATACAGGGCAGTGTGGCAAGTAAATTGGGAGAGAATTGAAAGGCTTACTTCTGCTCTATGTCAGGGTAAAAAACTAATTTCTCAAATAACCAATTGTCAAATCATATTTTAAGCTAACTGAAAAATGAGAAGAATGTTCTGATAAATTAAATTTAAATTAAGAATCTGGTTATAATAAATAATTATCCAAAAACACTGTTAATGTATGCAAAAATATTTTCTCCCAATTTTTTCATAGGCCCTAGGAATATTTTAACCCTCCTCTTAGTAAGGATCTAAGAAATCTGTATACTAGGAAACATGACAGCTCTTTTTATATAAAATGTTTAAATATAATTTTATACAAAAATAAAAAATGAATATGTAACTGAGTATTTTAGTTCAATTCAGTCTCCCAGTCATGTCCTACTCTTTGCCATCCCATGAATCACAGCATGCTAGGCCTCCCTGTCCAACACTCCTGGAGTTTACCCAAACTCATGTCAAGTCGGTAATGCCATCCAGCCATCTCATCCTCTGCTGTCCCTTTCTCCTCCTGCCTCCAATCCCGCCCAGCATCAGGGTCTTTTCCAATGAGTCAACTCTTTGCATGAGGTGGCCAAAGTACTGGAGCTTCAGCTTTAGCATCAGTCCTCCCAATGAACACCCAGGACTGATCTCCCTTAGACTGGACTGGTTGGATCTCCTTGCAGTCCAAGGGACTCTCAAGAGTCTTCTCCAACACCACAGTTCAAAAGCATTAATTCTTCAGCACTCAGCCTTCTTCACAGTCCAACTCCACTTCAATACCTGACCACTGGAAAAACCATAGCCTTGACTAGATGGACCTTTGCTAGCAAAGTAATGTCTCTGCTTTTCAATATGCTGTCTAGGTTGGTCATAACTTTTCTTCCAAGGAGTAAGCGTCTTTTAATTTCATGGCTGCAGTCACTATCTGTGGTGATTTTGGAGCCCTAAAAGAAAAAGTCTGACACTGTTTCCACTGTTTCCTCATCTATTTCCCATGAACTGATGGGACCAGATGCCATGATCTTCGTTTTCTGAATGTTGAGCTTTAGGCCAACTTTTTCAATCTCCACTTTCACTTTCATCAAGAGGGTCTTTAGTTCCTCTTCACTTTCTGCCATAAGGATGGTGTCATCTGCATATCTAAGGTTATTGATATTTCTCCTGGCTTTCTTGATTCCAGCTTGTGCTGCTTCTAACCCAGCGTTTCTCATTATGTACTCTGCATATAAGTTAAATAAGCAGAGTGACAATATACAACCTTGACGTACTCCTTTTCCTATTTGGAACCAGTCTGTTGTTCCATGTCCAGTTCTAACTGTTGCTTTCTGACCTGCATATAGGTTTCTCAAGAGGCAAGTCAGGCAGTCTGGTATTCCCATCTCTTTCAGAACTTTCCATAGTTTATTGTGATCCACACAGTCAAAGGCTTTGGCATAGCCAATAAAGCAGAAATAGATGTTTTTCTAGAACTCTCTTGCTTTTTCAAAAATCCAGCAGATACTGGCAATTTGATCTCTGGTTCCTCTGCCCTTTCTAAAACCAGCTTGAACATCTGGAATTTCATGGTTCACATATTGCTGAAGCCTGGCTTGGAGAATTTTGAGCATTACTTTATTATCGTGTGAGATGAGTACAATTGTGTGGTAGTTTGTGCATTCTTTGGCATTGCCTTTCTTTGGGATTGGAATGAAAACTGACCTTTTCCAGTCCTATGGCCACTGCTGAGTCTTCCAAATTTGCTGGCATATAGAGTACAGCACTTTCACAGCGTCATCTTTAAGGATTTGAAGTGCTTAACTGGAATTCCATCACCTCCACTAGCTTTGTTAATAGTGATGCTTCCTAAGGCTCACTTGACTTCACATTCCAGGATGTCTGGCTCTTGGTGAGTGATCACACCTGTGTATGATGACACTTTCTGATCACATCATCACAACCATCTGGGTTGTGAAGCTCTTTTTTTGTACAGTTCTTCTGTATGTTCTTGCCATCTCTTAATATCTTCTGTTTCTGTTAGATCCATACCATTTCTGTCCTTTATCGAGCCCATCTTTGCATGAAATGTTCCCTTGGTATCTCTAATTTTCATGAAGAGATCTCTAGTCTTTCTCATTCTGTTGTTTTCCTCTATTTCTTTGCATTGATCACTGAGGAAGGCCTTCTTATCTCTTCTTGCTATTCTTTGGAACTCTGCATTCAGAAGCTTATATCTTTCCTTTTCTCCTTTGCTTTTTGCTTCTCTTCTTTTCTCAGCTATTTGTAAGGCCTCCTAAGACAGCCATTTTGCTTTTTTGCATTTCTTTTTCTTGGGGATGGTCCCGATCTCTGTCTCCTGTACAATGTCATGAACCTCCGTCCATAGTTCATCAGGCATTCTGTCTATCAGATCTAGTCCCTTAAGTCTATTTCTCACTTCCACTGTATAATCATAAGGGTTTTGATTTAGGTCATACCTGAATGGTCTAGTGGTTTTCCCTACATTCTTCAATTTAAGTCTAATTTTGGCAGTAAGGAATTCATGATCTGAGCCACAGTCAGCTCCCGGTCTTGTTTTTGCTGACTGTTTAGAGCTTCTCCATTTTTGGCTGCAAACTATATAATCAATCTGATTTCAGTGTTAAACTTCCGGTGATGTCCATGTGTAGAGTCTTCTCTTGTGTTGTTGGAAGAGGGTATTTGCTATGACCAGCATTTTCTTGGCAAAACTCTATTAGCATTTGCCCTGCTAGGTTACGATATATTCTAATCTAAAATGAGAAAGGATAATAATATGGAAATTCTTCAAGCAGTGTTCAGTTTATACATTTATCATCAAGTTAACATTTAAAAAAACACTGTGGATTAGTTAAGCATTTTATGAACATGAATAAATATATATTTGCTAGCACTTAATAAGTTTGAAATTCATATTATGCTGTTGATTTAATAGATATTTTATCATATTTTATTGGCATCCCTACTAAACATCTGCTCATTAAATATTTCTTCTATTTATCTCATGTATGTTTATTCAGTGTGCTCTTTCTCTTGGATTTTATTTGTAAAATATATATCATTTACTTGTTTTTCTGAATAAATTATTAACTTTCTAAAATTAAGTAAGTATTTCTAAGTATCTAATATACTATAGTTTGGCTTAATACACATTATAGTCACCATCTAACTGAAATCTTTCTTGATTGCCTGTGGCAGAGTTAGTTGCTTAATGCTCTATGCTCTTACATAGAAGAAGAGAGAAAGAGGCAAAAACAATTTTTTGAAGAACTAACGACCCCAAAATGTCGAATTTGATGAAAAATAGTCATATACATGGGCTTCCTTAGTGGGTAAGATAGTGAAGAAATCTGCCTGCTTGCAGGAAACCCACATTCCACTGCTAGGAAATCCTCTGGAGAAGGGAATGGCTACCCACTCTGGTATTCTTGGCTGGAGAATTTCATGGAAAGAGGAGCCTGGTGGGCTACAGTCCATGGGGTCACAAACAGTTGGAAAACACACACACACAGAAACACATTCACATTTATACCTATTAAGTTGATCTAAGTCTACATGGAATACAAAGAGATTTATATATAGCCACTTCATAGTTAAGCTGGTGAAAGCCAAAGGTAAAAAGAGAGTCCTCAAAGCAATGAGATTAAAAGAAATAATCTCAATATATAAAGGAAAATCATAGTAAAATTTACAGCTGATTTCTCATTGGAGTTTATGGGGGCCAAAATTCAATGAGACGGCATATTTACATATCTCAAGACAATCGGTCAACAGTTCTACAACCAGCAAAACTATGCTTCAAAAACAAAAAAATATAAACAGTTCCCATATAGCCAAAGAAAATCTATATGTAACTGAGATCTATAAAATCATGCATTCAATAGCAATAGAATATATATTCCCTTAAAGAGCATATGGGGGCTTTCCTAGTGGCTCAGTTATAAAGATATCGCCTACAGTGCAGGAGATGCATGTATGATCCCTGGAGAAGGAAATAGCAACCCACTGCGGGAAATCCCTTGGACAGAGGAGCCTCGTGGGCTATAGTCCATGGGGTCACAAAAAGAGTCTAACACAATTTAATGACTAAACAATAACAAAGAGCATTTGAAAATTTTTCCATGATAAATCATATGGTAGGTGATAACACAGAAATCAGTAATTTTAAAGGAAATAAAATATGTTTTCAAACACAAAGAAATTAAATTAGAACTTGACAACAGAGGAAGTCAGGGAAATTCCAAGCTTTGGAAAATAAATTACATACTTCCAATATAACTGATGGCTCAAAGAAAAATTAAGAAATACTTTGAACTGACTGAAAATGGAATTACAACAAATAACATTTTTTTGTACTGTAGTAAAAGTGTATTTAGAGGAAAAATTTTATCTTTAAATGTCTGTATCAGGAAAGGTAATCTCAAATCAATAAATTTCTACCTGAAGAAGATAGTACAAGAAGAAAAAATTACAAAGAAATAATGAAACAAGTAAAGAAGTATCAGAAAAGAATTTGGTAAGATAGAGAAACAAAAAATCAATGGAGAAAATCAATGAAATGAAAACCTAGTTCTTTAGAAAAATTTTAAAATGTGGCAAGCTTTATCTAGACTGGTCAAGAGACACAAATTATTAAAACCAGAAATGAAAGAGGGCATATCATTATGAGTCTTACATAAATTAAAAGGACTATAAAGAAATAAAAACTTTATCCTGAAAAAGTGGACAACCGGAATTAAACAGAGTAAGTCCTAAAAGGAAAAAAACTATCTAAATTGATAGATAAAAGAAATTAAAAAATAGAAATAGACCCATAGCAAGTAAAAGAATTATGTTGATACTTAAAATGTTCCTAAGAAAAATCAGGCACAGATCATTTTACAGATAAAGGCTAGCAAATATCTAAAAAGAGATATAAGTCATTCACAGACTCTTACAAAATTCAAAGTCTAGAACATTTCTTAATTCATTCTATGCTGCTACTGTTGGCCCAGTGCTAAAGCCAGATAAGGATGTCACAGTAAAAGGACACGAATATCAATGTCTCTTGTGAATACTGATACAAAAAAAAAAAAATAGCAATCACAAATTATCAAAACATATAAAAGTATACACCATAACCAAATGAAAATTATTGCAAGAATACAGGTTAGTTTAATGTTCAAAAATTAGTTAATGGAATATAATATTCCTTTCTTAAAGGGCAAACCTCAGGCTCATCTCAATAAACAGAGAAAAATAATTTTAACAAATCCATCACCCATTCTTGATTTAAAAAAAAAAAAAGATCTGTCAATAAAGTAGGAATAAAAGGAAATTTTGACCATGGGCATCTATGAAAAACCTGCAACTAACATTCTGTTTAATGCTGAAAGAGTAAAGTCATTCTCATTAAGATTAAGAAGAAGGCAGCAGTGTCTACTCTTGTCTCTTTTATTCAACAACACGTTGGAAGTTCTAATTACTACAATCGGGTAAGAAAGAAATAACAGGCACCTAGTAGGAAGTAGAAGAAATAAAAATGTCTCAATTCGGAGAAGGCGATGGCACCCCACTCCAGTACTCTTGCCTGGAAACTCCCATGGACAGAGGAGTCTGGTGGGCTGCTGTCCATGGGGTCGCGAAGAGTCGGACACGACTTAGCGACTTCCCTTTTACTTTTCATTTTCATGTATTGGAGAAGCAAATGGCAACCCACTCCAGTGTTCTTGCCTGGAGAATCCCAGGGACGGGGGAGCCTGGTGGGCTGCCATCTATGGGGTCACACAGAGTCGGACATGACTGAAGTGACTTAGCAGCAGTAATTTGTAAACAACATAATCCTATATTCTGAAAATTTTAAGGAATTTAAAAAATCTAAAGGAACTGATAAATGTATTCAGAAAGTCACAGAATACAAGTTCATTATAAAAGTGTACTTAACAATAAACAATCTGTATCATAAGGTTGTTGCAGAAATTAAATGCTTAGCTTCAGTTGAGTTCAGTTCAGTTCAGTCGCTCAGTCATGTCCGACTCTTTGGGACCCCATGAATCGCAGCATACCAGGCCTCCCTGTCCATCACCAACTCCTGGAGTTCACTCAAACTCACATCCATCGAGTCAGTGATGCCATCCAGCCATCTCATCCTCGGTCGTCCCCTTCTCCTCCTGCCCCCAATCCCTCCCAGCATCAGAGTCTATTCCAATGAGTCAACTCTTGGCATGAGGTGGCCAAAGTACTGGAGTTTCAGCTTTAGCATCATTCCTTTCAAAGAAATCCCAGGGTTGATCTCCCTTAGAATGGACTTGTTGGATTTTCTTGCAGTCCAAGGGCTTCTCAAGAGTCATCTCCAACACCACAGTTCAAAAGCATCAGTTCTTCAGCACTCAGCCTTCTTCACAGTTCAACCCTCTCATCCATACATGACTACTGGAAAAACCATAGCCTTGACTAGATCGACCTTGGTTGGCAAAGTAATGTCTCTGCTTTTCAATATATTATCTAGGTTGGTCATAACTTTTCTTCCAAGGAGTAAGTGCTTTTAATTTCATGGTTGCAGTCACCATCTGCAGTTGTTAGCATATAGAAAATCCTCAACAAATACTGTCTTTTACTATTATTGCTTTGTTGTTACTTGGCATCATGTGTCTATAAATGTTTATTAATTAACTCTTGCATTTAAGATAGATACTGCTTATTAAGGACAAATATTTCCTTAATAAACAGTGTGGACAGGTTAATAAACTGCTTAAGGTCACCCAGGTGATAAGTAGAAGAACAAGCATGTGATTGTAAGCCCATCGGACTGCAGACTTAGCCCTTTCAATCACTCAGCCTTGCTGCCTGAGCTTATCCTGCTGTTGTTGCTGTTGTTTAGTCTGTAAATTCTATCCAATTCTTTTGTAACACCTTGAACCTGCCAGGCCCTCCATCCATTGAATTCTCCAGGCAAGAATATTAAAAGCGGTTACCGTTTCCTCCTCTAGGGCATCTTCCTGACCCAGGGATTGGATTGAACCTGCATTGGCAGGCAGATTCTTTACCACTGAGGCACCCCCAAGCTGTGCTCTACATGGACAAACATTTAAATCAGAGTATGCTGTCAAATTATGTGCCATCTGTACTTTCTGTACCATTCCTATGCTAAGGAAGAATTTCAGAATCCAGAACACTCAAAAAGAGACCCTATTAATGATGCCAGGCACATTTTGAACCAAACCCATAACCAAAATTCCTGAGGAATTAAAAAATTGGCCAATAAGCTTGCATCTCCAAGGCTTCCCTTGAATATAAGCAGTCATTGCAAATTACATTTTATTTTCTTTAAAATATAATTCATTTATAGTGATCATGATTGACTGTCACATGTATCATGTCACATTTTTGAAACTTACATAGGAAATAACCAAATCAGGGATTTTTACATACTTCCACCATCCCAGATAAAATTCATTCTTGATCATGTCTTCATATCATCATACCTATATGGTTTCTTAGATATATGCTATATTTAATTTTTTAATTTTTTTAAATTTATTTATTTTTAATTGAATGATAATTGCTTTATAGAATTTTATTGTTTTCTGTCATACCGGATAATAAATCAGCCATAAGTATATCCCCTCTTTTTAGAACCTCCCTTCCCTGTTTGAGTTTCCTCAGCCATACAGCAAATTCCTGTTGGCCATCTATTTTACATATGGTAATGTAAGTTTCCATGTTACTCTTCCCATACATCTTATCCTCTCCTCCCCTCTCGCCATGTCTGTAAGTCTATACTCTATGTCTGTTTCTCCATTACTGCCCTGTAAATAAATTCTTCAGTACCATTTTTTCTAGATTCCGTATATATACATTAGAATACAATATTTATCTTTCTCTTTCTGACTTACTTCACTTTGCATAATAGGTTTTAGGTTCATCCACCCCATTAGAACTGACTCAAATTGTTCCTTTTTATGGCTGAATAATATTGCATTGTGTAGATACACAACTTCTTTATCCATTCATCTGTCGATTGGGCATCTAGGTTGCTTTCATGTTTTAGCTACAATAAATAGTGCTGCAATGAACAATGAGATACAGGTGTCTTTTTCAATTTTGGTTTCCTCAGGGTACATGCCTAGGCATGGGATTGCTGGGTTATATGGTGGTTTTATTTCTAGTTTTTTAAGGAATCTCCATACCAGCTTCCTTAGTGTCTGTATCAATTTACATTCCCACCAACAGTGCAAGAGCATTCCCTTTTCTCCACACCCTCTCCAGCATTTATTGTTTGTAAATGTTTTGAGGACGGCCATTCTCACTGGTATGAGGTGATATCTCCTCGTAGTTTTGATTTGCACTTCTCTAATAATGAGCAATATTGAGCATCTTTTCATGTGTTTGTTAGCCATCTGTATGTCTTCTTTGGAGAAACATCTGTTTAGGTCTTTTTCCCATTTTTTGTTTGGGTTGTTTGCTTTTCTGGTATTGAGTTGTATGAGTTGCTTGTATATTTTGGAAACTAATCCTTTGTCAGTTGTTTCATTTCCTATTATTTTCTCCCATTCTGAGGGTTGTGTTTTCATCTTGCTTATAGTTTCCTTTGCTGTGAAAAAACTTTTAAGTTTAATCAGGTCCCACTTGTTTATTTTTATTTCCATTATTCTAGGAGGTGGGTCTTAGAGGATCTTGCTTTGATTTATGTCACTGAGTGTTCTGCCTATGTTTTCCTCTAAGAGTTTTATAGTTTCTGGTCTTACATTTAGGTCTTTAATGCATTTTGAGTTTACCTCTGTGTATGGTGTTAGGAAGTGTTCTTATTTCATTCTTTAACATGTAGCTGTCCAGTTTTCCCAGCACCATTTATTGAAGAGGCTGTCTGTCTTTGCCTCATGGTATATTCTTGCCTCCTTTGTCAAAAATAAGGTACCCATAGGTGTATGGGTTTGTTTCTGGGGTTTCCATCTTGTCCCATGGGTCTGTATCCTGTTTTTAGATATATACTATATTTCTTATTCCAAAAGTCTGCTTTGTTTTTCTCTATATCCTACTTTAGATCTATTTTTACCATACTGGCTATAAATTAGCTTCATTTTCAAGAAACAAGACAAATTCATGTGAGTCTTTGATATGCAAAATCAAAACTATACTGTTTTATTTTAATTTCTTCAAAGCTCTTAGTAATTTAGTTAGCTGAAACACACAATTATATTCATTCTGTACTTCTAGTTCCCAAGTTATTATACAATCATAATGACATTCAACTTATTGCAACTTAATTTTACTTTTATCAGTATTAATCCCAACATACTGATAATATTTTATTAATTATTTTAAGACATAAATCTTCCATATTCTTGATAAAGTACTCAGCTCCTCCTAGTGGATACTCAAGTTTAGCTAATAGTATCAATATTTCTATATTTTAACAATTTATTGTTAGTTTTAAGTACATATTTAAAACTCATACTGCATGAAGCAAATAGTATCTATAAAGTTGAAATCAAGTTTTGAAAAACATAAACAATTATATTTTAAATAAGAATCAGTTGACACTAAGTGGCACTTAATTTTCCCTATGTTATTAAATATATTAAAGGGCCAACACTGAGATTTTGACCAATGAGATTTTTCATCTATTTCTTACTCACTTTTGCAATTCCCCATCAATGGACAATAAGAGGGAATAATTGGGCTGGATGGGGGGTAGTAAATGATACTGAATCCTAGATTTTTAAAGGGTGGAGTAGAGAGGATAAATGTTCTAATTATCATCTTAATGAACAGCAATGACATGCAGAGCATAAATGGAAAGACATACACAGGATAAATGCAGTATTCAGCTCTTTCCTGCGTGGGGGTTGGGGAGGGGCGGGAGTCCCACTTGTGAAGGGAAGCACGGAGCCTGACAGCCACACCCAGTGTCCTGGAGGGTGCATCTGCTCAACACAGGCTCAGCCAAAATCTGCAGGTGTCAAGATGCCAGTGGGACCCACAAAACGATGGAATGCAGACAAATTATCTTTTGAAGAGTATCAATATTCCCAAATTTTGTTAATTCTGCATGCATACAGATATCACTTGCCTTTCTCTCTTTCATCACGTTGTCCATGGAGTTGTATAAAAGTCTAAAAATGAACGATGAGAACTGCTCTCTGTGATCAACAGAACACCCAGAAGACCGGGCTGTCAGCTCATCCATTCTCCCAGAAAATGCCTGTATAACAACACCACCAGCTTCATTTTTCCTAAGAAACAGATTGGAAAGACAAACTCTCATTACTGATACAGAACTTTGGAGAGAATTTTCTATGATGTGTGCAGAGACTTGCAAATGTTGTGGCCTGTGAAGCCAATCAGCTACAAATTACAGGCCAGATGCCACTCATTCCCTTGCTCTCAGGTCTATAAAATGGTTCCAGATGACTGTGAAAATGACACCTTGAATTATTAAAATAAATTTTGCTTCCAATAAACTCCTCTCTAAGTCATTAAGATGGGCACTGGGTTGAACAGAGATTTGCTATCATATCAGAAAATATCATTTGCAAATGTGGTATCTACACATAGTACTTGAGACTTTTCCTAAACAATTTTCTAATAAATGCAATATAATTCATATTATTATAATAAAGTTGTTTAAAGGTGCTTATTTATTCTTTAATTGCTTATTTATTCTTTAATTTCTTATTTGAAAGAAAGAAAGCCACACATATATAAATGGTAGTGGCAACAATGGAACCCCAGTCTTTCCAGTCTTTCTCTAATACTCCTCTTACGCTATCCTGTTTTACTGTAAAGATACTAAATCTTTGTTTTCATAATGTTCATTTGTACCATTCATAGACTCATTATCCAATAATACATAAAAAGCCACGGATTGGGTATACTAATCACATTTATACATTGTCTTTCGAAAATGCATAGGCAAATCACAACTATAGTAGTATCTATTTACTATATGAATCAGAAAATGGACCAACTGTCATGAAAACTTAGCGAAGAAGTTAGACAACCAGAAAAGATTATTTTTAATGGAATTAGCCATTATTTACTTAATTAGAAGTACCCAAATTACTTATCCAGAAATATCCATTTGTATTATTTTCCTAGGGTGTCCATGACAAAGTTTGACAAACTGGGTGTTTCAAAACAAGAGATAATTATTCTCTTGAAGTGCTGAAGACTAGAAGTCTGAACTCAAGATGTCGGCAGGACAATGCTCCCTCCAAAGACTCTAGGAAAAAAAATCTTTCCTTGCCCATTCCAGACTGTTGGAGACTTCAGGAGTTCCTTGGCTTGTGACAGCATACCTCCAAGCTTGGCCTCCACCATTTCATGGCCTTTTCCTCTGTGTGTCTCTGTCTTGCTCAATTTTCTCTTCTTCTCATAAAGAGACTAATCATACTGGATGTAGGGCCCACTCAAATCTAGTATGACCTCATCCTAACTTAACTATATATGCAAAGACATGTTCCCAATTAAGGTCATATTCTGAGGTTCTGGGAAGAAATGATATTGGGGTGGGGATACAATTCATCCCAGTGCATTCACAACCCTTGCCAGTTACCTACAGAAATTTCTTCTACAATACTGTGATATAGAATATCCTTCTTTCCCTTCTGTCAGGGAGTACTGGAACCCTCTCACATTACAGATTTCTTTTTAATCTTATTTGATTTAGAGTGTTCTGTCATGCTACTAAGCAATCACAACATAGGTACAGGAAAACAAAGAAGGAAAGCAAGAAACAAACTCTTTCTAATAGTACAATTTTTCTATTATTCCAACACATTCCATTTTAAATCCTCACTTCTTCACCTTCCACAAAGTTATCTTTCCCTGAATCCCAACAGCTCTCGAGACCTCCTCCTGCTCCTTCACTTAACCTATTTTGAAGAACAGCTCAGGATACACAAGAGTAAATCAATATGCATGTTTAAAGTGAAAGTGAAAGTGAAGTCACTCAGCTGTGTCTGACTCTTTGCGACCGTGGACTGTAGCCCACCAAGCTCCTCCGTCCATAGGATTTTCCAGGCAACAGTGCTGGATGGGTTGCCATTTCCTTCTCCAAGGGATCTTCCTGACCCAGGAATCGAACCCAGGTCTTCCACATTGCAGGCAGACACTTTACCGTCTGAGATCCAACCAAATCATTCTTCAGTAACTATGTACTCAAAGACTCATACATTGTAGTGATTATAGCTAGAGAGAAAACCTGATTGGAATACCAGACAGTGGGAGATGAAAGAAGAGAAACTATATCCTGGATGAAAATAACATTTATTTGCTTAAACCAAGCAAGCCAACACACAAACATACAAACCAATCCACATGTATCACTACCACTTGTAAAGCAGTTATAGTGGTTTATGATGTGATCTTAGGCTGTTCTCTGAAAGTATCACTTGGTTTGTGCTGTCTACAGTATTATCATAGAGATTAATTAGCAAATTTAACTATTCTCTGGAAACATCATTCTTGACTTTCTCTCTCCCACATGCACCCTTTGAATGTCTCTCATGATAGCCATGGAGCTGAAGAAAGCTCTATTCTGTCCCCTCCAAAATCTAGAGCGTGGGGAGATGTGCTCTTGGTAGAACAATGAGTGACAATGTCCATGAAAGTCTCAGCCGCAGTTTAATATGATAAGATCATTTTACTTTCAGCAGGATTTTTTAACTGGCCTAGGTATAAGCAGTCTAATATACTAAATGTTTTCAGTGTGTATAAGTGAGATATAGTTTGATAATTTTATGTATCTTCTTATTCAACTGAAGGATATGAAGGCAGTGTCAAGGACGATGTAAATGTCGATCAACTGTTTTTTGTTGAAGAATGACAAAAGGTTTACCGTTTGATTGTGTCTTTTCCTAGATAGCAACTGGTTTGTCCCACTCACTTTAATCCTTAAGGACTCTGGTAGTCGTTAATATTCTTCAATAACTATTCATTATTTTCCCCATGTATGGCACGGTCCCTGTGAAAGGAACATGCAATAATGTAGGAGAAGAGATGGGAGCCACTTCTGCGCAGGAGCATTGAACTGTGAGTATGCTACCTTTTGGAACTCCTTTCATTCTTACATAGCCTGGGTTCTGGATTAACCATGATGAGCAGTGCTTTCTGCCAACCGTCATTAGCTGTGTGGCATGTGTGTTCATGATCAGTTGCTTCAGTCGTGTCCAACTCTGTGCTGTATGGACTGTATGTACTCACCAGGCTCCTCTGTCCGTGGGATAAAGACGGGCTCCTCTGTCCGCGTGCATGGGAATACTGGAGTGGGTTGCCATGCCTTTCTTCAGGGGCTCCTCCTGACCCAGGGATCGAATCCGCATCCCCTGCGTTATAGGTAGATTCTTTACCACTGAGTCATCAGGTGTGTAGCATAGGTGAGCAATAAATCTTTACTGTTTAACACCATAGTTTGAGGTGATGTTTGTTACAATAGAATAATCTACATTTTCTGACTGATACAAATACTACTTAACATTCTTAAATGACTATACCTAGTGTCACACAAAAGCTAGTAGATTGTGTATTTGTGAAAGATGACAAAAATCTCATATGTTGCTTTTATTCGCCCAACTGTGACAACTCAATGTTGGCCAAAATTTGCGATCATTGCTCAAAATTTTTAATAAAATGAGACTATTTTTATTTTATAATAATTTTAATATGATGTTGACAATCCTATTTCTCTTTGAAATGTTTCCCAATGTTTTATTTAAAATTCTTATTTTTGAATCACCAAATCCAATCTGCCTAGACAAGAGTCAGTTTGCTTAAGTCTTCAATAGTACAATATATAATTCTATTCCATAATTTGAAAACAGTCAAAGGTGCTTGACTTGTACTTTGTTTCCATTATAATACCACTCAATCATAATTAATTTTGATGATCTTGGCTAAATTAGAATCAGTAGGTAGCTCTGCAGGAAAGGAAAAGGATAAGGGCACCTTACAAAGTGCCCTGTAGGTAACCTCAACCTAATTTAAGCCCCTCTTGATATGTAGCAATAGACCTTGGTAAAATGGCAGGTGATTCCCTACACAGACTAAAAGTAGCAGTTGTACCCCTGCCCAGACACAGTAATTTGTATGAACGTGGTGCTTTTCATTAGGCAATCAATAATATATTTTATTGGTTCCAGAACACTGCACAAAGCCCACTAGAAGTCATCTCACTCCACTGTTTTGTGTGAACACTACAATTAGCCCAAGAAAAAAATAAATTAGTTTTTTCTTAAATCTGGAGGTTTTCTAGTTGTAAAAACCCAATTACAAATTAGCAAGCTGTGAATAATCAGATTACAAAATAATCAGCCTCAAAGCAGCAAGTGCTTCAACTTGTAAAAGTCTGCAAAGATTCACAAAGATGAAGTTACATGGTAATGATTGGAGGCAAATGGAAATAGCAGCAATATTAAATAGAATCACTTTTATCTTAAATGTTAGTAAATTTACTCTATAGATTTTCATATTTATCATTTTGGTTAAAGAAGTGCAGATTTTTGAAGGAAGGCATATGCCAAATTTCAACATATGAAATAGTTTTTACATATTTGGATTTCAGGTTGTTTGGTAAAAAATTATTCTATTTTATGCTAATATTCCCTCAACATTTATCATGTATTATTTGTACAGTATTATTCAGTCTCATGTCACATCAGAAAAGTCAATTAAAAATTCATAATATTGAGGCATATTTGTTCATTTTCCTGTTCATATTATAACACTGATAAAATTACTCATTTTGAATTTTATTACCTTGAGGAAAGAATATGTAGGTAAAGGACTTCCCTGGTGACTCAGACAGTAAAGAATCTGCCTGCAGTGTGGGAGACCTGGGTATGATCCCTGGATTAGAAAGATCCCCTGGAGAAGAGAATGGCAACCCATTCCAGAATTCTTGCCTGGGAAATTCTCTGGACAGAGGAGCCTGGCAGGCTACAGTCCATGAAGGCACAAGGACACAACTGAAACACACACACACACACATACACATGAAAGTAAGCCAAAATTCTTTCAAAAGAAATGTCAAATATTGATACAACTATTTTACTTCCAGTGTTCTTGCAAAGGCCTTTGCCCCTGAAACTGGGCTTCCACTAGAAGAGAGCTTCATTACTTTTTCTGACCATTTTCCATATTACTGCTTCTGGTGCTTTTCCCCTAAACTAAAATACCCTTTCAGATAACGTCTGCCTACCTCAACTCCACTTTTCTTCTGAAATACTACACAATTTTAGGATGGGTGGGTAGACATGAACAATTATAACTAAATAAATGGAAACATTTTGAAATGAAGAAGTAGGATCCATAAACACATTTTTAGAGATGGAATTTTAGATCCCATCTCTAACCTGGAATACAGATTAAGAATATATTCTACCTGCTTTTGTAATCCATGTTCTAGTGACATGAAGTGGCAATTCTTTACCACCAACCAGAAAATGACAAGAGTGAACATCAACATTTTAGGAATCAGCAAACTAAAAAGGGTGGGAACAGGCAAATTTAATTCAGATGACCATTGTATCTACTACTGCGGGCAAGAATCCCTTAGAAGAAAAGGAGTGGCCCTCATAGTCAACAGGAGTCCAAAATGCAGATCTTGGGTGCAGTCTCAAAAATGACAGAATGATCTCTGCTTGTTTCCAAGGCATACCATTCAAAATCACAATAATCCAAGTGTATTCCCCAACCACTAATGCCGAAGAAGCTGAAGTTGAATGGTTCCGTGAAGACCTACGAGAACCTCTAGAACTAAAACCAAAAAAAAAAAAAAAAAAGATGTCCTTTTCATCATAGGAGATTGTAATGCAAAAGTAGGAAGTCAAGAGATATCTGGAGTAACAGACAAATTTGGCCTTGGAATACAAAGTTAAGCAGGGCAAAGGCTAACATAGTTTTGCCCAGAGAACATATTGGTCATAGCCAACAGCCTCTGCCAATAAGACAAGAGACAACTCTATGCATGGAGATCACCAGATGGTCAATACTGAAATCAGATTGATTATATTCTTTGTAGCCAAAGATGGAGAAGCTCTATACAGTCAGCAAAAATAAGACTGGGAGCTGACTGGCTCAGATCATCAGATTCTTATTCCAAAATTCATACTTAAATTGAAGAAAGAGGGAAAACCACTAGACAATTCAGGTATGACCTAAATCAAACCCCTTATGATTATACAGTGGAAGTGACAAACAGATTCAAGGGATTAGCTCTTATAGACAGAATGCCTGCAGAACTATGAAAGGAGGTTAGTAAAATTATACAAGAGATAGTGACCAAAACAATAAGGAAGAAAAAGAAATGCAAGAGGGAAAAATGGTTGTCTGAGGAGGCCTTAAAAATAGCTGAGAAAAAAAGAGACACAAAAGGCAAAGAAGAAAGGGAAAGATACAACCAAGTGAATGTAGAGTTCCAAAGAAGAGCAAAGAGAGACAAGAAAGCCTTCTTAGGTGAAACATGCAAAGAAATAGAGAAAAGCAGAATGGGAAAGCATAGAGATATGATCAAGAAAACTGGAGATACCAAGGGAACATTTCATGCAAAGATGGGCACAAAATAGGACAGAAACAGTAAGAATCTAACAGAAAAAGAAGCGATTAAGAAGAGATGGCAAAAATACACAGAAAAACTATACAAAAATGTCTTAATGACCCGGAAAACCAGGATGGCATTGTCACTCACCTAGAGCCTGACATCCTGGAATGTGAAGTCAGGTGGACCTTAGAAAGCATTACTAGGAACAAAGCTAAGCCAGGCAATAACCAGACTCCAAACTTCTCTAAGTGATAGTGCCTTGATTAGTAAATCTCTCTCTCTCTCTCTCATTCAGTCACTAAGTCATGGCTCTTTTGTGACCCCGTGGTTTGTACCCTACCAGGCTCCTCTGTCCATGGATTTCCCAAGCAAGAATACTGGAGTGGGTTGCCATTCCCTTCTCCAGGTAATATTCCTGACCCAGGGATCAAACCAGCATCTTCTGCTTGGCAGATGGATTCTTTACCAGTGAGCCACCAGGGAAGCCCTCTCATTTATCTATCTATCTATGTAGCCACCTCTCTTTTTCTCTCTATCTCTCTATCATCAAATTTATCTAACCATCCATCCATCATACCATACTCCTATTTACCCAGATGTATATATTATGGCTTATAATAGAATGAATAAATTTGAACGTGAAAGTGAAAATGGCTCAGTCATGTCCTACTCTTTGTGACCTCATGGACTATACTGTCCATGGAATTCTCCAGGCCAGAATACTGGAGTGGGCAGCCTTTCCCCTCTCTAGGGGATCTTCCCAACCCAGGGATCGAATTCAGGTCCCCCACATTGCAGGCGGATTCTTTACCAGCTGAGCCACAAGGGAAGCCCAAGAATACTGGAGTGGGGAGCCTATCCCTCCTCCAGTGGATCTTCTCAGCCCAGTAATCTAACTAGGGTCTCCTGCATTGCAGGTAGATTCTTTACCAACTGAGCTATGAGGGACAAAAATCTCTATGTATGGCTTCTGGTTTTCCTTTGTTAAGCATGCAGTGCTTCCTTAAGTGAGAATTTGGAGCCACTGTTTGAAAAGCCTTTGGGCTAAATCATCAATGTATAATGACAGGATTTCCATATACGAAGGTCACATACTAAGGATTTTTTTTTTTTTTGGCTGAGCTAATAAACCAGCCAAATATTTGGTAATATTTAATGACATTATAAACAAAGACCTATAAAACTCTGCAGAAAAAAATCTAGGTTTATCATTTAAAAAAAGGTCAAAGAACAGCAATATATTGAAAGATTTTCTTTAAATTAAATGATTTATAAGCCAGACAAATGCTGACTGTACATTTTCTGAACTCCTAAATCTTGAGTTATTAAGTTTAGTTTTTAAAATGTCATGCTTTAATACCTAATTTGATACACCTACGTATAGTCATGTACTCAGTAACTGCCTTATGTATGTACTGTTTCTACAAATTGACTGTATGCCTTTTTTGGAACTGCTTCATTCTTTATTTCACAGCAAACCAACAGATACGATAAGATCTCAAAAAACTTGATGGAAAAATATTGATGAATAATAAAATGATGTTATTAACTATCATTTATAATATTCCTAAATATGAGAAAAAGCAAGCACTGGATATTTCAATGGTAAAACCACAATTAAAGTCACTGACTTTACAATGATCTTTATGTCTGAGTCTTTGAAAAATTTTCACAATTAAATATTTTTTTCAAAACCAGAAACTGAAAAGAAAAATATCCCTTTGGAAAGAACACCTTTTATTAATAAATATAGAACTATAGTTTCCTTCAAGCATGCCTTAGAAGTATAATTTTTACTTTGTTAGATCCCAAACATAAGCACTGCTTGGAACAGACAAAATGCATCAGCGACAAATAGGGTGTTTGTCAATTTCAAGTCATAGTCACATAGTTTCTAATAGCATCATAGTGGGTGGGTATCAGAATACTGAATTCAGTATCCAGGCTGCTGCTGCTGCTGCTAAGTCACTTCAGTCATGTCCGACTCTGTGCGACCCTATAGACAGCAGCCCATCAGGCTCCCCCGTCCCTGGGATTCTCCAGACAAGAACACTGAAGTGGGTTGCCATTTCCTTCTCCAATGCATAAAAGTGAAAAGTGAAAGTGAAGTCGCTCAGTCTACTGGTAAGCTAATTTTGCCAGACTGTGATTTTTAAGCACAAGTTATCATAACAGCTCATACAGGCAAAAAAGGCTAACAACTTCTACATTCTATTTTCTGTGGTGGAATCTTGCCTGAATATCCTCAGGGCACTGTTCTTGTTTATTTCTGCAAAACGAGATTATTTTAGGTTGTGAGAGAAGAAAAGCTTCACTTAATGAACATCATTTGAAGAATACTGTTGCAAGGTGTTTGATTCCGATTGATTGTAAATGTTTCAGTTAGTCACCAGAGGCTACAGACTCACACACAACCCCACACATGCACATCTGAACTCCTTGATGAGAATACAAGAAGCCTATTGTGTTAACCACTTTTTGTGAAGAAAGTCAATTACAGCTAATTCTACACTGCTCACTGTACAGTTTCAGTAATATTGAGGCAATTGTTTAAACACTCATAAACTTGAGACTCAAACACCTTGGATTTTAATTCAAGCTCCATCACTTGCTAACTGAGAGACTTTAGGAAAATATAACTGGTGAAAAAAGATATCAAACACTGGCATTCTCAGGTTGGTGTGAAAATTGATTAAGTTTCATTAAATGTTGAAACTGATAGCAAACTTTGGTTATTGTTATTACAATTCTCAATGTTGTCTTGTTGCAAACACATTGAGATATCAACAGTAAGGACCTAGAGAGAGAGTGCCAATGTCCCCAGTTACCAGGGTAGCCCTACAAAGTACCAAAGACTTGGTAGCTTAAAGGACCAAACGCATTTCCTTGTTGTTCTAGATTCTTCAAGTCCAAGATCAAGGTGATGACAGGGATGATTTCTGCTAAAGCCTCTCTCCTTGGTGTGTAGATGTCCATTTTCTCCCAATGTGGGTATCAGTTCAGTTCAGTTCAGTTGCTCAGTCGTGTGCAACCCTTTGCGACCCCATGAATCGCAGCACGCCAGGCCTCCCTGCCCATCACCAACTCCCGGAGTTCACACAGACTCACGTCCATCGAGTCCGTGATGCCATCCAGCCATCTCATCCTCTGTTGTCCCCTTCTCCTCCTGCCCCCAATCCCTCCCAGCATCAAAGTCTTTTCCAATGAGTCAACTCTTCACATGAGGTGGCCAAAGTACTGGAGTTTCAGCTTTAGCATCATTCCTTCCAAAGAACACGCAGGGCTGATCTCCTTCAGAATGGACTGGTTGGATCTCCTTGCAGTCCAAGGGATTCTCAAGAGTCTTCTCCAACACCACAGTTCAAAAGCATCAATTCTTCTGCGCTCAGCCTTCTTCACAGTCCAGCTATCACATCCATACATGACTACTGGAAAAACCATAGCCTTGACTAGATGGACCTTAGTTGGCAAAGTAATGTCTCTGCTTTTGAATAGCCTATCTAGGTTGGTAATAACTTTTCTTCCAAGGACTAAGCGTCTTTCCATTTCATGGCTGCAGTCACCATCTGCAGTGATTTTGGAGCCCAGAAAAATTAAGTCTGACACTGTTTTCACTGTTTCCCCATCTATTTCCCATGAACTGATGGGACCAGATGCCATGATCTTCGTTTTCTAATGTTGAGCTTTAAGCCAACTTTTTCACTCTCCTCTTTCACTTTCATCAAGAGGCTTTTTAGTTCCTCTTCACTTTCTGCCATAAGGGTGGTGGCATCTGCATATCTGAGGTTATTGATATTNCATGACCACAGGAAAAACCATAGCCTTGACTAGACGGACCTTAGTCGGCAAAGTAATGTCTCTGCTTTTGAATATACTATCTAGGTTGGTCATAACTTTTCTTCCAAGGAGTAAGTGTTTTTTAATTTCATGGCTGCAGTCACCATCTGCAGTGATTTTGGAACCCCAAAAAATAAAGTCTGACACTGTTTCCACTGTTTCCGCCATCTAGTTCCCATGAAATGATGGGACCAGATGCCATGATCTTCGTTTTCTGAATGTTGAGCTTTAAGCCAACTTTTTCACTCTCCTCTTTCACTTTCATCAAGAGGCTCTTTAGTTCCTCTTCACTTTCTGCCATAAAGGTGGTGTCATCTACATATCTGAAGTTATTGAGATTTCTCCCAGCAATCTTGATTCCAGCTTGTGCTTCTTCCAGCCCAGCATTTCTCATGATGTACTCTGCATATAAGTTAAATAAGCAGGGTGACAATATACAGCCTTGATGTATTCCTTTTCCTATTTGGAACCAGTCTGTTGTTCCATGTCCAGTTCTAACTGTTGCTTCCTGACCTGCATACAGATTTCTCAAGAGGCAGGTCAGGTGGTCTGGTATTCCCATCTCTTTCAGAATTGTCCACAGTTTACTGTGATCCACACAGTCAAAGGCTTTGGCATAGTCAATAAAGCAGAAATAGATGTTTTTCTGGAACTGTCTTGCTTTTTCGATGATCCGGCGGATGTTGGCAATTTGATCTCTGGTTCCTCTGCCTTTTCTAAAACCAGCTTGAACATCTGGAAGTTCACGGTTCACATATTGCTGAAGCCTGGCTTGGAGAATTTTGAGCATTACTTTACTAGCATGTGAGATGAGTGCAATTGTGCGGTAGTTTGAACATCCTTTGGCATTGCCTTTCTTTGGGATTGGAATGAAAACTGAACTTTTCCAGTCCTGTAGCCACTGCTGAGTTTTCCAAATTTGCTGGCATATTGAGTGCAGCACTTTTATAGCATCATCTTTCAGGATTTGAAACAGCTCAACGGGAATTCCATCACCTCCACTAGCTTTGTTCGTAGTGATGCTTTCTAACGCCCACTTGACCTCACATTCTAGGATGTCTTGCTCTAGGTGAGTGATCACACCATCGTGATTATCTTGGTTGTAAAGATCCTTTTTGTATAGTTCTTTTGTGTATTCTTGCCACCTCTTCTTAATATCTTCTGCTTCTGTTAGGTCCATACCATTCCTCCAAAGTACCCTCTAATCTGGCTGCCAGCATCATGGAAGCTGTTTTCCTGTTTCCACATTTTATATAAATGGACTCATTTCATCTCTACTCTTGTTTTGTTTGGCTAATGTCACTCATTATTCTCTTGGGAGATTAACGCATATGGTTGCACAGAGTTACATCTGTTGCCTGCTACTTCTGCTGGCTGTATAGTATTCCATTATGTGACTAGACCATAATACAATGACCCATAACTGCTGTTGAGAGGCATTCAGGTATTTTACAGTTTGGGGCTATTGTAAATACTGCTGTTATAAATATTTGTGACATATTCTTTTATTGATGCTTACATATGTACTTCTGTCAAGTATAAATCTAGGAATAAAATTGCCAAGTCATAGGGCATATACATATATTCAGCTTAAGTCAGTACTGGGGAAGAGCTTTCCAAAGTGGTTCAGTCAATTTACACTCTTAGCACCGATGCCTCACCCAAACCTGAAGTTGTCTTAGTCAACAAGCGCCCCTATAGATGGCTTGACTTGGTATTTCTCTGATGACTATTGAAATCAAGCACCTTCTTGTATATTTATTGACCAGGGGAAGAGCTTCTTTTGTAAAGTACCTGTTTGAGTCTCTTGATTCTTTTTCTATTCTCTGTCTTTTGGACTTGTTCGTTTGAAAAAGAACTGACAAAAAGAAAAGGAACTGATGGTTAGCATAATACAATGACTAGTGACAACGTGGTATATTCAGACAGAATTAAAATGTGGAATCAAATCGACCTGGGTTTGATTATTAATGTTGTCGTTTATTTACTGTGTAATGGTGGGGAGGTTTTTTTTTTCTTTCTGAGTTTTAGCTTTCTCATCTGTCTATTTGGGAAAATAGGGCAAGCTTGAAGGTTTTTTTTCATTTTAGAGTTAAAGTGAAATGTTGTTTGTCAGCTCCTAGCATATTGTCTGCTCCACAGTTGTTTTTCAGACTCTGCAAGCCACAGTGAAATGAGATCATGAGTTGGATGGACTATAGGAAGAGAGCAGGAGGTGATGGTAGGGAGAAAAATGGCAGATAATCGCTCATTTTAAAATTGAAGTGCAATTGATTTACAATATTATGTTAGTTTCAGGCATACAACATAGTGATTCGGTATTTTTATAGATTATACTTCATTTAGTTATTATAAATTATGGTCTGTATCCCCTGTGCTGTATAACATATCCTTGTAGCTTATTGATATGTAGTCATTTGTACCTCTTTAATCCCTACTCTTATTTCCCCTCCCCACTTCCCTCTCCCCACTGGTAACCACTAGTTTGTTCTCATACCTGTAAGTTCCTTTCTGCTTTGTTATATTCATTTATTTCATTTTTTTAGATTCCATAGGTAAGTGATAACATACAGTCTTTGTCTTTCTCTGTCTGACATTTCACTGAGCATAACACCTTCCAAATTCATCCATGTTGTTGCAAATGGCAAAACGTCATGTCTTAGTAATATTCCCCTGTGTGTGTGTGCATGCATCTTCTTTATCTAACAAAATACATGGAGCCCTGTCATTTCATTTGACGTTAAAATGAGCTTTAAGAGTAGAAAAAAACAAGGCAAGTGATAACACCATTTTATAAATGGGAAAACTTCCAATGAGAGAAGAAACTGTATTGCAACAGGCCATGGAATCTGGTAGGGCCAAGCTGAGATTCAAACTGAAATTTATTTTTCTTCCATGTACCACATTTTGTGCATCTCGTTTGGAGTGTGGTTGTAACTTAAACATAATGGGATTATAATTATGTTTAATTAACACTAAATTTTATAGTGCTTTTGAGTATAAAACCCAGATATCACTGAACTTGAGAAGTACCATAGTTGAAGGAATAAAGATTTCTGCTTAGCAGAATTGTAGGTAATGTATTTTTTAATATAGGTTTTCTCACAATTCATACTTTTTCCAAATTATCCTAATTGTCTTATTAGGGAAAATAAATTTAAGCTAAAAACTTATTATATGTGTTCTGGAAATGTGTTTTTATGGCAGAAAGACTTTTTAAAGAGTTTCGAGAGGCATCAGTTGTTTTCTCCGACAGATAAAGGAATAAAGTTCACAGGCATAGAAGTTTTAATGGAGATGTATATATCTACATCAGTTTGGTTCAGTCGCTCAGTCATGTCCAACTCTTTGCAACCCCATGAATCACAACACACCACGCCTCCCTGTCCATCACCAGCTCCCAGAGATCACTCAGACTCATGTCCATCGAGTCAGTGATGCCATCTACATACATATATATTATATGCATATTTATATATTATGTATCTTAAATAGTGTAGTCCTTTTCCAGCTCTGTTTTAAGGTGTCCTTGAAGGATACTTCTTGACTTTTAAGACCTGTGTCTTTAAAAGTTAAATTTATGCATATTTTGCCTGACCTACTGTTAAAGGTCTTTTCTCAAGATTTCTCAAGATTTGGGACTGCATGTGTTTTTAATATTTTTCAATTTGGGCCATATTAAAATCCTTAATTCGACCCCTCAAATTTGTCAAGTGCCATTAATCCTAAAAATATTTTTAATTCATGCTCATTTTTCTGGAATGTGAAAATGTTCTTAAGATGATGGATGCTTATATCAGAGCAGTAGACCTCAGCTTCAGAAATGACAACCATGAGTATTTAAAATATTTCACAGTTAAAATGCTACTTGACGACTTCATCTTTCAGAGCTTTAAATTTTGCTTTAATTATAAGCTTTGGTACATGGGGACATTTTATTAATAGAAAATGAGAAAGATGAGCAGGCCTATAAATGTTAAGGAGCACAGAGGGGGAAGATGAAATTAAGTTAGCAGTTTGCAACCTCTGGGCGTGTACTGAAAATAAGCTTGTTGATGAATTTTCAGAGACGTGGGATCCTCTAAGTTGCTTTCGAATCTTCTCAGCTCATCTCGTTATCACTCACTGCTTTTCTTCCCACTGGAGAGTCAGTTTTGATTGTGAACTTATTTTTAGGAAGATAACATTTAAATTTTTTCAGTTATTTTGAGGTATATATTTGACAAATAAAATTGAGATATTTTAAAGAGTACCTTGTGATGATTTGATAAATGAATAAATCATGAAAGGATTCCACCCATCTAGTTAATGACACATCATCCATCACATACTTTATTCTTTCTTTCTTTTTGATGGGAATATTCAAGTTCCACTCTTGTGGCAGATTTCAATTCTACAAGACATTGTTATCAACTCAGGACACTATGTCATTTATTAGATCCACAGACTTTATTCATCTTAGAGCTGAAAATTTGTACCTTTTTACCAGTCTTTCCCTGTTTCCCCCAACCTCCAGATCCTGGCAACCACTTTACTATTTCTCTGTTCCTGTGAGTTTTTTACTTCTTTTTTCATCCCACATGTAAGTGACACTTTGTAGTATTTGTCTTTCTGACTTATTTCATTTAACATAATGCCCTCAAGATCCAACTATGTTGTCACAAATGACAAAATGTCCTCCTTTTTCATGGCTGAATAATACTTTATTGTATATATATTTGTATGTGAAGTGAAAGTCACTCAGTCATGTCTGACTCTTTGCAACCCCACGAACTATACATTCCATGGAATTCTCCAAGCCAGAATACTGGAGTGGGTAGCCTTTCCCTTCTCCAAGGATCTTCCAGACTCAGGAATCAAACTGGGGTCTCCTGCATTGCAGGCGGATTCTTTACCAACTGACCATCAGGAAAGCCCCGTGTGTATGTATACCAATTCTTAACTATCCAGTGGGGTGTGTGTGTAGACACACTCACATACACATACACCAGTTCAGTTCAGTTGCTCAGTCGTGTCCGACTTTTTTGAGACCCCATGGACTGCAGCATGCCAGGCTTCCCTGTCCATCACCAACTCCCGGAGTTTACTCAAACTCATGTCCATTGAGTCAGTGATGCCATCCAACCATCTCATCCTCTGTCATCCCCTTCTCCTTCCTTCAGTCTTTCCCAGCATCAGGGTCTTTTCCAATGAGTCATTTGTTTGCATCAGGTGGCCAAAGTATTGGAGTTTCAGCTTCAGCATCCTTCTGATGAATATTCAGAACTGATTTCCTTGAGGATTGACTGATTTGATCTCCTTGCAGTCCAAGAGACTCTCAAGAGTCTTCTCCAACACCACAGTCCAAAAGCATCAATTCTTCGGTGTTCAGCTTTCTTTATAATCCAACTATCATATCCATACATGACTACTGGAAACAAAAATATCTTTGACTAGACAGACCACATATATACACACACACACATATATATATATGAATACACACACACACACACATATATATTTCTCACATCTTGATCTATTCATCCGTTGATGGACACTTAGTCTGTTTCCTGTCTTCCCTACTGTGAGTAATGCAGGAAACATGGGAGCAGGAAGATGTGCTTTAACATGTGTGTGACAGTGTGGAGCATGGGCACAGAGTCTGTACACTGTAGGCCTTTGGGCAAGTCACTCCATCACCCTGTGCCTCTATTTCCCTTTCTGTTAATGAGGAGTAACTGCAGAACTTTACCCATAGGTTGGCCGTAAACATTACACGAGTTAGACGATGAAAACACTTACGGAATAAGTGCTTAATTGTGAACTGTTTTAGTTATTGTCATGCCCCCTCCCCCTGCATCTGAGCACTACTGGGGTAAGAAAGTTGCTGAGAAACTTTTGGAAAGTTGCTCATCACTTTTGGAAGGATGAATTCATTGTTTAAAGAAGCCTCTGTAAAGTTTATCTCATGACCAGGAGCTGTGGTCATCATTGTCCACCCATTCATTCATGAAGCAATTATTCAGTGTCTTCTCTTTGCTTAGGACTATCCTGGAAGCTCAAAATACAAAAGAGGAATTGAACCTCTAATCCCCACCTTCAGGAAGGCCTAGCCTAATGCTGGAGTTAAAGGAGTTTATGAGAACACTACGAATGTATTTGACCTAACAAGAATATCCAACAGTAGGAAAACAAATAACTTACTATGTGTACAGGGACTAATACCAGCATTAAAGAGAAAGTTGGATCTCTTTAGACCAATAGAGAAGGAGGTCTACATTCTGAGAATATGTTATGTTCAAATTAAGTTGCAGAGCATTGTACATAGTATAGTCATGTGCTCTATACATGTGTTTATGTCTATATGGGTATTTGAGTTTATGTCTTTATAAGTATTTGTGTTTATGTCTATCTGAGCACTGAAGAATTGATACTTTCAAATTGTGGTGCTGGAGAAGATTCTTGAGAGTCCTTTGGACTGCAGGGAGATCAAACCAGTCAATCCTAAAGGAAATCAACCCTGAATATTCATTGAAAGGACTGATGCTGAAACTGAAGCTCCAATACTTTGGCCACCTGATGTGAAGAGCTGACTCACTGGAAAAGATCCTGATGCTGGGAAAGATTGAAGGCAACAGGAGAAGAGGGCAGCAGAGGATGAAATGGTTAGATAGCATCATTGACTCAATGGACATGAGTTTGAACAAACTCTGGGAGATAGTGGAGGACAGAGGAGCCTGGCATGCTACAGTTCATGGCATCGCAAAGAGCTGGACATGACTTAGCCGCTGAACAACAACAACTATATAGGTTTTTGTTTCTGTTTGTTTGGTATTTATGTTTATGTCTATATGGGCATTTGTGTTTATGTTTATATCAGTGTTTGTGTTTATGTCTATTTAGGTGTTTGTATTTATGTCTATATGATATTTGTGTTTATGACTATATGGGTATTTGTGTTTATTCTCTCTGGGTGTTTGTGTTTATGTCTGTATAGTATTTAAGAAGAGGCCAAGAAGGCTATACCAATGTGTGGTTGGCTCACAGAAGTGGGCTTATCAAGGACCAGGTGGGATTTTACTGTTTATGTTGCTAGACTTTTAACAATAAGTACTTTTATTTTTGTAATAAACATTGAATGTGGTAAATGCCTGTATCCCTTACCTCCCTCCAGAAAGGCTTATAAGATATAGAATAATGTATATAACGCCTATCCTAGCCCACTAAAAAACAGTCTGCTTGAAATACATGGAGTGAAAATAATCCAGAAGTGGAGGAATCTGTTAGCTGAGAAATTTCCATAGGCACTCCAAGTACTTTGACACAAGAAAGGTAGGTTTGGGCTGATTCTTTAGGCTTGTCTTTTGAGGTGGTACTTGATGTGCTCAAAAATGGGAGAGGGCTCAAATACTTTGCTTTGCAGGCTAAGAACTGTTTCTCAAAGAATGGTCAAGTCCTTTTGAATTCCTATGCACTCTGAATTGCCTTAATTGTCAGAATATTTCCTAGGTAAAGGAAGGTCTGAAGGGATATACAAGGTCTGAGCAGAGTAACATACATCATCTGAGGAGATATTTCCATTAATTTATGCTGGCCTGGTGAATCATCTTCCTCCAGTCAAAAAGGGCCAAAGAGTCAGATCCATTGGTTTTGGCCCCACCTGACTCTCTTGAACCATCTCTCTTCACTTCTGTGATGCCTCGTTTGCCTGTTTCCATAGATCTCCTCCCGTTTCTTCTTCAGAATAGATTTTCATTTTCTTTTCATACTGTTATTTCTTTTCATGGTCGTACCTCTGTATTCAATTCTTAGAGAAACTGATGAATACCAACATACATGTGAGGAATGGTTAAAAGAAGGAAAAGCTAAAGAAAAGTGCCTTAGTAGAAATGGCAAAAATGATAGCTGGGACTATTCTGTGTCTATGCTGATGGCCACTAAATCAGTATGTCCAGCTCAGATCTTTCCTCCAAGTTTCAGACCCATGAACCATCCAAAGTCTCCTCCTTTCTTTATCTGGAAACAGCACAGACACTGCGGACACAGCCAATGAAGATGAAATTCAGTCACCTTTGTTCTGGCCTTCCTCATCGCTGCTTCTCCCTTCCCTCTCCCACCAAAACTCATTTCTAATTCCACCATACAGATCAGATTAAAAGGCATGATTATCCTCCCAGTGGTCCAAACCAGAAGTGAGCCATTGTCCTTTCTCTCGTCTCTGAGATCCAGTCATCCCTTTCAATCACTTCTGCCTCAGGAGTTCTGGAATCTATTCTCTTCTCTCTTCCACCCAGCTACACCCTAGTCTAGGCTACAGTTATTTCCCCCCACATTGCTGTGGGAGCTTCCTGACTAATCTCCCTGTCTTAGCCTTCATTCTTCAACTTTCCTTTCTCCACCTTGCAGTCACTGTTGTGATTTTTCTCAAAAGTAAGCATGTTATTTCCTTGCTTAAAATCCTCAGTGGATTTCCATTCTCTGGGAATAACAGGACAATCCAATCAACATGTTATACAAGGCCCTTCTTTTTTAAATTTTTATTGGAGTATCATTGCTATGGTTTTTCCAGTGGTCATGTATGGATGTGAGAGTTGGACTGTGAAGAAAGCAGAGCGCCAAAGAATTGATGCTTTTGAATTGTGGTGTTGGAGAAGACTCCTGAGAGTCCCTTGAACTGCAAGGAGATCCAACCAGTCCATCCTAAAAGAGATCAGCCCTGGGTGTTCTTTGGAAGGACTGATGATAAAGCGGAAACTCCAATACTTTGGCCACCTCATGCAAAGAGTTGACTCATTGGAAAAGACTCTGATGCTGGGAGGGATTGGGGGCAGGAGGAGAAGGGGACGACAGGATGAGATGGCTTGATGGCATCACCGACTCGATGGACGTGAGTCTGAGTGAACTCTGGGAGTTGGTGATGGACAGGGAGGCCTGGCGTGCTGCGATTCATGGGGTCGCAAAGAGTCGGGCGCGACTGAGCGACTGAACTGAACTGATGGTTGCTTTACGTGTTGTGTTAGTTTCTGCTGTACAGCAAAGTGGATCAGCCATATGTTCAATATTGCCCCTCTTTTTTGTATTGCCTTCCCATTTAGGTCACCACAGAGCATGGAGTAGAGTTCCCTGTGCTATATAATGGGTTCTCATTAATTTTCTATTTTATACATAGTATCAATAGTGTATTTATGTCTGTCCCAGTCTCCCAGTTCATCCTACCCCTCCTTCCCTGCTTGATAGTCATACATTTGTTTTCTATATCTGTGTATCTGTTTCTGTTTTGCAAATAAGTTCATCTGTACCATTTTTCTAGATTCCACATATGTTAATATGCAATATTTGTTTTTCTCCTTCTGACTTACTTCACTCTGACAGTCTCTAGGTTTATACCCATCTCTACAAATGACCCAGTTTTGTTCCTTTTTAATGGCTGACTAGTGTTCCATTGTATATATGTACCACATCTTCTTTATCCATTCTTTTGTAGATGGGCATCTAAGTTTCTTCCATGTCCTAGCTATTGTAAATAGTGGGCTGCAATGAACATTGGGTTGCACATATCTTTCTGAATTATGGTTTTCTCTGGGTATATGCCAGGAGTAGGATCGCTTGGTCGTATGGTAGCTCTGTTACAAGACCCTCCTTGATCAAGCCTTTGTTTGTATCCTAGGCCTTAACCCTTAGCATCTTCACGCTCTAATGTCCCAGTAGCATTAATGCCATTCACTTCCCACCACCTTTGGCCTCTGCTTCTCATCGAGTCTGCTCCCAAGTCTAGGGCAGGCATCCTTGCTCTTTTTCGGTAGTAGCACTTACTCTGTCTGACCATAATCACTCTGTGTGTCTGACACCCACCTCTGAAGTTCATGTTCTGTTTGTTCCCTTTGCAGTGTCACATCCCTATTGTCCAGCAAGAATGCCTGGCCTTTGACCAACGTTCAAGACATTTTTATTGAATAAATAAATCATGCTAGAGAAATATTATCAAATTCTTACTTTTCCATTACCACCCTTCTCTTTCATTATAATAATGAATTTTAATTCTATATTTACATAAAGTGCATTATATACATGTGTATATGTGTATAAATAGATGTACACATGCATACACACACAGTTTTCTGATCATGTATAAAGTTAGGTTCCTTGGTCTCTTTTTTATCTCTAAACCAGAAGATTAATTTTGTTGCAAGAGTTTGAAACTATGTAATCATTTTACTCTTTGGGTCTCTTTTCATTGTATAGGGTAAATTCTGGTTATTTCTTTAAATGATCACAAGCTAGAATGAGCTTGTTTACCCACGGCAAGGACCTGCTTGAGTGTAAGAGAGAGCTGAGTTTGATTTCAGTGATGTTGTGGTTGTTTAGTCGCTAAGTTGTGTCTGACTCTTTGCTACTCCATGGACTTTAGCACGCCAGTCTTCCCTATCCTTCGCTATCTGCCTGAGTTGCTCAAACTCATGATGGTTCAGTCTGTGATTACCCAAACGTTACAAACTAGCTTCATTTTAAAACATTGGTTAATAGGACTCCATGCTTCCGCTGCAGGGGGCATAGGTTTGACCCCTGGTCGGGGAGCTAACATCCTGCTCTGCGACCAGGAAACAAACAAACAAAACACACATCTTTCACCAAATAGGTAAATATGTTTTTAAAATGTTTTGTAAAATATTTGCTCAAGAAGGGAGGGATATATGTATACTAGCTGATTCACATTGTATGGCAGAATCCAACACTACATTGTTAAGCAATTATCCTCCAATTAAAAATTTTAAAAAATTTGAAAGTGTCTTTACACACCGCCATTGAAAAATAAAAAACCCACCATATTGTTTTTTGAAGCCTTTTATTAACAGTTCTCTGTGTTACCTAACGTCTTTGCCATATATAACTTGGGCACATCTATTTTAGGAAACGCCTCCTTCCTCCTTCCCCCACTGAAGCCCAGGCAGGTAGCAGTGCTCTGATGCAGCCTTTTGTGTTGTTGGTTCAGAGGCCTTCTATTGCCAGGTGACCTTTCTGCTCAATGGATCTGCTTCCCATTGAGCTAGGCTCTCTATTTGTTCTTTCTTGGTATTACCTTGACACAACAGCCAATTCTCTTCTGTTTGAATCAGAAGCAGCTTCATTTTTTTGTTTACTGGGTTTTTTTCCCCTTGTACTTCTGTCATGAGGCATTCTCCATTCTCCTCTCCATCACCAAGAGAATAAATAATTTATATAATCCACTCTGATTTCCAAACAACAACGCAGAATGAAGGACTCTGAGCAAAGCCTCAGAGTTTCTAAGGCCCTGAGTATGTTAGAGTTTTTATCTCTCACTTTGTGTGTGTGTGTGTGTGTGTGTGTGTGTGTGTGGCGAGGGGGGAGGTTGATGGTCTCAGTGATTATTTGAAGCTTCCCCAAATGAATCAGTGAGTCCTCATTGGTCATTTCATTATCAGAAAAATCAGATTGTTCTTTTGAGCAGATACAAGACTATGAAATAAAGTAATAGTCACTCAAAGGGAGTGGATTGAAACCTTTTTTCTACAAAGATTAATAGGACACACTCTCATCAGGAACAGAAGCTTCTTCATGATTTTCAAGGGTTCCAATTGAAAGGGGTGAGAGCAGGATGGCAGGAAAGGGGAAGTTTTAAAAAAGAATCAATCAAAAGATCAAGAATTTCTCTTCTCTCTCAAGGTAACACACTTTTATGTATTAATCATCACTTTCCAAAGCTTTATAAAGAGTACTTAAGATAATTTATATCTTCTCTGGTGGCTCAGATGATAAGGAAGTCACCTGCAATGCAGGAGACCTGGGTTCAATCCCTGGGTTGGGAAGATCCCCTGGAAAAGGGAATGGCTACCCACTCCAGTATTCTGGCCTGGAGAATTCCATGGACAGAGGAGCCTGGAAGTCAGAATTTCCTGGTGGCTCAGATGGTAAAGAATCTGCCTGCAATATGGGAGACCTGGGTTCGATCTTTGGGTTGGGAAGATCCCCTGGAGGAGGGCATGGCAACCCACTTCAGTATTCTTTCCTGGAGAATCCTCATGGACAGAGGAGCCTGGCAGGCTTGCAATTCATGGGTGACAAAGAGTCAGACATAACTGAGCAGCTAAGCACAGCACAAGATAATTTAGTGATACAGGACAGAAATCACCTTTTTTTCATTTAAACATAGAATTCGTTGGCAATTTACAGCGATGTTTTTGAGTGTGTTCTCTGATCACTGGCCTAAGAATTCCTGGAGTTGTTTGTCCAAGAAATGTAGATCCTTGGAGCCATCCCACACCCTTAGAATCTGCATCGCAGGGACGGACCATCTTCATTTAATTTTTGATCTTCTCTCAGCATGATTTCTGTACACAGAATTGTTTGAGGAGAGCTCAGAGAATCAAAGAACATTTGAAAATCAGGATAGAAGTGTCGGAAATCATGGCTGGACCCTTCTTCTGAGAGGAGTGTAAAACTCATCTCAAGCTGGCGTGTGTCAAGGTTCACATTCCTTGGGGAGAGGACCACAGAGGATCTTTTTAGGCCAGAATAGGGGAAAACCTGACAGACTCCTGTCAAGCCAGCATACGACAGAGGAAGAGAATTTCCAAAGGAAACTCTATATCTTGTTTCTGGAAAAGAGAATATATCCAAGATGGCAGAAACCACAGATGATCTTTGCACATACAGAGAACACAATCATATGGTTTTCTTAATGAACCGCACTTTCCTATGGTTGAATCTTAGAAAGTAAAGCTTGAACATCTTCAAGCTTAGCAGTGATGACGTTTCTCAGTTAAATAAACAGGGATTATGGACCAGGTAGTTAATGGCAACTGGAGTTTGTAGGAAAAATCCAGAATTGCCTTTCCAGTAGAATTAGTGCTTGATAAAAACTTGTCAAGAGTAAGTAAAGTCATTCAGTCGTGTCCGACTCTTTGTGACCCCATGGACTGCAGCCCACCAGGCTCCTCAGTCCATGAGATTCTCCAAGCAAGAATACTGGAGTGGGTTGCCATTTCCTTCTCCAGGGGATCTTCCTGACCCAGGGATCGAACCTGGGTCTCTCGCATTGGAGGCAGATGCTTTAACCTCTGAGCCACCAGGGAAGCCCGGGAAGCCACCAGGGAAGTCAAGAGTAAAGGCCTGTAATTGTCTATTTCTGTATATCTCTGGTTTTGTTATTAAATTCGTTACTAACTTAAAGAGTAAAGACCAATATTTGAATTGATCTAAGTAACTAATAATGACAGTAAAGATTTTATTCAGACATTCTGTAAATATTGACAACTTATTAAATTATAATATTGAATTACCATTGAAGTTTATAGAATCAGTTAACACTGAAGAGTCTATCAGTGAAAGAGCTATCGTAAAATAACATATTATCTCCTCCTAAGGTACAGCTTTTATTGCTTGATTGGTTCATGCCATTAGTTTCTCCTTGTGTTTCACTGACCTTACTGGAACCATTGGATCCGAGCAGACACAGTCCTGGTAAATGTCTACCATGAGAGATATAATGTGGATGTCGTACTTCTAGAAAGTTCTTTTTGGGATTTTTACTGACCTCTCATTGTGAAATCATTCTAGATGCCACAGAAAGAAATAGGATATCCTGTGGGTGATGATGGTGTGTGGTGGGCCACACTGACAGCTTTCCTTAAAAAGGAAATTGCTGAAGTAAATGGACCTGTCCATTTATTTTGATGAAAATAAATTTCAGTTCTAAAGAAATAGAGAAGGGAGAGAGGCGCCCTAAAGTGTAAAGGAATAAGAAAGATTAATGCATAAATGTGGAATCTTGGAAAATGGTACAGATGAACCTATTTGCAGGGCAGGAATAAAGATGCAGACATAGAGACTGGACATGTGGACACAGGGCAGGCAAGGGAAAGATGGAATAGATTGGGAGGTTAGGGTTGATATATACACCCTACCATGTGTAAAATTGGTAGCTAGTGGGAAGCTGCTGTAAAGCACAGGGAGCTCAGCTCGGGGCACTGTGATGACCTAGATGGGAGCAATGGTGGGGAGGAAGTTCCAAGAGGGAGGGGATATATGTATACATATAGCCAATTCACTTTGTAGTACAGCAGAAACCAACACAAAAAAATTTCTACTCTGCAGATTTGATAAGACAGCAATACAAGCAGACCCTAGAACTTGAGATCTTGTATTTGAGCACTCTCAGCAAAGTTTGCCTGTTAATTTTTGTCTGATTGAAGGTGGTGTGGAGGTCAAAGCTTCCACTGGTCATGACCTCTCTTCCTTTGGGATCACAAACATTCTAAAAGAAAAATCTGTGTACTTTTTATCTTATAGGGCAGATCTCCACTTCAGTTAAATTCTTCTGATTTAAAAATGTATTCTTTTAAGGCACTCTGATCAATCCCTCTTGATATAACCAATTTCATAGAACTTTCATTTCTGAACTATGATTATAATGTACTCATTACCATTTTAAAATAATAGAATTATTATTTCTATAGCCCAAGAAGCACTAAAAATTTTGAAATGAATCTCTACTTCAAAGAGAAAAGCCATCACTGCTGGAGGATACTTCTCTGATTTTTCTTGTCTGCTCGTTTATTGCACTATTTTTTTTTCCGTTGAACTTGACTCTTGAGCCATGATTGGCAGGATAATCAGATTAAAGAATACTCTTAAAAGACCTTGATTTGGGTTCTGTTTACCTTACAGCTTCATGAAAAATGAGATGACAATTTGACTTTTTTTCTGAGTTGATTGGATATTTTATATTTACTCTACCTTTTAAAGTCCTTGATGAGACTGACAATTCTCCATGGCGTTTTATGTACTCATTAAGTTGCCGAGGATTTCTTTCTGTCATCTCTGCTCCATTACTACCTACAGAAAATGGCATTCATTTAGAACTGGTGCAGTTTCATCTATGGTTAGATTTCAGGGTACAGGTCATAGTTGACTGCTAGAGCTCTGAAGGGCCACATGTAAGTACTGATGTGCCATCTAAACACCAGCTTTCAGAATGTATCTTCCAACATTATCCTGTTAATGCTAGTACTTCTTCACAAATGGGAGAGATTAGCCTCAATCAGGCAGTAGATATGACACGTGTTTTTAAAGATCAGCTCTTAGGAACTGATGGAAGGGCATGCAGAGAGATTTCTGATAGTAATGAATTGCTGCATGAGGAAAATAAAGTCTATTCATTTTCTCCCACGCAAGAATGGTTTTTCAGTGTTATTTATTTTAAATAAAGGCTCTGCTTTTTGTAAAACCTAGACTAACATAATAAGTGTTTTTATTAATGGCTTCTAAAAATTGCTGTGCAGCCCAAGTAAACTCAAGATTTAAAATTTCAGAGTAAAGCTTCCGCATCAGCTTTTATTAGTAGTAATATGAACTGATTTCTCTGATTTCAAAGTATGGGACTTAATTGCAACCAGAGTATGAGACTTTGTTCAGATTAAGTTAAGAATTTATGATTCAGCTTTTCTTCATTCCTGGCCAATCCCCCATAAATGTCATTAAGTCAGAGTTTTAAAATATATTTCATAGTCATTCCAAATAATAACTAATCATCAATACAGAACATTAGTGTTCCATGCATTGCTTTCAGATTCATATAAAATATTTGAATGGTTGCATACTTGGGGCAAAAAAAACAATGAACTCAGACAATTTCATAATAACTTAATCTTAGAAGCAAAGAGTGAAATGGATATAAACAATATAAAGTGAAGGAAAGTGAAAGTGAAGTTGCTCAGTCATGTCCAACTCTTTGCAACTCCACGGTCTGCAGCCTACTAGGCTCCTCTGTCCGAGGGATTTTCCAGGCAAGAATGCTGGAGTGGGTTGCCATTTCCTTCTCCAGGGGATCTTCTCAACTCAGGGGTCGAACGTAGGTCTCCCGCATTGTAGGCAGACGCTTTACTGTCTGAACCACCAGGGAAGTCACAAACAGTATAAAGAAGTGAATCATTATGTCAGCTTATAAGAAATGTCAATCACATCCTTGCCAGCCTGTAGCCTTTGATGTTGTGAAATTGCTGAACTCATTGTTCCTGCCACAGGGCAGCCCTCTGTGACCCACATGAACTATACTCTCTCCCACCCCACCCCAATGGGCAGCCAAAATGTGTTGGATCAAGATAAAAGTTTGGCTTAGAAATTTGAGTGGGGAAGACACAGATTCGTTAGCATTGGAAGCAAGAGCTGAAAAATTGTTGTGCATGAGAGTCATAGTCATTTGGACTCAGGGCCAAGCCAACATTTTGAGTATAAGTATTCAGTTGGCCAAAAAGTTCATTTGAGTTTTTCCATAACATGAACAACTCAAACATTTTGGTGAACCCAGTACTATAAGGAGACAGAAGCTATGTGATGAAGAGTGTGTGTGTGTATAAATCTCTCTCTCTCTCTCTCTCTATATATATATATATATATATATGATATATAGAGAGATGAAAAGGAGAGAATTGTCAGCATCCCAGGGTACAGAAAACAGATTTCTGGAGGCATGAGTTTGAAGATATGAAATGGCTCCTAGCCTTTCTGAAAGTCTGATTGTTCAGCTTTTCTGAGTTCCTACAAATATGTATCCTTTAATCAAGACCCCACCTCTTGGGGGCACGGCAGGGGCTTTAGTGATCTCTGTCCTTTTCAACCAAACAAAGCAAGGAAAAAACAATCAACTGAGGAGACAGGAGTGAAAGCCAGCTCTTAGCATAAACTTACATAAGGATGTATTATATAAGGGAAAGATGAAATGTATATATAGCAGTTCATAAAACAGGTGATAATTAAAGTGTGATATCTCATGCACTATAAATTAAACACTTAATTTTTAGCTTTATGTTCAGGTTTATTCATTTGTTCAATATTTATCTAGTGCCTAGCACATACCAGATTATGTTATTTAGGGAGCATATAAAGATAAGTCAAATAATCCCTTTCCTCAAGGAATTTATATTAATAGTATTTATAGTAATTAATAGTGTACATATATAATGATAGTACTCATAATTTGCATAGTATATAATTATAGTGATTAATAGTGTATAACACTAATAGTATATAACAGACTAAAACAGCATCTCTTCCAATTAAAAAAAACTTACTGTTTTTGAATCCCCAAACTTTTACCCTCATTTAGACAGATCTTCTGTGGGAATTTGTCTGGGAACCAGTTTCCTATAACCAGTTATAATGTGGCTATTATGCATAAGTTTTGGCTCAAATCCTGGATCTGAGTGTGTAGCCTGAGTCCTGTTCAGAAATAGATATTTTCTGGCAAATGTAAAGATTTGTGTATCCACATATCTAATTAGAAGGAAATGATTGTTCTTAATATGACAGTCACTGCTTAGATTAATTTCAAGCCTAATCATAGAACTGCTACACATGCAACCAAAGAGATGTAGGATTTGGATTAAGACTTGATGTGGGAAGAAATAAGAAGCTATCTTATTCATTGTAAATTTACCCTGATGTGAACAGGGACACTCAAGCTTGAAGACACTTTTGGCAGCTTAGACAGTTGGATTCAGATGGGGAAAGTCAGGAGGACCACACTCTCAGATATTCTCAAGATGACGTAGTAAGAAGATAAAAGTCTGAGCAATGGTGGCTGTTGACAGAAGGGAGAAAAGAAATATAAAGATGGTGATCCTAGTTTCTCTTATTTTTATTCATAAAACATGGTTTATTTATTTTTAAGATTTTTTAATGTGGACCATTTTAAAAGTCTTTATTGAATTGGTTACAATATTGTTTGCTTTTTTAAAAAAATATTTTGGTTTTTTTTGGCTGCGAGGCATGTGGGATCTTAACGCCCTGACCAGGGATTAAATTCACATCGACCCAGCACTGGAAGGTGAAATCTTAACCACTGGACCACCAGGGAAGTCCCCAGTCATGGTTTACTTAAATGAAATTGCATTTATAATAAAGGAAATAGAAAATGGTTAAGGTAGCCAAAGACAGTCACTCTGCTTTTCACAACATATTTTGGGTTAATTGCTTCTGGATATTCTTAATTAAAAATTTTTTTGTTAAATTTGGGTTAAAATGGAGGATGCTTGTAAAGCTCATGAATCCTCTCTGTAGCCATTCCTTCACCTTTTTTCTTATCGAGGACGTTTTAACTGAGTTGGTTGGCCAAATTAATGAAATCTGAATGGCCTTAGCTGTGTTTTTGAAAGCTGTCCCAGGGCTGGTACAAACAAATAGTTCTGTTCTCCTGGAAAAAGTTCAGACAGCCCCTCCCTGACTCTTTCTCATTGCCACTTCTTCCCTTCTCTCCAGTGTTCAGTCAGAAAGAGCAAGAAAATGGCTTTGCAACTATTGCTGAATGACACATCATTATTGATGAGGCCCTCCAAGGGGGCAGGAAGCTGTGGTTAGCCCCTTGCTTGAAAAGTCATTGTCTTATGACATTTGTCATTTCCTTGCCCTCTCTGCGGCATGCTCTCCTGGGATGTGTCTTTGAAGTTCACTTGGCAAACACTTGTATTATCATTTCAGGCAACATTTTTTTGTATATAATATGTCATAATAGTATATATTAAAATGATGAATATGGTTCTTGCCCTTGAAGAATTTATCATCCACAAAAGGTCAGCATTTAGTTGATAAGTCATCACAGGATGACCAGTTTTCATAACAAGTCTCATGACCTATTGACAGAATTTTAGGCAACTTACTAGTAATATTCAGATTGGAAAGACATGGCCAATGGCACAAAAATATGCTTAATACATGCTGGGATAAATAAATGGTAAAAATAGCATAATTCTGGTTGGCTTTTGTTGCCTTTCCAAATGATTTTTTCCCAGATATACAAAATATGAATGCAACTGAGATTCTTATGCAATAGTTGGGTATCTATTTGTAAGTGACAAAATTTCCTATTTAAATAAAAAAGTAAACATTGGAAAAAACACTCAGATTGATCTAAACTAAATACAGAGCTCTTCAAAGTCCTTGGTGTTACACTAAAAGCCCTGACTTGAGCTAAACAAAACAATTCTGATAGCTGTTTCAAATCATCAGAGCCAAGTTTTTATAACTTGCGTGTTTCAGTAGTCCATAAATTTATTCATCATAGTATTCAACATAATTAAAAATAAATGTATACACTGCTAACTGGCCTCACTCAAAAAACATGTGTACACATAGATTTGTTTTGAATAGACTGAAGTTTATGTTGAATGATGGAGTCAGTCATTAATTTTGAAGGGCCTTTGTGCAGTGCAGAGACGCACTGCCGTGCATGGCAGCATCACCCCCACTTCCTCCATCGCCTGTCATCACTTTTGCAAATCTCAAGTAAACTTTCACATGCATGATTTTATTTGATGTTGGCTTTAGCCACATTAGGCAGATTTGAAAGTTATTAATATTAGCCTTCCCTTACGAAAGAGAAATCTAAGACTCAAACAGGTTTATATATTGATCACACAGTAAATACATCATGAAAACCAAGCAAGAACCCTGGAGCAGGTAGATCTCAGGCACTGAACCATCGTGTACTTTACTATTCAACATGCTTTACATGTAATTTCATAAAACGCTCCCCAAAACTCTGTGGCGTTGGTATAACTGGAGTCTTTGTGGATAAGGACACAAGTCCAATATAGTTAATTACCTTGTGCTAGTTTCCGTATTGTGTAAATGCAGGAGTCAGAATTCAACCCTGGTCTGACTCCAAATCTTTGCTCTTTCTGCCATGCTTGAGTCTGATTGTTAGATGTATATGTGTCCTTATGAAGTAATACTCATCAGTGTTGGATAGCTGGGGTTTAGGAAAAAGCACTTCTTAGTAAGAGAAAACTGCCTATGGAGGATATGCTACAGAAGATACTGCTCGCATTTTTAATAGAATAGGACATAAAGTGGTAGTACTTTCAAGAAGGAGAACCACTTACTTGTCAGCCTGTGCTAATTGAGCATCTATTAAATGCCAGGCAGCCATTGGGGTACAATGTGAGAAATGACTCTGAAAATCAAAGCACTTACTCTCAAGGGGATCACTGTCTAATAAGATTACTAAAGGGCCTGTATGTGAAAGCTACAGCTACTCAGTGATCGCCAAAAACCTCTTTCAGGAGGGGCTCACTTAGTGAATTCGCTGAAGAAACACTCATAGATTTGGAACGTCTGTTCCATTCTTTCCACTGATTCGAGTGGATACATATAATAACATACCTTGTTTCCCCAAAGCAGAGTCTGAGACAAGGATTCAGTGTATGCAATCTATTGGGCTGGAGGTCTCTGGGAAATAGGAATGAGGAAAACCAATATTAAAGATCATTATCAGACTTCCCTGGTGATCCAATGGTCAATAATCTACCTGCCAATGAAGGGAACATAGGTTCCATCCCTGGTCTGGGAAGATCCCACATGCTGTGGAGCAACTAAGCCCGCACTTTGCAACTACTGAAGCCTGCATGCAGCAGCGAAGACCCAGTGCAGCCAAAAATAAACTTAAAAACATTTTTACAGATCATTATCAAGGTTGTGGGCAAAGGGGACTAGATTCCACCAGCTTCCCTGAGAAATGTACCAAAACCTCCCAAAACTGTCCACTCTCAGGATGATGGCAGTCAGGAACATGTGTTCACCAGCTCCTGTCTGTTCATTCAGCTGACTCTAGAGGCAGTGAATCCCACCCCCCACCAACTTCTGGGAAGGCTGGTGGACTGAGCAGATGTTGGTGGAACTGATGAGTTGAATAGAGTGGGAAGTTGCCTGGCTTGGGCCTGAAATAGGACTGAGTAAATGGCAGCCATGGCTGAAATCAGAGGTGGGTTAAGAGAATGAGAAGCAACAAATCTGTCTCAGGTCTCAACGGTGGGTGGCAGTACTGGTCAGCTGTTCTTACTATAACTGAAAGATGGACCAACCAAGCAGACAGATGTTGGCATCAGACCATACAGAGTCAGATCTGGGTGCTCCAGTGGTCATTTGTAATTTCCTGTAAATGAAAAGGGCAGCAGTCCCTGTCATATAGGTTATTAAGAAGACTCATTAACTCAATGAGATAATGTTTTATAGAATTCTTAGCAGGAATCTTTGGGGAAATACAGACTCTGAAAGGCCTATATTAACTGGACCAGGAATTTATTTTTAAGCATTTTTTTCTTTATAGTCTAACTTGTTAACACACAAGTCTAACTTGTTAAACACAGTTTATCTGTTTCTGCTCATTAAAATTCTACTGAAAGGTCAGTTAAGAGATTCATCTGCTGGAGTATCTTTCATCTATGGGATATACCTGGTTGGGCACAATAAAACTCAAATCCTTATTGCAAACATATGCCCGAAAGGAAAATGCTAAGCCATGACAAGAAATAAAACCTCCCATTCTCTCCATAGAAATTAATCCAGAAGAGCTGGCATGAGAATTGAGCTGGGTTGTGAGTTCATATTGATAATTACTTCTATTGTATTCCTTCAAAGCTTCCAAAGGCCATGAGACCTTTGCACATCTTAATTTACTGATGATGAAAATTGCTTGATCATTTTGAGGGCACTTCTGTGTTCTTGGCAATATGTTTGATCTTTGAAATGGAAAGCATACGAAGACTGAAAAGAAAAAAAAACCCCACTAATCTCGTTTTCAAGAAAGATCTCTCTTACTGAAGGAATTAAATGAGAATGATTGAATTTTAGAGATAATGGAGAACTAGGGAGTACTAAATCACATATTTGGCCCCATTTTCACCACCCAGGGCCAAAATAAGAAATTCACCAGGAAAAGAATTCATTTGGGACTCTTTGAGAAATAATTAGCTAGATAATTAGCTATGTTGGAGACACGGGTAAGCATGACTAGCAGAAATCCCATCAGATCCAGGTTTACATGCCCAGTTCCTCACCCAGCTATGTGTGGTGGTTTGGGATGTGTTGTAGCTGGTGTCTACAGGTGCCCCTCTGCCCTCCGCAAGAGCCACGTGGCCAGTACTCACGCCCTTGTACTGTCCCTTCCCTCTGAATCTGGACTGGTTCTGTGACTCAGTCCTGACAAGTAAACTATGGTTTAAATAATACTGTGTGACTTTTAAGGTCAAGAAAGAACCTTTGCATCTCTCCCTGGGGTATCTTGGAATGCTTTCTCGTGGGACACTGTCTCTTGGAACCTACATGGCATGCCATGAGACACTGTAGCCACATGGAGAGGTCGCATGTTTTGCTGTGGTCACCAGCCCCAGCTGAGGTCCCAACAGATGGCCAGTGTCATCTGCTAGGCATATGAGTGAGCTGTCTGGGATGTCCACCCCAGTCAAGCCTTCAGATGACTCAGCCTCAGCAACCATCCAACCATACCACATTGGAGTCCCCAAATGGAAACCCCTCAGCTGAGCCCAGTGACCCCACAGAACCTTGAGAGATAGCATTAATTAATTGTTACTTAAGCCATTAAGTTTTAGAATATTGTATGTAACATCAGTAGTTACCTATCACAGATTATAAATCAATTATTTATCAGATATCAGAATTTCATTTGAGCACATGGTCGTTATCATTATAAGACAGTTTAAAGATATGCTTTTCTTTTTTCCTTTGTGGAGTAATGTTGTTTAATTGGTTTCCTCTTGATACCTTTACAGATTAAATTCTTTTTTCATTGAAATGTAGTTGATTTGCAGCATTGTGTTAGTTTCTGGTATATAGCAAAGTGACTCAGTTATACATATAATTTTTTCGTACTCTTCCATGGAAAAAATTAAATGGAGTGGAGCTCCACTCTTTTCCATTGGAAAAGAGTGGAGCTCCACTCCACAGCATATTGAATATAATTCCCTGTGGTGTATAGCAGATCTTGTTTATCCATTCTATATATAATAGTTTGTATCTGCTAATCCCAAACTCCCAGTTCACCCCTCCCTCGCTCCACCTTCCCCTCAGCACTCCCCAGGTCTGTTCTCTATGTCTCTGAGTCTGTTTTGTAGATATGTGCGTTTGTGTCGTGTTTTAGATTCTGCAGGTGAGCAATGTCATGTGGTGTTTGTCCTTCTCTTTCTGACTTACTTGATAGGAAAATCTCTAGGTTCATTAATGTCACTGCAAATGGCATTGTTTCATTCTTTTTTATGGCTGAGTAGTATTCCACTGTGTACATGAACCACATCTTTTTTTTCCATTCGTCTGTCAATGGATGTTAAGTTGTTTCCATTTCTTGGCTGTTGTAAATAGTGAACATAGGGGGGCATGTGTCTTTTGAACTGTAGTTTTGTCTGGATATATACCCAGGAGTGGGATTGCCGGATCATACGGCAACTTTACTTCTAGTTTTTTGAGCAACTTCCATGTTGTTTTCCATAGTGGAGGCACCAATTACATTCCGTCAACAATGTAAGAGTATTTTCTTTTCTCCGTATCATTTCCAGTATTTATTATTTATAGATTTTTAAATGATGGTCATTCTGACTGGTGTGAGGTGATACCTCATTGTCGTCTTCTTTTAATTTTTATTTTATATTGCTGCTAAGTCACGTCAGTCGTGTCCGACTCTGTGCAACCCCATAGACAGCAGCCCACCAGGCTCCAGTCCCTGGGATTCTCTAGGCAAGCATATTGGAGTGGGTTGCCATTTTCTTCTGCAGTGCAGGAAAGTGAAAAGTGAAAGTGAAGTTGCTCAGTCGTGTCCGACTCTTCGCGACCCCATGGACTGTAGCCCACCAGGCTCCTCCATCCATGGGATTTCCCAGGCAAGAGTACTGGAGTGGGCTGCCACTGCCCTCTCCAATATTGGAGTATAGTTGATTAATAATGTTGGGTAAGATTCAAGTGTACAGCAAAGAGATTCAATTATGCATATGCATATATCCTTTTTCAAATTCTTTTCCTATTTTGGTTGTTATTATACTGAGCAGAGTTCCCTGTGCTATACAGTAGGGCCTCACTGGTTATCTCTTTTAAATATGAGAGTATGAATGTGTTAATCCCAATTCCCAGTTTATGCCGCCCCCCATCTTTCCCCTTTGGTAACCATGAGTTTGTTTAAGTCTGTGAATCTGTTTATTTTGTGAAAAAGTTCAGTTGTATCATTTTTTAAGATTTCACATAGTAGTGATATCATATGGTACTTGTCTTTGTCTGACTTTCACTCAGCCTGATAATCCTCAGGTCCATCCATGCTGCTGCAGTGGCACTATTTCATTCTTTTAAATGGCTGCATAATACTCCGTTGTGTGTGTGTCACATCTTCTCTATCCATTCATCTGTCAATGGACATTTAGGTTGCTTCCATGTCTTGGCCATCGTGCATAGTGCTACAGTGAGCACTGAGGTGCATCTGTCTATTTTGAATTATAGTTTTATCTGGATATATGCCCAGGAGTAGGATTTCTGGATCTTATGGTAAGTCTATTTGTAATTTTGATTTGCATTTTTCGGATAAATAGGGTGGTCTAAGTGATGACAAGCACCCTCACATAGCCTATTGGCTAAATAGATGAAATCCTTAAATTTAGTGTGCCTTGGACCCTTTTGTAGTCTGGTAAATCACTAGGAATTATTTCTTATAACAGTACTTTCAAGTGTGTAATATGAAATTTATAGAATTACAAGGGAAACTAATCATATAATGATATACTTTTCAAAATATATTAAAAAACCAAATCTTTGATATGGTAATATGTATTTTTACATATTGAATAATAGTGATGATTCTACTGAGAATACTCATGTACTCTCTCTAGATTCTCCCATTAACATTTAATATAGTTGTTTTATCATATATCTATCTAACCAGCCAGCCAGCCTTGCATTATCAAAACATCCTAACGTTTTTATGCATGTCAGTGTAAATTGCAAAGCAAATTGCAGGTTTCCCCTAAATAACTCAGCATGTATATTATAAACTAGAAGATAGACATACTTCCAGATATCTGGAGTAATTATAATCTGATATGAAAATGTCTATGATTTCTATTGCTGGCCTCAGAGGTACTGCCAACACTATTATGGTTTTTTGCTGACATTCATAATTGAAAGAAATGCCAAAATTTTGTCTGAAGTTTATTATTGAAAATAAGATGTTAATTTTTCCATTCAAGGTGTTGAACTTCCTAAATTCTACTCACAGACTCCTTGGGATCTAAGGACCATAGGTTAAGGAGACTTACTATGTGAAATGTGTAGATAATCTACAAATTAAGTGAAAATTGAAGTCAACTATGTAAAATAATATAGGTATACTTTAAAACTCAAGTTTTAAGAATTCTGACATTCTTACCTTTAGGATTTTGTAGGGAAATTAATAAATGAAGCTTGGAATACTCCAGAGAGTCACTGAAAAGAAAAAGAAAGGAAGAATTATTGAATTAACATCAACATTAGTTTGCTAGGCCTTCTGTAAGTGCCAAAACCTGGGCAGTTTAAAACATAAGAAATATATGGGCTCATAGTTCTAGAACCTAGAAGTTTGAAATCCGCCTATCTGCAGGGCCATGCTGTCTCTGATGGTTCGAAGAAGACTCTTTGGCATCTTCTAGTGTTTGGTGTTTGCTAGCGTTTTTGGCATTTTTCAGCTTGGAGATGCACTGCTCCAGTCACATGACTGTCTCCTTCCTGCACGTCATCCATCATCTTCCCTTCATGCATGTCTAGCTCTGTGTTCAAATTTCCCTTTTCTGTAAGGACAGCAGTCATTTTGGATTAGGGCCTACACTAATGACCGCGTTTTAACTTGATTATCTCTGTAAAGACCTTATTTTCAAATAAGGTCATATTGTGAAGTAGGGAAATATAATTCAACCCATCAGACCGTGACGATACAAAAGAACAAAAGGTTAGTTGTAGTTTGAAGTCAAATATTTCTAGTCAGATCTGAAATTAAATGTCTGGAGTTACATGGTCTGGTCTTACTTTTCCACAGCTTCCTTCAACACTCAACTTGTGCTGAACATCCCTTCATGAGTTTTAGGAAATATAAACTATAAAAACACACATCTAAATAGGAAGCCCTAGCATTTATGTTTTAGTCAAAACACTAAGTTTCACATTGCTTTATCTCTTTCTTGATAGTATTGTAAAAAAAAAATTGTAACAGAACATTATATTCAAAGGACCATTTTAAAATTCATAATGGAACAACAACTAATTAGTCAACAACAGCTATTGAGCAACCATGAGTACTGTTTCCCTGAAGAGAAAAAATATAGTAGACATGGACCAAGTCCTTAAGGAGTTCTAGCATCATAAGACAAATGAGATTTACACACAGACACACAGACTTACAGGGAAATTTTCTTCTAAAAAATCCTTTTATCTCTACTTCTGTGTCTGTTTTAGTTTTTCTTCAGCTTTTAAATGGGGAAAAATTTTAGCTCATATCTATCATTTTAATTGGAATATCAGAGTTTTAAAAAATTTGTTATTGATTTATACTAACTCAACCAAAATCATTGAAATCCACTTCATAAGGTAGTTGTTTTGAGTAAGATCAAAAAGATAACATACTTACCACGTTTTCAATAAATGTCAGCAATTATTATTGACATACCTATTGAAGGTCTAGCACAGAGTCACAATCAGGTCCTTGGCTTGCTGCATTGATATTTGTGTGGGTAACTGTATAGCCCCACTTGAGCTATTTTGTACTTTACAAAAATTTTACCCGAAGTATTTCTTATGAGGAGCCCTATAGCATTGTTATTTTCAAAATGAGTAAGAACCATAATTCCAGAGAATTCTTAGACACTTAAGAGCAACATATGGTCCTTAAAATACACATGCACACACAGAGTTTACTTTTGCTTTCATTTCCCTTGAGTATTCTTTACAAGGAAAAACTTTTTTTCTATTTCTTTAATTTTGTATCTGTGTGAGATGCTGGGTGTTCACTAGTCACTGTGGTCATCAATTCATGGTATATGTAAGTTAAATCACTATGCTGTACACCTTAAAACTTCTTCAGTGTTGCATGCCAATTATATCTCAATAAAACTTGGAGGAAGAAATATTTTAATTCTAAAATTATAGAATAATATACTGGAAAAGATCCAAAGGAAAATATCCAGATGCCATTTGATTTCACAGAGAGAGGAATCTAAACAGTGTTGCTTTGGCTCAACATATCTTTGTGGAAAGGGATTTAACATCTCTAAATCTTAATTTCTTCCTCTTTAAAGTGATATACTTATTTCCAGGATTATTTGGCATGAGACTATATAAATTCCCTCATGCTATTCCTGCATATAATAGATGCTTAAGAAAAGTGACTTCCAGCGAAGCCCCTTCCATGGACTCCCATGACCTCCGTCTCTCCATCAAAGTAGTTACCCTGCCAGGAATAAAGTATTTTTTTCTAAATATATGTATTTTATTGAGGTATGCTTAAAATGTTTCAGGTGCACAGCAAGGCGATTCAGTTATACATATACACATATATTGTTTTTGAAATTATTTTCCATTATAGATTATTACAAATATTGACTATAGTTGCCTGTGCTATAAAGTAAACCTTTGTAGCTTAACTATTTTTTAAAAAAAGTAGAAATCTAGCATCAGGAATAAAATTTTGGATGAAATGGAAAAATGCTACGCATTATTTTTTTTCCTGTACTAATTTAACTTTCCATCAGAGAGAACATTAGAATTTGGAAGAAAACCAAAGTACAGAGTGAAATGGCTGATTTCACCCTGCTCTGCTTGTATCCGAGCAGCTTCAGGTAGCCAACTTTTCTCCTGTGAGCTAGTTCCCTGGCAGAACCTTCCAGAATGCTCCAGTCCGGTGAGGAGGACAGCAGCTTTCCAGTCACTTGGTGTGGCTTGCCTGGGGAGAAGGCAGAGGCCTGCCTGTATAATCCGATTTCATCAACTCAAACTAATCACTGCTGGTAGTAGCAAAATTTAGCCTGGATCTGCTTAGTTAATCTAGATTGACAGGAGGTAAAAAGAAACGGGACACAAGGACACAGAAGCGAGGGGAGGGGCCCAGCACTGATTTCCAGCCTTGCTCTTCCATCTGGGGCCTCTCATTTGCTCCCCTCTTGGGGCTTCTCTTTTTCTTCTCTTATAAACAAACACTCCTGGTTGTTAGGAGACCAGCCTTGCACAGAGCAGCCTCACCAACAACAGGTGCACCGGGAGGCTCCGGGCTGTGCAGAGCGATCTCTCCTGGCTGAGGCTGAGCAGAAGGTCCCACCAGGCACAGACTGTACCTGAGACTATGTATTATTTATTGAAACTGAGCTCTGCTTTCTCTTTATCCTCCCGGGCAGCCCTGGAGTCAGGCGCCTCTTAAAATGGATACCGCCAGCAGCTAACCTACAAAGTCTCCTAAATTCAACTTGCTAACCCTCTTTTTCTTGCTAAGTAACTGTCAGCCAGCGCAGCCAACGTTTTGTTTACTCTTGGGGAGTCCTTGGGAGTTGCAGTTTAGCAGCGGAGGGAAGAATTCCTCCGTGCTTTTGGACGTTTCCACCTGGAATCGAGGTGTGTATTTTAAGGGATACTGCACTCTGGATTTGGTTGCATTTTGTGGACAGAGAGAAGACCCTTATGCGGCAGCTCCTGCCTCCATAGACTGGGTAATTACAGCGGTGATCTGTGATGTGTGTGTTTACATGCTTAGCCCTGAGAAGAAAAATGGGCTCTCTGAAGGTGATCTTTATTTTTACTTATGATATCTGTGTCTGGCAAACCAGGGAACTTTTTGCATTTGGGTAACAGAGACTTTTGACATCTACTTCCCTGGATTGTCCATGTTGGTGAAATTGCTGTTGGCCACCTCAGCCCTGCATGTTGCCATGCTAAAGACACCTAAGGGTAAAAATGTCTCTTGGGTAAGTAGACAATGATTTCCTCTCTCTTCAAAATATATCTAAAACAAAAATACCTTGAGAACTTAAAGACATCTAGGGGTTTCGTGTTTGGGAGAAAGTTTTTGCCTTAGAAAATCACAGAAAGATCTTTCTACACGTTAGACATCCTTTGGCAAAAGCTTGATGGTGTACTTGCTAACATATAAACTATAGGACATGAACTCTTTACTTGTTTTGGCATTTTTAAGTTGCCTCATAGCCGCATCTACACCCAGAACTTAAAATTTATGAATCCAAAGTTATGATTTTAAGATGTTTTTAACCCCAGAATTCTTTAGGTTCGATAAAGAGAGTGTCAATATTTTGGAGGGGCATTAAGTCAAATCTTAAATGTAGCACATGTAGAGTTTACAGTATTGGGGGAAATTGTTCCTTTTGTGTTAGAAACAAGATAGAAATAGGTATTTCTCAATTTCATTCTGATTAATTTCTGTTAATCCATAATAGACATGTATAGTGAAAGTTTAACATTCCAGGAATAACAGTATGTTAATCCTAATCAAATTTGACTCCTTAATGTTGTTTCAAATCAGTTTCCTACCAAAAATATAAACTAGATTGAGCCCAAAATAATGAGAATAGCCTGAAAACTTCTAACAAAGAATGGCTATAGTTCTCTGGCTGTCTGATTTCCTGAGCTTGATGCTTAAAATTAACAGACAAATGGATTCCCTTCTACTCTACTTCACAAGTTCTCACAGATGAACTCTGTCTCTTACACCGGTGTTTTAGCCGCTGCTCATACCTACAACCCAACCATACTTGTCACAGAATTTGACGTGTCTGATTATGATTACAGTTTTCTTAACTGAGAAAAAGAAAGGATTCCATCTTTTTGGTTAAGAAATCATTTTTACTATCTTAACTTGAAATTCGCTAATTGGGTTTTTTTTTTTTTTTACATTTTATGACATAGTACAATTGGTCTGAAAACAGTGATTATTATTTTTTTCTATTATGGATATTCTTTAGAGTATTTGACAAAGACATATGTCTTAGTTTAAAACACAGCTCCCAAAATTATCTCCAAAAGTTTACAAACTTTTCCAGGTTATTTGTTATTAAAAATTAGCATATGTATAGTGGATTCACTCATTGTACACTAGAAATTAACACAATATTGTAAAGCAACTGTAATACCCCAATTAAAAAATGAGTATTTCTTATTTTGATATTACTGCTTTTGTGGCTTTTTTATCCTCCTCCTTGCCCCCCTTCACAGTATAATTAAGAGAGAAAACTCAAGGACCAGGGAGTTTTCATTCCCTCTCTGTTCAGATGGCTCCAATGGCTAATTCCAGGGCCCACAGGGGTGTCTGCCACTTTCTCCTGGTACATAAACACAGAAGAAAGGAGTAATTTCAAAAGTATATCCCCTCCTTCATCTGCTTAATCCTCCTAAAAGATTAATTCTCCCAAAGCAGTGCCTGCTTAACAGAGTGTTTCTGCCAGGAGGGCAAAACTTGAAACATTTTAAAAGCTTAGACCACTGTTGGGTTAGGTTCCCTTCAGACTCAATTATGCTAATATTTTTTTAAAGTTCAAGTCACTGGCTAGAAATTTAGAAGCAGTTCTTCTCATAGAGTCAGAATACTTGTATTTTCTTAGGTTAGCATAGAATGTTCCTGGTTTGTTGTATTTAGTGACACAAGTCTCTGCAGCAGAGTTGTCAAAAGCAAAGTTTACAAATTTCATGAGTGTGACATTACAGAGAATACTGTCATTTGGGAAGTGTGTGTTTTCTGCTCAAGGAATGAATAATCAGTGTTTCTGAATATTATAGAATGCGTTTATTTGGAATAGAGGGTGTAGAGAGACACTTTCAAATGTTGGCCATCACTTCTATTTCAATCAGTTGTGATTGTTTTAGGCGGTGAATGACATTTCTCTGAGTCCTTTGACTATTAGGTGCAGTAAAATGTACTGCCTTTGCCATTGCCAGTTTTCATTTGAACATTTGTTTAGACTCAAGTTCAAGAGGAGAATAAAATAATTCATCATGTCTCAGACTACATCGTGAACTTTGTGATGGTGAGAATAGGTCCATCCCTGGTTCCTCTAGACCAGGGATCCCCAACCTCTAGGATCCGATGCCTGATGATCTGAGGTGGAACTGATGTAATAATAATAGAAATAAAGTACACAATAAATGTAATGTGCTTGAATCTTCCCCAAACCACCCATTCCTGTTCCATGGAAAATTTTTCTTCCATGAAACAGCTTACTGGTGCCAAAAAGCTTGGGGACTGTTGCTCTAGAGTATTCCTTAGACATACTTGGCTCAGTGATGAATGCAAATACGTACTGCTGAAAATCACAAGCTCAGGGTGAAAGTGAAAGTCACTCAGTTGTGTCCGACTCTGCGACCCCATGGACTGACTATACAGTTCATGGAATTCTCCAGGTCAGAATACTGGAGTGGGTAGCCTTTCCCTTCTCCACCCAGGATCTTCACCTGGGGATCTTCTCAACCCAGGGACAAACCCAGGTCTCCTGCATTGCAGGTGGATTATTTTCCAGCTGAGCCATAAGGGAAGCCCAGACTCAGGGTGAAACACCACTTTTCTTTTCCAATATCGTGGTATCTGGTCTGGGTGTCTGTTAAACATGCCTGAGAGGTTTCCTGACTGTAAGATGAACAAGAGCGTGTGTGCTCCATCTTTCTGCTAGCCCATGGACTGCAGTCCACCGATTTATCTCTCCATGTAATTTCCCAGGCAAGAGTACTGAAGTGGGTTGCCATTTTCTTCTCCAGTGGATCTTCCCAACCCAGGGACTGAACCTGTGTTTCCTGCTTTGGCAGGCAAATTCTTACTGAACCACCAGGGGAGCCCTAAACAAGTACGTAGTAACTACCTATTATTTCTCTGAGATGCAGTGAGAATTAGCAAGTCCTATTTGTATAAGAGTTCAACAATCATTCAATAGATGTTTATCAATTGCTTCTTTTATGATAGTCTCAGCACTGAGTCAACAGCAGTGAGTTCAGTTCAGTTCAGTCGCGCAGTCGTGTCCGACTCTTTGCGACCCCATGAATCGCAGTACGCCAGGCCTCCCTGTCCATCACCAACTCCCGGAGTTCACTCAGACTCACGTCCATTGAGTCTGTGATGCCATCCAGCCATCTCATCCTCGGTCGTCCCTTTCTCCTCCTGCCCCCAATCCCTCCCAGCATCAGGGTCTTTTCCAATGAGTCAACTCTTCGCAT
>SJXQ01005704.1:0-37131 GCA_006408695.1 Aepyceros melampus
TTATTTTACTTAGATGATTTGAATAATCTGAATTTGAGTATAAGTGAGTCTCAGATATATGATTCTACATTGAAATAATAATTTCCTTCACCAGAAAGGCTTTCCAAAACCTGGATGGTATTCATTATTCTTCACTTTTTGCCTTCTATCTTATTTATAGAGAAGAAGCTAGCCTTGGGCAATCAACTCCTTTTCATCCAATCAGCACATACCTAGAGCTTGAACTGGTCGCCGTGATCTTGAATTCCAGCCTAGCTGACTTCTCTCTTGGTCAATCCATTTTCCCAAAACATACCAAATCTCCCTATGAAACCAAAATACTAAATAACTTCCCATTGTTTCTTCCCATCAAATATGTAAATCTCATGACACCCTCAGTGACCCATTTTAAATTCTTCAGAGTGTTTATTGATCACACTACGTCACTGTATTTTGTCAATGTACATTTAAATCTCCTAGGAAGGGTCTTTCCCCCAGTAGCTCAGAAGATGAAGAATCTGCCTGCAGTGCAGCAGATGTGGGTATGATCCCTGGGTCTGGAAGATCCCCTGGAGAAAGGAATGGCAACCTAATCCAGTATTCCTGCCTGGTTAATCCCATGGACAGAGGAGCCAGGTGGGTCCATGGGATCTCAGAGTCAGACACGACTGAGTGACTAAATGGCAATAAAAGAAGGGTGTTCTCTGTGAAACTGGCTACAGAACTATGAACAGATAATTTTTTTTACATTTGCAATATGTTCTATTCTTTTCAAAAGTGGTAAACTGACCAAGTGTGGGCCCACATATCTGTTGTTTGATCTCCAGTGTTTTCAAATTTTGTTAGTTGCCAATATTTAAACATTTAAACATTTAAAAATCACATAAAATTTGTATTTCCAGATTCTCTTAAACATCTTTATGTCAATCACAGCTACAGCTGAGTAGCAGCCACCCCCTTTCAAAAGAATATATTCTCCATGTTATACGAGTCACTACTCTTCCCTATATTCTTATAGCCTTGGCCCATTCATTCAAAAGTGGTAAACTGACCAAGTGTGGGCCCACATATCTGTTGTTTGATCTCCAGTGTTTTCAAATTTTGTTAGTTGCCAATATTTAAACATTTAAACATTTAAAAATCACATAAAATTTGTATTTCCAGATTCTCTTAAACATCTTTATGTCAATCACAGCTACAGCTGAGTAGCAGCCACCCCCTTTCAAAAGAATATATTCTCCATGTTATACGAGTCACTACTCTTCCCTATATTCTTATAGCCTTGGCCCATTCATTCATTTATTTTGCCAGTCTACCTCCCATAACTTGTAAATTTGGAAACCCTTGTTTTGTGTAGGAAATAAATTTTTATTTTAGGAAATTAAAACATAAAAATAATCATTTGTATACTCACCAGCCAGAGTCAGCCACAAATAATATTTGCTGTATATTTTCCCAGATAATTCTCCCAAATAGGTAGGTTGTTAGATAGATAGATATGTTTCAAATATGATTTTTATACTAATGTTGATATATCAATATTATTATTTTTCTTTATGTCAACGCAATAAATGCAGGCTGCTCTGAGAATGAAGGTTCAAGTTAGTTTTCTTATAAATGGAGAGATGGGCATAAACACCTTTTGTTTCAGTGTCTGGCATGCAAAATATACCCAAATATGCCATTCAAGGTTTTTGTTTAATAAACTAATGAGTTGGATTGAAAGTTTCTAATATAGACCAGGATATTTAAAGATCTTTATGATCTGCATTTGGTAATATCTGAGATGGTTGTTCAGGAAATGGATGTAAATAAGGATGTGTTAGTTTGGAACTAAATTTAGCATATCCCCTAAATGTTCAGGCTTCACATAAATCCCTTCCTTTTCATGTCTTATATGCTGGAATTTTCTCTATAGCATCATTGTCAGGGGTTTCTAAATCTATATTTGAATATCTCCAACAACAGAAAACTCATTACCACTTAAGTCACAACCTGACCTTTATGCTCAGCTATTAAAAAGGTCTTTTATAAAAATAAACTTAAATCTGTGTCCTGACAACTCCTACCCATTCGATTTAGTTCTTCTCTTTGGGTCCACAGAGAATAAATTTACATCCTTTTCTACACATTGATCCTCTTAACATATTACTATCTTAATAGAAAATGATCATGTTTTTCTGTATACTCAAGCCTTTGCTACTTCAGTGAATATTTATATTGATGACATGGTTTTCAGACCTTTTCATTATTTGGGGGGATACTTTGAAGATGCTGTTATATACTAATATCCCAGATATTAGCACCCATAAGAGAGAAAAAAAAAAATATATATATATATAAAGTAACTGTTCCTGCTCAGTTTTATCCCAGTCTTTGTGACCCCATGGACTGTAGCCCCCAGGTTCCTCTGTGCATGAAATTCTCCAGGCAAGAATACTGGAGTGGGTTGCCATTCCCTCCTGCAGGGGATCTTCCCGACCCAGGGACCTAACCCACGTCTCCTCCACTGGCAGGTGGATTCTTTACCACTGAGCCACCTGGGGAGCCCATATTCCTTGATGTTTAATGGGAACAAATTTTCATTGCTCTTGTTAGGGCTCATAGTACTGAATCATACAGACAATAGCATCCACTTGTTACCTCACTCTGCCTTTGCAAGCACAGTTGGATTTTGGTTTGTTCGTTCGTTATTTTGGCTACATTGGGTCTTGGTTGCAGCAGGTAAGCTCTTCCTCTAGTTGCTGTGCAGGGGCTCCAGAGCATCTGAGCTCTGTAGTTGCAGCTGGTGGGCTCTCTGGCTAAGTACTTGCGCCACAGTGACTAAGTTGCATATGGGACCTCAGTTCCCCAAGCAAGAATTGAAGTGCTATCCCCTGCATTGGAAGGTGGATTCTTTGTTTTAGTTATTTTATTTATTTATTTTTATCCCGTGCTAGATCTTCATTGCTGCACTGGCTTTTCCCTAGTTGTGGAGAGCTGAGGCTACTCTCTAGTTGTAGCATATGGGCTTCTCACTGTGGTGGCTTCTTTTGTTGCAGAGCATGGGCTTAGGGATCATGGGCTTCAGTAGTTGGAGCACATAGTCTCAGTAATTGCGGCTTCTAGGCTCTAGAGTACAGGCTGAGTAGTTGTGGCACACAGGTTTAGTTACTCTGTGGTATGTGAGATCTTCCTAAATCAGGAATTGAACCTGTGTCTCCTGCATTGGCAGGCAGATTCTTTACCACTGGACCACCAGGGAAGTACCACCAAACACAGTTTCAGTACAATCTTTTCCTTTAAATATTTCATCAACTTTTAATGATGTCATCAACTCAATTTCAAATTAGCTAGTTACCTCTTTTTAAATTAATCTGTAGAGGTGATATTCTTAATAATTCTTCTTCCTAGATAAGTCAGTATTTAAATATTTAATGAGAGAGGCCTGGTAAGTCATTCAGGGCATACTGTTCCCCAAACTTCTATATCCTGAGAGGGTCAGAGTCTCAAGCAATCAGGTTTCTGCCAAATGGCCTGAAGAACAATCTAAACTTGCTATATTTCTCAGAGTACTAAAAAGAAAGGCAAAGTCATCATTTATTATATAGGGGAAGAAAAACTTCTTTTACCCTCAAATTTAATTACTGGAGCCTGCACATTAAAATGACAAAAGACAGATGAATAGAATAAAAGGCATACCGATCTTATTAATATTTTTATATGCATTTGGGGCTTCTCAAAAAAATGAAAACCTAAAGAAGCAAACTGAGAGATTTATATACCACTTTAACAAGGGGGAATAAACTGTGGAGAAATGACCAGACAAAGGAAAGAATGGCTTGGGCTTAGTGGGAAAGGAAAGGGGGCTAGGAAATGTGGGTGAATATGGATTATTGTGTAAGATTTTTTAGGCAAACTCAAGTTATATCTTGTGATAAGAATCTTTTACCTCTTTCTGGTATGGAGCTGAGGGACTTGGCAAGGGGAGACCTTTACAAAGAGAAATTTATACCCTGTTTTTAGACTGAAAGAAGGAGGGCAGAAAGCTCACCCTGGGTCTTCTATTTTCAGTTGCCTTCAACTCAGATTAGTCAGTATGCCAAGGTAACATATTTGGGGATAGCATATCTTGATCCCAATCATTCAAAACTAAACTTAGCATTCTAGGAAGTAGTCAACTTGTTCAAAGGAAATATATTAACTGTTTATTGCCCTGTGCTTGCTTTTAAGATAACTGACATCTGACCTCATTTATGAGATGTTAGAAGCTAGCTCACTTTGTTGAAATAAATTGCTAATGATTTGAACTATAATATTTATTATCTGTTCTTTATAGCCTAGCACTTGGTTACATAATGGATTTTTATTATCCTCTGGTTTATGTGCACAAGTCTTGCCAACTATTTCATAAGCTTTTTGAAACCAAGGCTCATGTATTGTTTTGCGGTTTCCCTTCCTTCCACCACCCCCAACATTTAGTACAGTAAGCACTTAATTATTTCTTAACTAGACAAGATCTGCCTGTGGACTGTGTAGCTTGGCTCTATTCTAACATTCCAGTTGATGCCATTAACCCCTCCCAGCTTTCTAGGAAGAGTTCAGTCACATGGGAACTGAGCAGGGAAGTTTAGATGACTTAGAAAAGTCAAGCCTTAATGCTGAAGAAAAAACGAAAAGTTCCTAAGCTGCTGCTCAGATGTCAGGGTGTCCCAGCCCATACACATAGTGCGCTTATTGAGATTAGCTGGTCCTAGAAAACTCAAGATTCTCCCTGTGGCCTTAACATGCTCTTTGTGGACCATGGATAGACGGCTCACAAAGTAGGCCAATGGCTCCCCCAAGACATGCTTTACATGTTTACTTTTAGAGATTTATTCTTCCTCCTGGCAAGTGTTCTTCCTTCTCCCTCTTGTAAGAAACAGGTAATTTGCCTCCAGTCGTGAAGATTTTATATTAATCTATTTTTCAATCTTTAGTGAAGAAAATCCTTTTTCCTGCTGCTCTCACTTCAATCAGCTGAAAAATGGCAACCACCTTACTCTGATGCTTCTAAGTCAGCTACTCAGCATTTCTCAGATTACCTGAGATTTTGTTGTTCTTCACGGTTGAAGATAAATCCTTAGACTCTTTTTTTGTTGTTGTTATTATCACTACTTTAATAGAGTCACTGAGATGTTCCTAGTCTGGGTATTAAAAAAATAAGTATTTCAGCCACTCTTCTCTAAGTCTTAAGTCTAAGTCTTCTCTAAGTCAGCATAATAGAAGTAAGTGAGAGGGAAACTAATTATTGATTAAAGATGTTTTTTAGTTCTAAATGCCTTGTTTTAGAACATCAATCTGGAGGGAATTATTTAGGTAAGAATTGCAGTAAATAATTTTGTCTTGTTGAACAAAAATATATGTTGATTGTCAAAGAGTGAGGAAAAATGCCAAATCAGCTATAGGTATATATCAGTCATTTGATATAATAATAATTCAAAATTTATATGTTATTAATTGAAAAATGAATGCAAATATAAAGTAAATAAGTTGTTCAAGAACCATAACATCGCATGTAACAAAAGTAAGTCTGTTTCAACCCCACACCATCAGTCTTGCTTCTGAGTGGCAATATGCTTAACAGATTTTTATCTAAACTTCCCCCACATTTCTATAACTTTAAGTTTAGAGGGTGTGTTTAAGTTAGTGTATATCCATTTTTCCCGTTTATACCAATGGGAGTAACTTGATATAAAGTCCTGCACCTTGTTTGCATTCACCACCTTCTTCGCTTCAAAATATGTCCTGGAGAACATTTCTGCTCATAGTTAAATAATTATCCTTTTAAAGCTACTGCATACAAGTCCGTACCTCCAGCTATGATATTTATGTGTGTGTGTGTGTGTGAGAGAGAGAGAGAGAGAGAGAGAGAGAGAGGTGGGGCGGGGAGAGGGAGAGGGAAATGGAGGGAGGGAGGGGGAGAGAGAGAGAGACAGAGACACAGAGAGAATCTTAAATATCAAATTTATCAATGGATGAGTTTGCCAAACAGATTGGACTGACCATTTGTTAACATGATCTTTTTCTTGCTATTTGACAGTAATACCAGGTGGAGAAATAATGTATCAGTTCTATTGTTTAAGTATTTGTGAAGGCTTACTCTGTATCCAGTACTGTTCTAGGCAATATTGTGTATTAAAAAATATTATGAGACAAAATTCCTGCTCTCAGGTACTTGTTTTGTTGTAAGACCAGATTTATACATGTGAACCCTAATATGAACTGACTTATATGCTCAGTGTAAACCCTGAGGCTCCCAGAATGGAAGCAGGCGGCCAACTGAAGTCACTCTCTCTATTAGAAGAACTCCACACAAGGAACACAGCCTGCACTTCTGTGACATCTGAGGTTTAACCTAGTCACAAATTTGAAGCTGTGAACAAATTTTGAAGACCATGAGGAAGCTGTTTGCTTTCGTCACAAACAGCTTTATAAGAAGGAAGCAAATCTGACAAAAACAAACTATAATTGAAATGCTAGTTCTCTATATCTAGGACCGCTTTGCTACAAGAGAAACTGAATAAACAGTCTTTTCAAAGTACACGGATGTGAGCTTATCTACACTGTATACCTGCAGTGACGCAGCTACTCTTAATGCACTTTCAAACCGGCATTCATTCTGCTCATTCCACTGTCAATTGTTGGGAGGGAAAAAAAATGTGTCCCCGTTTTAGAGAAGCAAAGGCGAAGAAATAATAAGAGACAAAGTTGATGTTGGTTAAACTGCTAATCTTTGAGGGTTTCAGTGGAAGGAAGATTCTTGAGATTTAAAATATTGTACATGAAAATTGAAAGAGCCAAGTTTTGAGAAAATACAGGAATCATAATTTTCACTTTGGAAAGAATGCTGTCTTTTACCTGTGTCTTCCAGCTTATATCTCAAAACTTGAAATTTGGGAACTTTTGAAAGATGGAAGAAGTACAGATTCAATATTTTGGTGGGTCATAGGCTTCCTTCTGTTAATACAATCCTTTGAGCTAAATGATATAGTGATAAAATAGAATAAGATATATTTGGAGGAAAACATGCTATGCTAGATATCCAAAATTTTAGAAAATGTGATAACAGAATGAATGAGCAGCTTTCACAGAGTACATTTAGTTAAGATGAAAGCAGGAGAGGGGAAAAATGACTTTCCTATAACAGATTTTTTATCTGAACTGTTAAACATTTAGTGAAAAAAAAATGTATCCAAATAAATATTTTAGTCAGCCATTTACTTCTTATTCCGTATAACATGTTCACCAGCTAGGAGCATGGGTTCTATCATTTAATAAAGTAAAAAATACATCAACTTCTCAAAAATGTAATTTTTAGTCCAATTTTCTGTTCTAGTCAATCCATATTTCTTGACTACTATGTGCAAAGCATCAGAGTGGGCATTGTGGAGAATGCAAGTTCAAAAGGCAGTCCATTGGTCTTAGAGTCAGATTTGCCTTCTAAAGCCAGCTCTGCCACTCAAGTACTCAGTCCCTCAGCCAGTCCTATGCCTGCCAGGCTCCTCTGTCCGTGGGATTCTCCAGGCAAGAATCCTGGAGTGGGTTGCCATTCCCTTCTCCAGGGGATTTTCCTGACCCAGGGATCAAACCCACATCTCCTGCCTTGGCAGGCGGATTCTTTACCACTGAGCCAACTGGGAAGCCACTTACTTAGTTATGCAATTTAGACATTCACTTCCCATTTTGTGGCCTAGTGGCTGGATTTGACAATTTCTGAGATCCTTTTCAGCCACGATATGGTACAATCCAGTGAGTAAGACTGTACCCCCAAGAAGTTTAGAATATTTTGTTCAGGTTGAAACTGTTACACCAAAAAACTATGAGAGAAAGTAGAATGAGGTCAGTAATTTCAAAAGAGGTTTGCAGACAAAATAGTATAGGGATTCAAAAGTAGGAGCTATCATATCAATGGATGATGTCATTAATAGCTTCATAGCAGGAGTGGCCTTAAAGGGTTAGGCTTTGCTGGGAAAGATGGAAGACAAAAGAAGAAGAGGGTGGCAGAGGATGACATGGTTAGATAGCATCACTGACTCAAAGGACTTAAGTTTGAGCAAATGCCAGGAGATAATGAAGGACAGGGAAGCCTGGCGTGCTGCAGTTCATGGGGCCACAAAGAGTGGGACATGACTTGCTGCTGCTGCTGCTAAGTCACTTCAGTTGTGTCTGACGCTGTGCGACCCCATTGACGGCAGCCCACCAGGCTCCCCCGTCCCTGGGATTCTGCAGGCAAGAACACTGGAGTGGGTTGCCATTTCCTTCTCCAATGCCTGAAAGTGAGAAGTGAAAGTGAAGTCGCTCAGTCGTGTCCGACTCTTAGCGACCCCATGGACTGCAGCCCACCAGGCTCCTCCATCCATGGGATTTTCCAGGCAAGAGAACTGGAGTGGGGTGCCATTGCCTTCTCCGGGGACATGACTTAGTGACTGAAAAACAACAGAAATGCAGGAAAGGTGTCATGAGAATGACTCTGTCTCTTTTGCAGACTTTTTGCATCTGAGATATTACTCAGATTTGTCACTGACAAAGAAAAGATGGCAGAAAGTCAGCCTTGGAAGGCTTATGTTTTTGAAGGAATTAACCAGTAGTTTGCCAATATTGGAGTGGGAGACAGTGAAACTGAAAGAGAGATGATGGCCTGGGAGCATAGGGAAGGCTTATAGGAATGGACTTCTTCCATGAATGCCAATAGTAATTGTCCCTTGTATTTGGGTAATATTTAATCTGCAAAGTGCTTTGATATCACTTATCCCTAGAATGTGGGAGTATGACAGAGATGTTAAGAAGATAGCTTTGGACTCAAAAACTCCACCTCTGCCATTTACAAGTGGTATCATCTTGAACATTCATTTGACCACTTACACCTCAGTTTTCTCATTTGTAAAATGGGGATAACATCATGAGATATTAGGTTTAAATAAGACTACATATATAAAGCAGTAAGCAATGTGACTTACACAGAGGACATACTCAAAAATGGTAGCTACATGGTAGTGTATGAGATATTGGTCTTCTTTAATAGGAAACCAAAACTGAGGCTCTGTGATTCTGTGTCATTTATTAGAATCCAGTGTTTTTTCTATTATACCAGAGATTCCTAGCCTGAGTTTTCTGCCCACACCCTCTCCCTGGGGGTATCTGTGAAGGTAATAATGAGAATCTATGTGTCTTTTTCAATATTTGAAAGGAGCCTAACAGAGAACATTCATTTACTTGTGGTAAATTACACAACCTGACTAAAATGTCAAGTTTCTTTACTTTTGCCTGAAATTATGTCAGCTCATTTTGGGAAAACTGACTGTCTCATGCTGATGGGAAACTGATTGGCAGATATAAATGTCTTTGATGAATAGAAATTGGGAAAGTGAATTTTATATTATAAATGCAGTTAATATATGTGCTTTAAAAAAAACTTCTTAGAACAGGAAAGAAAAAGGAAATTTCCCCTGTTTGTTGAAACTCTGGAGAAGCAATGCAGTACACCATGCTTCTTTTCTGGCTTAGGGAGACTGGGAAATAAGGAGGGTAGAAAATAGGAAATTGTGGCCAGAGAGAAATTCAGAGTTTGAGAGCTTGAAGGAATTTTTTTCTTCAAATAATAAATATGCTTAAATGAGGATATGACTTGATTTCCACCTGTGAGGAGAAGATGAGGAAAGTGAGACCCAAGGAGTAGTAAGGAATTGGCAAGGGTGACAGATGAACCTTGCGGCAGAGTCAATATTTCAGCCTAGTCTCATAACTCCCAGTTCCATAGCTCTTTCCACTGCAAAGCAAGGAAATGTAGTCATCCTGTCTTATGCTCATCACAGTGTCCCCAAAGCAATTTCCCTAGGCCTGACTTTAATATTGACCTGTTCTAGTCAAGGACTTTCCTGGCAAAGAAAACAGCTGTTAGAAGATGAATGAAAAGGCAATTAGAGACTTACAGACAGCTAACATACAAAAGTCTTCTTTGTATCAATTGGCTTCTTTATTGACTGACAGTACAGATTACCTCTGCTGCTCCAAAGCTGTACTGAGAATTCTCTGGTCCCACTGCATCCTTCAGAGTTCATACAAATGCAGCAGGTACCGCGGGGAAAGGGGATGAAGAATAATGCTCATTATAATCTACTAAGCATTCATCATGTCATAGGAACTCATGCTTCTCTACTTATTGAGTGTCTACTGTGCTAAAAAGTGATATAGCAATAAATAAGACAGAGTATTTTTACTTTAACTACCTCAAAGCAACTTTGTAAGATTGGTAGTTATTATCTCTAATGTACAAATGAGGAAGTAAAGATAAAGTTGATAAATGACTTACTCAAGGTCACACAGCAGAAATAATAGGTTTGGAAGTTGAACCAAAGTTGGTCTCTTACTGCATGTTTTTCCACTACTCTTTCCTGGTTTTATTCCTAAATGTATTACCTCAGCAGAAACCTTCTCTCTGCCATTAGTCTCAACTCCCGCTTTCCCCTGTATTGATCTTTGCTTTATGCCATGGTGCTTCCCTGGCATTTCTTTACCAGCTTCTCTGGTAACTCAGCTGGTAAAGAAACCTCCTACATGCAAGAGACTCTGGTTCGATTCCTGGGTTGGGAATATCCTCTGGAGAAAAGATAGGCTACCCACTCCAGTATTCTTGGTCTCCTGGTGGCTCAGATGGTAAAGAATCCACCTGCAACGTGGGAGACCTGGGTTCCATCCCTGGGTAGGGAAGATCCCCTGGAGGAGGGCATGGCAACCCACTCCAGTATTCTTACCTAGAGAATATTCCTGGACAGAGGATCTTGGTGGGCTATAGTCCATGAGGTCGCAAAGAGTCCGACACGATGGAGCAACTAAGCATTGCACAATATGGTGCTAAAAACATGAAGATCAGCAAACCAAAAATATAAAGGTAAAATGCATGCAAAATACATTTATATTAATGAAGCAATTTGTGCATAGTCTTGCTCAGACACTAAACAGAGAAGGCGATAGGCAGGTGCTGTTAGATTTAGGGAGAACAAGAGGGAAACAGATACAAACAAAACTTACTGACCACTTGTATGTCAGCCAGTACACTTTTATACACTTTAATATGTCTAACTCTTACAGCAACCCTATAAGACAGGTTTTATTGTTATTATCCTTCCTGTTTTTTAGATGAAGGAAAGTAAAGCATAGACAGATACAATAACTTGTAAAGAATCCCCAGATAATAAGTAGCAGAGTTTACTTGAGAGATTTAGATGGAGGCAGTTTCCAGAGTCTGTGGTCAGGATAGTACTTACAATGTAGTATATACTGGCATGATTAATAAATGTTTAAAATAATCCAGATGTAAGCAGATATGGTATAAACTGGGTCAGTAACAATGAGAACAGAAAGGAGGTTATGAATACAATAGGCATTTTGGAGAAAGAAGCAATAGGGTTTGCCAAGTCTCAGATTTGAGTGACAAGAATGATTGTACCATTGATCTAAAGGGATCAAAGACCTGGAGAAAAAAATAGATAATTTGGTTTCTGACATTCTGAGATTAAGTTGATGGTAAGATGTCCAAGTAGAAGGATCTATAAAGTAGATGAAATGTGGATTTGAAGCCAAATGTAAAATCAGAACCAGGCTCTGGAGGTGAAAGAGAGGTAAGAGGAGACAAGATAGTGGAAACCAAGAGAATTGATGAGAACCGAAAAAGAGCAAAGTCTTACAATATTTAGACATTTCATCCTTCTCTTTCCCCATGATGTTAATGTTTCAATAAGATGAGACCTCACATTTAATGTGTGTTCCAAGACAGGATATTTCTTTGCTTTCTCTGAGCCCTGTGCATCAATCTGTAATCACAGTAGAATGAAGACCCATTCAGGAAAGGAACCAGTTAACAAATTAGGCCTCTAAAGGATGAAAACTTCCTATGCACCCCTATGGTGATCTTAAATTATGTTCACTGTACCTTTTATAAAATTGCAACCCCATGGACTACAGCCTGCAAGGCTCCTCTGTCCCTGGACTTCTCCAGGCAAGAATACTGCAGTGGGTTGCCATTTCCTTCTCCAAGGGATCTTCCTGATCCAGGGGTCGAACACAGGTCTCCTGCACTGCAGGTGGATTCCTTACTGTCTGAGCCATCAGGAAAGCCCAACCGATATTGAGTTAATTGTAAAGGTTTAGATGTATAACTTTCATTCAGAGATAAAATGACAAATGAAGTATAAATAAAAGCACAAAGCCGATAAATTTAAAAGTCCTGTGAAGCAGTCAGATTTTACTGAAATAAAATCATTGCTTGAAATATGTACTGACTAACAAGCACAGGTTCTTTTGAGTTGCGCATAACTGCATTACTATGTGCTGTGAGGTGCTTCAAGTTCCCTATCATTATTTATTATTTGGACTGTAGTGAACCATGATAACCTTTGGTTCTCATTTAATCTGAAGGCATCATTTATACACATTCATATGTATGCATTTATATACAGTACTAGTTGGTGCCAATATAATCACATATCTGTGAAATTTGGCATGAAAGCCATGTGGTAGTACCCAGTTTTGAGGTGGTCACCTAGCATATTAAAATAAATGTTGTTGACTTAGTTTTGTTGAAACATACACAAGCATTCTCAAAAAGTTTCTGCCCCCTAAAGAACTCTAGTTTGAGAAACACTGATGTGAGGGTAAGAGATACATGCACAGTCTTGCTGTGACTTAATATATTAGGACATTTCCCTGGCACTAGTAGATTTAATCCTACCTATTTGATCATATCATAAAAGTGAGATATATGTGACATGAAATCTCAAGCTGGCTCTGCCACTGTCTTTATAGGACCTTAATGAAAATGCTTTACCTCTCTGAGTCTCAGTTTTCTCATCTATAAAATGGGAATTGGGGAGGAAGAGACAAAATAAACAGCATGATCTTTAAGGTTCCTTCTGGTTTTCAAGTCTACCAGAGTAGATTTTGAGGTTCAGAGACGATGATATATATGTAACTGTAAAAGTATTGGTATACACACACAAATATAAAATATTTATTTAACACTATGGATCTCAGCTCATTTGTGAAGGCAGAGCATGACTCCAAATTCATTATAAAGAATATGCTTTTTGTTGCTGTTTTGTACCTGTGATCAGAAATCGTATACTTATTCATCAACCTTATATTTTTCGTCATAACTTTCCTGTGTGAATTTTCTGTAAAAATGTGTCTAACTTGATGATTATGAGTAGATAGTTCTATTTTACTTTGTTTATGCCATCACAGTAATCAGGACTATTTCCTTACTATGAAACCTATAAAACTACATTGTATGTGAAACTTAATTACAATATGAAGTTAGTTCTTCATAACATTTAATTTAATAAAGATCTCTTTTCAAATTAGGGAATAAAGGACTTGGCATTTTCAATACACTTAAAAATTAAGACCTCTTCAACTCAGGTTAATTTAAAAAACAGAAAGTGATTGGTATATTATGCTTTGAGTCTTTAGTATGTGCGTAATTGAAGAAAACAAGCTATTCTATAAAAGCATGAATGAGTAACTCTGACCATGTCAGCTGCTACAATTTTGCCTGTTTAAACAAACAATTTCAAATGCACATACTCATACTAAGACATACCATAAGAAGTTTTGGATCAAAACAATACTTAACCAAAACAAAACTTTTTTTTCACTAAAAATAGTGACTCAAAATTAATACCATTAGGGAGACAAAATGAATTGTTGTGATCACAGATTTTCTGCAATTTGAAAAAACATTGTGCAAAAAAATTGGACTTTGTTTTTTAATTGAAAGATTTTTTTAATTTCCAGCTTAACATCCCCACGTTATAAGGACAAGCTAGTCTGACAGCTAGGGAATAAAGGGCAATAACCGCAGTCTATGAAGAGGCCAATTCAGTAACGGTCCAATTTATCATTGAAAATAATGGAAGGCTTGCATCTATCTCTCAATCTTGTCACTGCTGACTGTTTTGTTCTTGAAATCACCCTTTAATTAGAACAAAATATTCATTTTCTTGTGCCTAGATTTGTCAGAGGGTTTTTTTCTATGTGTGTGGAACATCTCTTTTATCCACAATTTAGTTTTATTGAATACATCCTGATTGTATCTTACTACCATTTTGTCTTGATTTAATTGCTTCATGTCTTATTACATAAAAGGGATACTGGTACTAATCTTTGGGAATTAGTTCCTTATTAGAGTTATTTGAAATTTGCAAATTCAGTTGCAAGCTTGTATTTCTGCTTATAAATAATTGACTGCAAAGGAATTCCTAGCATAAATTATTATATTTTACTTTTAATGTGTTTTTAAAATATCCTCACAGGACTGATTTTCTTCTTACTTAGCTTTGGTAGCAGATTATTTTGTGCTTTCTTATTCCATTTTTTATTTTACCTTCTTATACAGTTCATGGAGTTCTCGTGACAAGTATACGGGAGTGGTTTGCCATTCACTCCTCCAGTGGATCATTTCTTATCAGAACTCTCCACCATGACCCGTCTGTCTTGGGTGGGCCTGTATGGTATGGCTTATAGTTGCATTGAGTTATGCAAGCCCCTTCAGCATGACAAGGCAGTAATCCATGAAGGGTACATGAACTCAAGCAAACTCTGGGAGATGGTGAGGGACAGGGAAACCTGACGTTCTGTGGTCCACGGATTGCAAAGAGTCAGACATGACTTGGCAACTGAGCAAGTAAGTAAGTAAGTAAGTAAAGTCACTCAGTCGTGTCTGACTCTTTGTGACCCCGTGGACTGCAGCCCACCAGGCTCCTCAGTCCATGAGATTCTCCAAGCAAGAATACTGGAGTGGGTTGCCATTTCCTTCTCCAGGGGATCTTCCCGACCCAGGGATCGAACCCGGGTCTCCCACATTCCAGGCAGATGCTTTAACCTCTGAGCCACCAGGGAAGCCCTGGCAACTGAGCAACAACAACTGAATTCCTAGTGTGGATTCTGTGATACACCACTTGCTTGGTAGTGTTATTTTGTTACTATTCGTGATTTATAGAACATTTTTTTTTGTCATTTTATACATTTCTTTGACAAAGTGGAGCAGATTGAGTTGGATTCTTTTTATCTTGAAATCAAAGTATTATCTTAGATATCACCATTTGTTGACCTCATTACTGTCTTCTATGGCCAGGATCTGGGTATAGGCATTAAATTGCCATTTTCCCTAAAAGATGATCCATTGATTCTCTCAGTTACCAAATTCTACTGTTGTGATGACTTGAACTGGATTATTCAGTTGTTAGGCAGGTACCATTCAGGAGCTGTGAATGTCTTAGAGAAATTTCCTCTGGGTAATTGTGCTCAATGTTTTCAGGAAAGGAACTAGAGGCTTGTCAGCCATAGGTTTGACAAACATCCCACTAGTCATCTCATCTTTTTCTTTTGGGGAATTACTATCTTTCTAGGGTGAGTGAATATAGAGCATGTTTCACTTTGCTCTATCTAGACCAGCAGATCTCTAAAATAGTTCACTTCCAAGGTGATAAATGAATATTTTATTAGTAGAGTGTGCCTTTAGGTAGGATGCTTATATAATTATCTTCCCAACCGGATAATTTTTGAAACTGAAAAAGGATAAATTACTAAACATTATGCTGGGGCAAATGGCAGATATCGGGACCATCACAGACAATTGCATTCTGTGTTCTACTGAACTTGGGACAACAGGAGATTTGCCTCAACCCTGTCCCCAACCTTCTTCAACCTCCCCATCTCCCCTTTCCCTAACCTATGGAAATATTCTATGAGATACATATAGCTCAGAGTCTCTTCAGTTATACTGATTTGTGTTCTTTTAGGAATCACTTTAAAAAAGGAAACATCTCCCATTCACCTGTCTTCCAATCAATTAAATTTTTTTTCATCATGTGTTTCCAGTTCTCCCTCCTCTGTGACTGTGCCCCTTTAACAGTCAGACTTTCAGAGAAAAAGGAAGATTACACCATGCCTTTTCTAAAATGCAGATCTAATCACATCACTCAACTCCATTAAAACCTAAGTGAGTCTTCATCACCAAGATTTTTGTGATCTAGCCCTTGTCTCAAATCCCACCACTCTTCACCTCCTTCCTCTCACCAATCACAATTTCTCCCCATTTATAAGCTGGCATTCTACTGATATCAAAACATTCATACGGTTGAATCCTATAAATAAGGAGTGTGTGTATACATCAAAAATCATCCCAACATCCAGCAGAGTGCCTACAGTATAACTTGTGTTTGATGAATGTTTTTTAATGTTATTTAAGTTTTTAAATTTATTTTTTGACTTTTTTATTTTATATTAGAATATAACTGATTAACAGTGTTGTGTTAGTTTCAGGTGTGGAGCGAAGTGATTCAATTATCCATTTTAAGTATAGCAGCGTGTACTTGTCAATCGCAATAAATGTTTATTGGATAAAAGAATGAATGAGGAGTTAAATGCTACAGCAGACTTCTATTCAAATGAATATATTCGTAATATGAATTAGTATATAGCGACCATTATCCGCTTAATCTGCTTGTTTAAGAGTTTCTGATACTTTTTAATCAAAGTGCAAAGATATTGCTTTATAAAATAGTATTTCCCGCTATTTTATGGGCCTTTAACTTGCTTAAAAGAAGTTAATATATTAGTAATCACAAGTTAATTACAAAAGCCTTAATTAACCACCTTTCACTTGCAATTCTGTAGGAGGGAAATAACTCACAGATAGTTACACTATCCATGGTACAGGTTTTTCTTCTGGTACATCCAGAGTGAACAGTTAATCTTGTAAATATGTGTTTTAGATGTCTTTCTTCAGATAAGTCTAATAAGAGACCTACTAACAAAAATCTGAATTTTTAAAATTAGTAGGTAAGGAAAATATATTATGAAATAAGTTAAAGACCTGGAATTACTATCACCAGCCTCACAATAATGCTTTAAAATGAGAGCACACAAAACATTTTCACAGATATTTTCTTCATTTAACTCTTGGGCTAATGAGGTGAACTCTTTAAGGTAGGCAAGGCAAGGTAGCTATTATTATTCATTATTTTACACATGAGAAAACTAGCTTGTGGTATTTTGTTAATTTATTTCAGCCAATGTAGTTAGGCTTCAATTATTTATGACACTCCAGAGTGAATAATAATCATGTTGTGAAGGTGAAGTCACTCAGTCGTGTCCGACTCTTTGTGACCCCATGGACTGTAACCTACTAGGCTTCTCCATCCATGGGATTCTCCAGGCAAGAATACTGGAGTGGATTGCCATTTCCTTCTCCAGGGGATCTTCCCGACCCAGGGATCGAACCCAGGTCTCCCGCACTGGAGGCAGATGCTTTAACCTCTGAGCCACCAGGGAAGCCTCAATCATGTTGTAGGGTGCTCCAATAAATTAATGATACCTAAGGAGTCTCAGTCACAGCATAGCTTGGGGTTATTTGAAATATGCTGTTCTGCAAAACTAGCCCACTAGCCTTAAAGAAGACTGACTGTATCTGAAGATTAGAATGATGAAGATTAGAATGATAAAGTTTAGTCAGGTTCTGTTGGCTACTTACTCTGAATACTTGAGAGGCACAATCAGAAACCACTGAGGTTTTATTTAATTATATACTTAGGGCCTCTCCTTAGAGCAGTTCACAGAGTTAGTGTGAATCATTCTTAGGAAGTAGAGATTTTATAGAAAAATCTTTTGTTTCAGTCGCCTCCCGATAAACTAAATATAAATAAATACATAATAAATGATGTCCTCTTATCTTGACTTCAGCTGATAAAAAATAAGTCGAGTTCTAGACTAAGTCTCCTGGCCCTTCCACTAGTATGTGAATTACTGAATTGTCACCAAAATGTATATCAAGTATTTTTCACGTTTAAGACATTGTGCGGCATGCCACAGATCCCAGGAGAAGATGAGGAATTTTGACAGTGACATATTTTTAAAGGTATAAATGGCATATTTTTGAGTTATGAACCTTATTCTCAGCAGTCCTAATAATACATTTATCCCTCTTAGTGAAAAGGTCTCATAAATCAGCCATGGCAATGTACAGTGTTCTCAAATGTCTGTATGGAGATATATGGGCTCCTTTAGTATTCCCATCAGTTGTACTGAAGCATGGAGTGAGTGTGTATGTTTGTGTGTGTGTGTGTTTTCTCCAAAGTTTGATGAAAACATGCAGAAACTCGAATAGACCCCCTTTTCAAATGAACAAAACTGAATACATTCCCTTTGGCTATACTCTCTAAGTCCTTGGTTCTTATTGGCATCCATTTTAAAATTTGAATACTTGCTGAAAAATAGAATTAAAGCATGAAAGTGGAAAGTGAACATTGCTCAGTCATGTCCGACTCTTTGCAACCCCAGGGCTACACAGTCCATGGAATTCTCCAGGCAAGAATACTGGAGCTGGTAGTCATTTCTTTCTCCAGGTGATCTTTCCAACCCAGGGATTGAACCCAGGTCTCCCTCACGGCAGGCAGATTCTTTACCAGCTGAGCCACCAGGGAAGTCCAAGAACACTGGAGTGGGTAGCCTACCCCTTCTTCAGCAGATCTTCCCCACCCAGGAATCAAACTGAGGTCTGCTGCATTGCAGCTGGATTCTTGACCAGCTGAGCTACCAGGGAAGCCCTGAATTAAAGCATGGTTAGGAGGAATTTTCTAAGAATATGTTGACTGCAGGAAGATGTCAATTCAACAATACTTTTGAGTGTTTACTGAATCAATTCAATAAAAATTGTTGCAATATGTACTGGGTTGCCAAAAAGTTTGTTTGAGTATTTTTCATACAGAAAATCCTAAAGAAACGTTTTGGCCAACCCAATAAATAAGTATAAAGCTAGTATGAACGTGAAAGTGAGGTCTCTCAGTCATGTCCGACTCTCTGAGACCCCATGGACCCCTACGAGACTCCTCCATCCATGGGATTTTCCAGGCAAGAGTACTAGAGTGGGTTGCCATTTCCTTCTCCAGGGTATCTTCCTGACCCAGGGATCGAACCCGGGTCTCCTGCATTGTAGGCAGATGTTTTACCATCTGAGCCACCAGGGATAGCTTATACTAGACACTGAGACATTTAATTTTTGCAATTATCCTCTGAGAGCATTATTATTAATCTCCCTTTTAAACAGATTAGGAACAAGGCTCAGAAAATTATAATGACCTGTCTCTGATCCAAAGGTCTTTGACAAGTCATTTAATAATTTTGTGGGACTTCCTTGGTGGTCCAGTGATGAAGACTCCATGCTCCCAGTGCAAGGGGCCTGGGTTCAGTCCTGGTCAGGGAACTAGTCCCCATATGCTGCAACTAAAGACTCCACATGCCACAACTGAGATCCAGCACAGCCAAATAAATACAGAAAAAGAAAGAAATATTTTTTTTTAAATGGCCTCTTCCTTTAAACATTTTTGCGCTTTTCTTTAAAATGCAGATAAATAAGCAAGTTCAGTATTGTCTGATAAAATGAGGTGATGTTTGTAAACTGGCTTTCATGTACTCTGAACCACATGAGAGGTTTTCAGTTGTCAGCTAATTTTACTTACCTGACTGGTTTGCTTAATGGGTAAACAAAGCATGTCCTTGGGGCATTAACCATGCAGAGATATCTATAAATCTTAATGAATATTTTTAAAGTATAGATGTATCCACAAGAAAAATATCTTATTGGATTTTCTAAAACTTATTTTCTATTTTAGAATTGTGCTTACTTGGAATTATCTATATTTGGGGATATGCTCTTTTCAGCACTGAAGACCTCTAAATGCCTTAGTTTACCTTCTTGTAAATATGAGGGGCTTTGGAATTCTCTTATTCATCCAATCACTCATTATTTCCAAAATATGCAAATAACTATCTTTTCTTTCCTTCTCACATTCATAGAATATCACCCTTCTTTAATAGTCATCTGTCATGACTGTTCCAACAGTCATCTGTTGCCCTTCTCCAGTCTTTCTCTTCTTCTAATCATTTTTAACTACTATTTATAAACTTACCTTATCAAAACTCTACTTCTTTAATTCAAGGACCTATAAAAAATACATATATATGAAAATAGAGTTATAGATGTAGAAAACAAACATGGTCACCAGGAGGTAATGTGGGGAGAGATAAATTGAGAGTTTGGGATTGACATATATACACTACTATATATAAAATAGGTGGCTAATAAAACCTTCTGTACAGCACAGGGAACTCTATTCAATACTCTGTAATGGCCTATATGGCAAAAAGACTCTAAAAAAGTAGATATATGTATATGTATATATCTGATCCACTTATTGGTGGCTCAGACGGTAAAGTGTCTGTCTACAATGCGAGAGACCCAGGTTCGATCCCTGGGTTGGGAAGATCTCCTGGAGAAGGCAATGGCAATCCACTCCAGTACTATTGCCGGGAAAATCCCACGGACAAAGGAGCCTAGTAGGCTACAGTCCAAGGGGTGGCAAAGAGTCGGACACGACTGAGCGACTACACTTTCACTTTCACTTTGCTGTACACCTGAAAGTAACACAACATTCTAAATCAATCATATTCCAATAAAAAATACAAAATTAAAAAAATCCCCATCACTTGCTAAATCAAAACCAAATTTCCCTGCATTGTTTTCAGGATATTTTAAATGTTGACCCTTGACCATGAATCTAATCTCTGGTTTCATTTTGTCCCTAATGTTCTGTTCTGGCTAACCTGATTTTCTCATTGCCTTCTACATAGGTTAGGCTAATTCCTATTTCTGAGATTTTGTTCTTGTTATTGTTCTGACACTCAGTGTTTTTTTTTCCTTCTTTCCATTTATCCAGTCCTACCAACTGTCAACACTCAGCTCAAGCTCTAATTTCTCTATGAAGTCTTCTCTGTTACTTCTGGTGGCGTTCAGCTCCACTTTCTCTGATTACCCTGTTATAATTGCACACATTTTAGTACCTAATTGCTCTCTAATTATTTGATATAAGTTGATTTTGTCTTTCTAACCAGCCTATAAATCTCCAAAGAGTCTAGAAGGGTACCACACAGTAATTTAATAAATTTTGTTTGTGAACTAGGAAGTATAGAGACTCCATGAATTTAACGTGACCTAATTTGACTAGATGGAATTAGCAATAGCATATATGGTCATGCATATTGTTTTGTCATTTGTCATTGACAAATGTATGGAGTTTCTTCAAACATGCAAATCTTGACACTAGAAGAATCTAGAAACCACTTTTCCAATCAGTGTTCCTCCTCTGGGGCTATGGGTATCTTCATAAAAGTCTTTGTGTGACCATCATAAACAAAAAATATTCTTCTTAAGCTCATTTCAAAGATGAGAAAGTAGAGACTAAGAAGGGAAGACTAAAATGAGAAAAAGATGCTTAAGCTGAGTCATAACAGATAAGTTGGATATTTAACAGAAAAAAAAAAAAAGGGTGAGAGGCAAAGGAATTCCATACATCTAGATCATTAGGAGAGAGACACGTATCTCTTCCATGCACTCAGTGGCTTATACATTGTACAAGATGATTGGAAACTAGAGATTGTTCAAGGCAAGTAAGGGTATGGAAATACAGGGTGAAGTTTGAAAAAACACCTTAATGTTTCAAAATGAAGCTCATCACATTTGCTATCCTTTTCCCAGTTAACTTCCTATATTTTTTCTCAGTGATTGCACCAACAGCCACCCAATTTCTTAAGTTTCTGATGTAAGAGTTTCAGCTATCACCCTGCACTCCTGATTTTTCCTTCTGCTCCCTGCACAGCTAAGGGATAAAGTCTGTTGAGTATGCCTCCAAATTAGCCTGGGAAACAGAAATGTAAATTCTGAGGCCCGACATCACAACTCTTGATTGGAAACCCTAGGGAACAGAGCCCAACACTCTGTTTTAACAAATCCTTCCAAGTGTACTTAGGCACAAGAACATTTAAGAGCCTCTGCTGCAGACAACAAGGAATTTTTGAGAGACATGAAGCAGGCAAGTGACAGAGTAGGCTATGCACTGTAAAAGAGGCATTCTGAAATTTACATGGAAGATGAAATGGAAGAGGGTAAAACTAAGGTAGCAGAACCAATTAGTAAAATACAATTGTTTTTTTTAATGAGTGAAGATGTCAATTTTTAAAATATTAAAGAATTAGGATTGACTGATGTTACCATTTGTATGCATAGGATAAAGAAGAGGGAGTTGTCAGCTTTACTGATATTATAACACTAAGTAAACATGAGGGTCAGGGTTTGAAGAAAGTAATTAATACTCTGTTTTTTCTTCTTTTTCTGTTTTTTTTTTCATATATATATATATATATATATATTGAGCTGTGTTAGAGTGCCATGTGTCAATGTTTGTTAAAAACTTGGATATTTGAGTCTGAACCTCAAGATAGAGGTCATGGCTTACAGATAAAGATTTAGGTGTCAGCTGTGTGCTAAATGGTAATAGATATTGTTTGAATGGGTTAAGTAACCCATAAGAACATTGAGGGTGAGAAAAGGACCCAAGATTAGTTCTGGAGCATAGCAATATGTAAGGGAGACCTTCAGAGAAAATAGGAATGGCTAGAGAATAAGGGAGAGAGCCAGAAAATTGATATCATGGAGATAGGAGGATAACATTTCAATGAGGTCAACAGTATCAAATGCCAAAGACAGATCAAGTAAGAAAAGAACTAATTAATTATAGTTGTCATTTAGGGAGTCACTGATGTCCTTAGTAATCACAGCTTCAAGGAAATTTTGAGAGCAGAAGACAGCAATACATGGAAGAGTTAATTGGAATATATTAAGTTGAAACTTTAAATATAACTTGTATTTGAAAGGAAAGTAAGAGGCAGTGACATAGATTGAGACAGTATCAGTGGAAGATTTTTTTTTAATTAACAGAGAAAATTTTGTATATTTATAATCCAAAAAAGGTAAGCTAGAAACGAAAGTGTGAAGATGGAGTAGATAGACAGGAAACTTGATGAAACTTGATGTACTGAGATCTCAAAGGATTGAGGAGATAAAGAGGTATTAATTTTGAATATCATGCTATTGTTATTTACAAAATCATCTCCCTCTCTTAACTAAATTGATAATCCTCAAGTGAATGGACAGTTTTTGTTGTTGTTGTTGTTGTTGTTGTTGTTTTCAGTCCTTAATGTACAAGACTCCAGAGATGTTTGTTGAATGAATGAAGGCCATTTCTTTTGATACTTCCTCTCTTAGCTACTTACTCTTTGTTGTTTTTTTTCCTTATTTTCATCCTTGCTTTTCTTTTTTGTCACTATATTTAGTCTCTTGACCGTGTGGATCACAAAAAACTGGAAAATTCTGAAAGAGATGGGAATACCAGACCACCTTACCTGTCTCTTGATAAATCTGTATGCAGGTAAGGAAGTGACAGTTAGAACTGGACATGGAACAACAGACTGGTTCCAAATAGGAAAAGGAGTTCATCAAGGCTGTATATTGTCACCCTGCTTATTTGACTTCCATGCAGAGTACATCATGAGAAATGCTAGGCTGGAGGAAGCACCAGCTGGAATGAAGATTGCTGGGAGAAATATCAATAACCTCAGATATGCAGATGACACCACCCCTATGGCAGAAAGTGAAGAAGAACTAAAGAGCCTCTTGATGAAAGTGAAAGAAGAGAGTGAAAAAGTTGGCTTAAAGCTCAACATTCAGAAAACGAAGATCATGGCATCTGGTCCCATCACTTCATGGGAAATAGATGGGGAAACAATGGAAACAGTGTCAGACTTTATTTTGGGGGGCTCCAAAATCACTGCAGATGGTGACTGCAGCCATGAAATTAGAAGACGTTACTCCTTGGAAGGCAAGTTATGACCAACCTAGAAGGCAGTGGCACCCCAGTCCAGTACTCTTGGCTGGAAACTCCCATGGAGGGAGAGCCTGGTAGGCCGCTCTCCACGGGGTCGCGAAGAGTTGGACACGACTGAGCAACTTTACTTTCACTTTTCACTTTCATGCATTGGAGAAGAAAACGGCAACCCACTCCAATGTTCTTGCCGGGAGAATCCCAGGGACGACAGAGCCTGGTGAGCTGCCGTCTATGGGGTTGCACAGAGTCAGACACGACTGAAGCAACTTAGCAGCAGCAGCAGCAGGAGCAGCAGACAGCATATTAAAAAGCAGAGACATTACTTTGCCAACAAAGGTCCATCTAGTCAAGGCTATGGTTTTTCTAGTAGTCATGTATGGATGTGAGAATTGGACTGTAAAGAAAGCTGAGCACCAAAGAACTGATGCTTTTGAACTGTAGTGTTGGAGAAGACTCTTGAGAGTCCCTTGGACTGCAAGGAGATCCAACCAGTCCATCCTAAAGGAGATCAGTCTTGGGTGTTCATTGGAAGGACTGATGTTGAAGCTGAAACTCCAATATTTTGGCCACCTGATGCGAATAACTGACTCATTTTAAAATACCATGATGCTGGGAAAGATTGAAGGCAGGAGGAAAAGGGGACGACAGAGTTTGGATGGCATCACCGACTCAATGGACAGGAGTTTGGGTAGACTCCAGGAGTTGTTGATGGACAGGGATGCCTGGCGTGCTGCAGTCCATGGGGCCATAAAAAGTTGGACACAGCTGAGCAACTGAACTGAACTGAGCAGATTACATCCATGTCCAAAGTTTTCCTTTCTTAGACAGGAGAAGCTGATTTGTGAATAAATTTTTTATACTCAGAGAAATACTGAATAAATATACCCTGGTGCCTCAGATGGTAAATAATCTGACTGCAATGCAGGCGACCCAGGTTCAATCCCTGGGTCTCAGGAAGATCCACTGGAAAAGGGAGTGGCAACCTACTCTAGTATTCTTGCCTGAAGAATTCTGTGGACAGAGGAGCATAGTGGGCTGCAGTGCATGGAGTCACAAAGAGTGAGACATGACTGAGCAACTAACACTTTCCTTTCACATACTGTCACTGGCTTCCTGTTTGCCTTCCCATTGAGCTTTGGTAAGAAAAATCCAATTAACTTTGAATGTCATGTTCCAATACATTGCAAATAGTGGATATAATTTCACTTAGTCTACTTGCCAGGCTCTTTCCCAAATCCTCCAATCTCAGGAATATTCCATTGTCATCCCCTTCTCTGTTCTCCCAGTAGAAAGTAACCCTTGTTGCATACCTTCTTTGGAAAGAGCTACAGAGAAGTTTTTTATAGTGATTCTAAAATCCATCAGAGTAAACTTGACTATTTCAATGTTCTTTGCTTTTAATTTCTTGACTTGTCATTTGCTCTAAGATGTAAGTAGCTTCACAGTAAAAGAAGGAATATTATACCTAGGTTGAAGCAGAATAATTACTTTTGTCCTAAGAGAAAAATCTGATCTAAAGATATATTTGATTTTTTTCATGTGTGTAATTGGGAATGACCATTTGAAATAGAATCAGAGATGCCCAAGAGCCCGATTTCCAAAGTAGTAATTTGCTATATTTATTTCAAAGTAAGGCTCTATGTGTAATTTTAGCAAATGCCTTGGAACTGAACCAATTTGCTTTAGGAAGATTTGGATGTTTAGTTTTTAACCCTTCCATATTTGCTTTAAAAGTTTTAATAGTTCCCTGTGAATGAAATACATGCTAAATATAAGAAAAGGGCTATTTCCTCTTCAGTGCCTTTTTGTAGCAACTAGAAGGTGGTTTTGAATGTCAGCTATTAAAAGCACACATAATCTTTCTCTAGGGCAACAGTCTTCTCCTTTCTTCTCCGTAGTGCCCAGTAGAGTGCAGGAGAAACGGAAACTCAGCCCATACTTCTTGACCAGAAAGTTTACAGAAGCAACCTCTTGTCCTCTACCTCCTTCTTGAGAATATCCCTGTCGACACTATATTTAGAAAATGGGTTCTTGTCTAGGTCTGGAGACAAGGTTATCTGTGGAACGGATGCTCATTATAGTTCACATGCATACAAGACAAAATTTCAGAAAGCGATGAGGTAATTTGTATAATCTTCAGAAATCCCCTCGAAAGGACCACAGGGAGAAGAGGCTGGTAAACCCATCCTCCCAACTCAGCTGCTCTCTCGGTGGCCCCACCGATGCCCTGGGTTCCAATTCTCTGAACCATTTTTGTTCCTGTTTGTCTTTTATCTATAAACTTTAAAAGACATTCTATTATTTACTAATGCTACTTTACTGATTACCTTTTCGATTTGTTCTTATAAGCACAATAAGGGTCAAAAATCAATTTAAATATTACTGGTATCTACCAAGCAGTCTCCTCTTATTACTTTCCTTTTCAGAACTCTCTTCCTTAATGCTCTAAAAGAACTATATTTAGTCTACCACAGCAGCATTGCTCACTCTACATTGTAAATGCCTGTTATTTTCATCTTTCTTCCTCATATTGAATAGACCATAGGCAAGAAGCATCTTCCATTCTTGTATCTTCTGCACCTGGTATAAAATACAGTGTATAATAATTATTCAATATATATTTGTTAGATCAGTGAGTAGATGGTCCTTCAATATAGCTACATTTGCTAGCCTATTTTAATTATCCAACTCCATTTAGCTATGAGCACCTATTATGGATTAGGCACTGTGGATACCATGGTAAATGAAAATAGAGATGATCCATAGTCTTAGAGAACTAACAGTCCAGTGGAGGAGGCACACTCATAATCACACAAATAAACTGTAAAATTACAACTATTGTAAGTGTCATTAAGGAGAGGAACATAGTGCTATGATAGCTAAGGCAGGATGAGGGGTTGACCTGATTCATAAGAAAGTCATACTTGAACTGAGATCTGAAAGATGACTTTGCATTGCCTAGTTAAAAATCAAAGAAAATCTTCCAGGATGTGACAACATTGTCATGCAAGTCTTGGTCAGAAGCTGGAGAAGTAGGTAGATTCTAAATCATGTAGAACTTAAAGGCCATGTTAAAGAGCTATCATTTTTATCCCCAAAGCAGTAGGAAACAGCCTATAAAACTTGATCATTCGTTGTTTTCCAAATCTACAAAGCTTAGTCTAAGTATTTCTAACCACACTATTCTCCACTTGTAGTCTAATTACCGCTCCTTTCCACTCATTCAACTCCTCTTAATCATTCAGATGTAGTTCAAGCTGTACGTTCTCTAAGATTACTCCTTGATTACAGCTGTCTAGATAGAGTAACCTTTTGATTTTTTTGTACAAAATTATCCTACTCATACACTCACTGTAATGCTTCACACATTGTCCTACTTTGTATTTTTACAATTCTTTTCATTTAGTTTTGGCTTTGTTGGACAGTCACTGCTGCACTTGGGCTTTCTCTAGTTGTGGTGAGTGTGAGCTACTCTTTGTCACCGTATGCGGGCGTCTCATTGTGGTGGCTTATCTTGTTTTAAGCATGGGCTCTAGGCACACAGGCTTCAACAGTTGTGACACCCAGGCTTAACTGTCTTCTGGCATATAGAATATTTTCAGACCAGGGATCGAACTTGTGCTCTCTGCATTGGCAGGCAGATTCATAACCACTGGACCACCAAGGAAGTCCTGTATTTTTACAGTAGTTTCATACATGGTTTTTGGGCCAAGAGACTGTGTAATCATTGTCTCCTGTTGCTGTCGTTCAGTTTCTCAGTTGTGTCTGACTCTGAGACCCCATGGACTAGAGCATGCCAGGCTTGCCTGTCCTTCACCATCTCCCAGAGCTTGCTCAACGAGTCGGCTCTTCTGAATCCACCTTAAATATTAATAGCCCAGTGCTCTATTCAAACTGCATTCCCGACATACACTGAGCATGAAACTAAATACAAACCAATACCTGAAATAGATTAGGGATATATTTTTACACTAATGCTCTTTCTGATGATACAAGAGCAACAATTTGAAAAATGAGAGAAAACAAAGAACAAGCACATCAACTGGTTTTATTGGTTACATCATGACAATTGTTTCACTAAGTTGACTCGTCTTTTTGCTACATTTATCAATCAGCTCTTTACTTATTCAATAAGAATGTATTGAATGTGTGTTAGGAACAGCCATTTTGTAGATAGGTGCTAGGGATTAAAAGATGAATATGATATGATCTTGACTATCACAAAGCTCAAAGAGATAGTATCCATAGCTGTTAAGAATAAGCACATTTCAATTCCCCCCAAAAGTAATATGGACTGGTTGGCAGTCATAATCCTTAAGCAGTTTGTAAATGATGCATTTCATTTTCATAGGAAATCCTCACTGTAAATTAGAAATACAAAGTCTGGATATTGTAGGGTGCGTTCAGTATTAAAGTAATACACAAAATACTCATTTGCTCCATGATTATTGTAGTTCTTGATAGGCATTATATGATAATGTGAAAAGCAGAGTTTTGTAGGGGTAACAATTCATCTACATTTTTCAGCAAGTTTAGGTTAATTATCTTCCAGTCGTGAGACAATGCAGAGCTAGAACTCCTTGAGGTCTGTGATTCTCTTTGTTATGCCACTAACATGTTATGGAGAAGTCGACAGATAGAGATCAGTGATCAGCCACTGATTGTTAAGTTTTTTTTTTTCCTTTGCAAAAGGTTTTTAGCTAAGTATATAGTATACTATTATTCACCCAAACTCCTGGATTTGACTAAAACCTAACTAAAATACTTGTCCTATTGGAGAAGTCACAGCAAAGCCAATTATTCTACTAATTAGCATGTTTTCAGCTGAGTTTAGATGCTTGAAAACAATTTCTACTTTCTGAACAGGCATTTGAATAAACATGTTCCTAAAATTAGATCCTCTTAATTAATTGCTTAGTTAATTAATAATTAATTAACTGCTTAATTCAATGGAACATGTCACATCAGGGCCTGTTGATTAAGATCTCACAGAGAATCAGTCAACAAAATTGCAAAAATGAAAGTAAAATATGAAGATAACCTCATACCCATTGATAATCATTTTTTAATATCTTGATTTCTTAGAAATAAATATAGTCTCAAGGCATTATCATTAAATTATAAGAATTTTTCAAATATGATGTACCATCCTATCATGATACATCATTTTACAGTATAATGATTGCAAGTCAGAGTTTCTGTCAGCATGCATCTTGGCCTTGAATCCTGGCAAGACTTTCAGCAAGATAATGATAACAAGAAACCTACTTTCCTAGCCTGTTTTTGGAATATGTATAAATATTAAAAAGGCAGGAGATTGTAAGAATGTATTATTATAGGCATTCTCTGAATGAATGAATTTTGGGTCCCTTTTTGTCCATATCTTTCATGTCTTCATAGCAACTATACCCTTATATGATGAAAATAGTATGAAACAAAACCTCTGAGAGTATCTGCATTGTTGCTGGAGGACAGACAGTGACCTGAGTCACAGGCTGCTTTAGTTTTGATTAAAATTAAAATCTTGTACAGATTCCAGTTCTGAACATATGTCTCAAACTCTATGGGCCCACATTATAGTGAATTCAAAATATTTTATACTGACAGATTACAGTGTATGCCTTTGTTTCCTACAAAGGGATAAGTCAGTAAATTGTTCTACTTAGTAGTAAAAAGACTAACTCAAGATGCAAATATATCCCAATAGCTTTAAATCCCACAGTAATTCTTCCTAATTTAAGGCATTTATGAACTCATAACAGAGGCTCAAGCTGTTCATATTTCTGACTTCTTTTATTTATTTTTCTCTTATTACCTATTCCACTTAAAGCTTTGCAAATCTTGAAAATCCTGTGTGTGTTAAAGGAGAGACTTCATCAATTAAAGTGTACTGCAGTATAGTGGGAAGAATAGAACTTTTATGATTCACGGAGAACTGTATGATTTATACTATTTTTTTTTTCTGGCTTGTTATACTAACCAACTTCATCTAGTCACGTAATGACTGGACAGTTCTAAGTTCTTTAGTTGGAAGCTGTATTTCAAAGAATCTATTTAGCACAGGGAGGAAAATGCCATCTTTCCTTACAATGGGAGATTTGGTGAAACAGGAGTTAATAACAACATTTTTCTTTCTAAATACCTTCTAAGAACAAGTACAAATACACAGCTTATTAAAGAAATTCAACAGCACCATTTTCTGGAACTTCTCCACCACGTAAATGACATTTTGAAATTTTTTTTTTTTCTAAAGAATAAAAGACCCACCTAGCCACTATATAAAATGAGGAAACTCTTCTTGTGTTAACATCTTGAACCTGGTCTCAGGGAAGCTGTTTTATGAGATTTACTGGTACAATTTGGTTGCAAATATTTGTGATTTATAGAGCTCAAGGAAATAGAATCTGTATAAAGAATCAAAACCAAAACAAAGGTATTAGGTAACTCACATGGAGTAAATGTGTTCATCATGTTTTTGTTATGTGATTTAATGTTAATGTCTTGGGGAGTGTTTGGGACTCTCACTTTGTAACCTTCTGATGTCTGGGGAGTGGTTCAGAGTCAAACTTCCAAAAAGAGCTCATGTGATAAGATCTGGGCTACTCCCCACCTCAGCCTTCAGGATTTGAGACTCTTCTCCACATACTGTGTGTGTGCTCAGTCGTGTCCGACTCTTTGAGGCCCAGTGGACTGTAGCCCACCAGGCTCCTCTGTCCATGAAATTTTCTAGGCAAGAATCCTGGAGTGCGTTACCACACCTCCTCTGCATTGCAGGCGGATTCCTTACCCACTGAGCCACCTGGGAAGTCCCTCCTTGGCATGTATCAAAACATTTGGATATCCCTGACGTTTGTATGCTCAGTTGCTCAGTCATGTCCAAAGCTTTGTGGACCCACGGACTGTAACCCACTAGGCTCCTCTGCCCATTGGATTTTCCAGGCAAGAATACTGGAGTGAGCTGCCATTTTCTACTCCATGGTATCTTCCAGACCCAAGGATCAAACCTGTGTCTTTTGCCTCTTGCATTGGCAGGCAGGTTCTTTACCACCACATCACATGGGAAGCCCTCTCCACATCCTGGCCTTAACCAATTTCTCTCAACCTCCAAAGGGTTATATTTTTGCAGTCTTCCTTCAGCCAAGCTCTTTGTTCCTTACTCTGTTAATGGAATCATTTGCCAAATAACTTCTCTTTATAAAACAAAACTATACTGCTTCCTCTTGCTATTTATTTGCATGCAATGTTTTAGATGACACAGTTCTTACAGGTAGATACATAGGTACGCACTATTCTCTCCCAGTGTGCCTCATACAGTGATAGTTATAAAATCAATATTCAGCAGACTTATTAATTGATTGATCCTGTGTTTTGTCAGTCACTCAAATAGACTAGTTTAGAAGATAAATAGAGCAGGGAGTATTTCATTTTGCCTCTTAGTTCTTCCCGCCACAGAAATATGAGCCGCCTAGTGACGAAACACCAGAAAAAAGATCACACTTTAGCTTCATCCTTGTCTATCAGGGCATGAGACTGGTCTAGAGGATTTTCTTAGTTGATGTTAACCTAGTTCTTATTTCTCATTTTAGCCTTACAGGTCAACTAGACTAATGGCATGATGCTATGTCCTCACCTCTTTTTCCAGCCCCTACTTTACCTCATCTCACTATCATGGGCTAGAATGTTAATATTTGTTACAGGTGATTTTAAATATGTAATTTAGTATCCCTGTGAAATTGTCTTTCTTCTTCCCTAAAATCTTCTACTCTTTTTTTTTTCTTTCCTCTTCAGGGATAGGAGGGAGGAAATCATTTTTTTCATGATAATAGAGCAGATACAGTGCTTGGTAGGGATGGGTGGGTATCTCCATTTTATAATTCTGTATTTTATATGTGTATATTTAACTGATTCAAGAATTATACAAGCAATGATCCTATAGTTTTTGATACTGATTATGTATCATCTAAACAAGATTTCTTTCCTCATAACTTGAGAAGTTAAAGCAAGGCTCTAAGTATACATTCAGCCTTATAGAACAAAACCAACATATTAATATATGTTACTATGATTTCTTAAAATATTATTTACTACTGATACCTAGGTGATATGATACCCAGCCAATAAAAATTCTGTGAACAAATTTATGTATTTACCATACAAGCAGATCTTTTGTTTCTATCTTGAGAACATTCGAAGCTAATAGTTTTGAGACTTTATTGGCACATTGTGATAGGCTGATATAGATGTTTTGATAAATGATACGTGATTCAAGTAAGCGTATAGGTTCGTTTTTATAAATGCATTTAATTTGATTTTTGGAGTTTCAGAGCTATGAAAACTATTTGTTTTCAGAATAGTAAAAAGTTAGGATAATTAATAAAATCTACATGCATTTTCATATGTCTTTACAGAATTTGCACTGAACATATAAATACTAAAATATTCTTCCGTTATTTCCTCCTAGGTTTCACTCCGGTTTAATTTAGTAACATAAGAGTAATGGTGATATAAATTTGGTTTGCTCTTGAAAGAGAAATAATGAGACCACTAAGATTAAAAATCCTGCATTAACATCCAGTTCTTGTATGAGAACTTAAAAAGCTTCCAAATATAAAATATAAGATTCTTTTATCATATAGTATTGTATTTCTTTGATCTGAAAATTAAGAATGATGTAACTTAGGTTTTAGATATACTTCTACCACTTGTTATATGATCTTGCACAAATTATTTTTCTTCTGTGAGACTGATCGCCATTGTTTGTAAAATTCAGCATTATATAACAGATCATTCTAACTCAGAGCATAGTACCAAAATTTTTCTTATGCCTGATACTAGGTTTATTCCCCACTTCTCTCTCTTTTGAAATGCTTATGTATGTCTACAGGTATATAGCTTAAAGTGTCAAGAAAGACATTCATGTTTACCTTTATTAACTTTTTTCATAACTAATTTTTGAGTACCTATTCTTCTAAACCAATAAGTTAATTTTTGTGCATAGTGTTGTCAAAAGCATATGCAAAATTCAGGATAAACAAACATTGACCCATGAAAAATGCTCTAGGTAAGATATTTGTTAAAACTCTATACATTTAACAATTATTTTTGAGACTCTACTACAGTTTTAGGTATTGCTGTTAGGACCAAGTGCTATAAAAATGATAAATAAGGTCCTTGCCCTTTGGGAGAGAGACATAAAATAGATAGGAAAATAAATGAGAAAAAAAATGAGCTAGTGGTAAGTGCTATCTGGAAAAAAAACATATGTATGTGGTTGAGATTGATAGGATGGGATGAATTACACAATAAGGAAAGGCAGAGGTCTGAATGCCACAAAGGAGTCAGCCATATGAAAACAAGTGGGGAAAGTATCCCAGGCTTGTGATACACAAAGCTCCAAAGCAAAATGAAGCTCAGCACGTTTGAGGAATTGAAAGATTAGATTATCCAATATTTAGAATTTAAATAGAGAAGGAAGAGTAAGGAAAGAGAAAGATTGATCAGTGAGGCAGAAGGAGAACAAGGAGAAACTGGTATAAGGGAAATTGAAAGAAAGCATTTCAAGTGAGAGGGGCTAGTAAACGATGACAAATGTTGCTGAGAAGATAATTAGGATAAGAACTGAGAGATGGCTGTCCTAACTAGCAGTATGGGGATCACTGAGTAGTGGTAAAGGAATCCCTGAACAACAACCACAAAGGGAGCCCAAGAATGCTGATATGAAGTCAGCTATTCCGCACAACTCTCTCAAGAAGTTCTGCTGTGAAGGAGTTGGGAGACTGGAGGCTGTAGCTGAAGGGGCATATTATGTGTCAAGGAAGGGTCTTTGTTTTGTATTTTGCAAGACTGGACATACTAGAACTTGATGTTTATTGATGGAAATAAATCAGTAGAGAGGGGGAAAAAATTGCAAGAGGAGAGAAAGGGGATAATTGTAGGGGCAAAGTTCATGAAGAGGTGAAAGTGGCAGTATCCATTGCATAAAGGAGTTGTGGGCCTTAATGTAGGAGAAGCTTTTTATCCAAAGCTGTAGTAATGAAGGAAGATTCTGAGCATTCATGTTCAGGAATCTCTGTCTGAGTACTCAATGAGGCATAGTAAGGTCAACAACCAACGATCCAGGGTTGCAGATAAACAGATGTATAAACTTTGAGGTGAAAGACAAGAAACAAAATAGTAGTAATGGACCGTGGAAGAAAGAACCTACTAAGGCAAGCAGAAGAATAACGCATTCTTTGTGGCAAGTCACTTGGACTCTCTGAGCTTTAGGTTCTTTTTGTGTATCAAAGGTATCATTTAAAGTTTAAAACATGGAATTTAAATGTTCAATACTCAATATTGTTATATGCTTTTTAAACTTCAGAGTGATATTTTAAGAATTAATATCTATTCTGGTGAAGAAAAATATATGTGATGTTCAGTAAATTTCTTCTAATTCAGTTAATTTGTTTTTCTTCTGTTAAATTCAAGTAAAATTATTAAATATAATACCTTTCATTCAAAATAGAATATAGAATGTGAGCCTACTTTTGAGAAATTGTTTTTCTCTCCACCTTCCTGATATCTGTACATAGCAGGGTGGCTGAAATAATGTTTAATAAATGTTAGGAAAAATGCTTCAGAGTATTAAGATTTGGTGTAGTAGTGTTTTGTTGTTTGATTTATGCTTTGCGCTTCTCTATTTTATAAATTTTGTGATAAGAAGGGGTATTGTTTCTCTAAAATGTTAAATCAATTATTTTGTTTGTTTGTTTTTAATTATTCTAATGGGGATAACATGTTTTCTTGCTGTGGTAGACAAAATTATCTTCCCTCCCCACGGCTTCAACATCTTAATCCTCGGATCATGTGATTATGTTTGGTTAAGTAGCAAGATGGAATTAAGGTTGCTAATCAGATGACCTTGAGATTAGGGAGATTATCTGGACTATCCAGGTGGACACATAATCACAAGGGTCCTTACAAGACGAGAGAGGCAGATGAGAGAACCAGAGAGATGGCAGCATACGAGAGACACAGCCCAAGGCTGTTAGCTTGGTAGATGGATTCGTGGGATCTTGAGGCAAGGCAATTATGTGGCTTCTCAGTTCCATTCAGTCGCTCAGTTGTTTCTGACTCTTTGCGACCCCATGGACTGCAGAGCTCCAGGCTTCTCTGTCCATCACCAACTCCCAGAGCTTACTCAAACTCATGTCCATCAAATCAGCGATGCCATCCAACCGTCTCATCCTCTGTCGTCCCCTTCTCCTCCTGCCCTCAATCTTACCCAGCATCAGGATCTTTTCAGATGAGTCAGCTCTTCGCATCAGGTGCCAAAGTTTTGGAGTTTCAGCTTCAACATCAGTCCTTCCAATGAATATTCAGGACTGATTTCCTTTAGGATGGACTGGTTGGGTCGGTCTCCTTGCAATCCAAGGGACTTTCAAGAGTCTTCTCCAACACCACAGTTCAAAAGCATCAATTCTTCGGTGCTCAGCTTTTTTTATAGTCCAACTCTCACATCCATACCTGACTACTGGAAAAACCATAGCTTTGACTAGATGGACCTTTGTTGGCAAATAATGTCTCTGCTTTTCATATGCTGTCTAGGTTGACCATAGCTTTTCTTCCAAGGAGCAAGCATCTTTTAATTTCATGGCTCAGTCACCATCACTTCATGGCAAATAGATGGGGAAACAATGGAAACAGTGACAGGTGGCATCTAGAAGCTGAAAAATGCAAGGAAATAGATTTTCTTCTAAAACCCACAGAAGGAATGCAACCCTGTCAACACCTTGCTTTTAGCCTAAAGAGACCCATGTCAGAATTCTGACCTATGAAATTGTAAGGTAATACATCTTTATTGTTTTAAGCCACTAAATTTATAATATTTTGTAACAACAACTATCAAAATAGTTGCTTTAACCCATCCCTCTCTAATGTATTCTCTATATAGCAGCCAGAATACATTGTTCAGCACATGTGGCAAATGAGCACTTGAAATGTGGCTGCTCTGAAATGAGATGTGCTATATGTGTAAAGTATACACTGGGTTTCACAGACTTAGTATAAAAAATGTAAAATAACTGAATGATTTCATATATTTATTTCATTATTGATGTGATAATTTAGAAATATTGGGTTAAACAAAATACAGTATTAGAATTAACTTCACCTGTTCTGTTTTAGCTTTTTGAATCTGGCTACTAGAGCATTTAAAATTAAATTTATTTACATGAGTCATATTATATTTCTTTTACATGGCACTTATAAAAAAGGTCAGTAGGATACTGTAATTTTTCTAACCCTTCACTAGTTTAAAAGCCCTTCACTAGCTTCCAAGTATACTTGTAACTTTCCAAATTTACTTGTAATATACTTCAAACTCTTTAACTTACAAGATCCTGCATCATCTGGCTTCTGGTCCGTGTTTAACTTCATGTTTTGCCTCCTCTGTGCCATTCTAATGAGCCAAGCCTGTTTCTGCTTCAGGGCCTTTGCACATGTTGTTCACTAGGCCTGGAAAACTCTTCATCCCGTTCCAGCTGCCTGAAAACTTCACATTCTTCCGTCTCAGCTCAAGTCTGCTTCTCTGGCTTCTGAGTGTAACTTGATCCATTGTGCCCTCTCAGTCATAACACTCTTCTTTTGCTTAGTAGCACTTTTCACAAGTTGCAATGATAAATTTATTTGTATATTTTTAAAATTTCCTTTGCTACTGATCAACTCGATGTACTTTTTAAAACTACAGAATACTTAAGGCCAAGCAAGGTATAGCTGCTCAGTAAATGTTTATTAAACGGGTGTAGAATGATTAAATGAGGCAATGTCTATGTAAGCACTTTGTCAACTATAATGCACTATATATCTGTGATAGTCTTATAGTGATAATAGTAATAGGAAGAGATGGAGGAAGATGGGAAGCAAAGGAAGAAGAGGAGAAATGGAAGTAGTTTTAAAGTGTTTGTCACGTATTGATTTTTAAATATATTTTCTTGATATTCTGGGTTATCTCTTCAAACCGTTGGGAATAAATAGCACAATAGTCAGCTATATTACACTGTCTTTTAAAAACACTTATATTTTCAAAGATGTAATTCTCCTTAAAGGAAGTTCCTAAAGGAAGTTCTTGTTAAATTTCTTCTTAAAAAGTTTCTTCTTATAGGAGGTTCACAAAACTGTTGGCTTGTGACTCAGATTCCCTCTTGCATTCTCTAAGGCATGCATCTCTATTTCCACAGAAGAGGACACCATAGCAATAGAGTGGGAGGGATGAGGAAAGAAAAGCAGCAACAACACTGAGGATATTGTAGAAATATCTATAATTGTCATATAGGAAATCAGAACACAAAAGGATCAGTGGGGGGGGGGGGGACTTTTC
>SJXQ01005704.1:37275-120379 GCA_006408695.1 Aepyceros melampus
GCTTTCTGCTATCCATTGCTACTTTCAGCTTTTCGACTCATCCAGTCTCTCCTGCTCCTCTTATCCTATCACTTATTGGTCTTTTCAACAGTTGAATATAGCTCTGGCAACACCATGCCCAAGAGCATTTTTTTTTTTAATTCAGTTGAGTGGGAGCATTTCATCTGGTAGTCTTGGGTAAATACCCAGAGGGTGTGGGAAAACCTTTACAAGCCATTGTGATAGGTGGTAGGCCATGAGTCACTGTTTTCTGGGCTAGAAAGGAAATTGAATACTGGGGAAGATAAAGCTTTGGGAGATTCAGAAAGCTCCCAATATATCTGGTTATTCTGCAACTACTCTATTAGGGCCTTGTGCAATTCATCGTTTTTAGGAGAGTGGGTGCAGGGGTAACAAATATTTGCACAGACTGTCAGTTCACTATTTGTACTCTAGGTGAAACTGTCAAGAAATGCTGGTTTACTTATGACTGCTAGTTTTTACAACACCAAAATGAAATAATGCTTCCCTTAGTGTAATGCTCAGCAGTATTGCTACAAACAAGTATAATTGCACTGTGCTTTTTATTTATTCTAATAAGAAATTTCTTGTTTCACTGAAAAAAGTCAGAGTTTAATCCTAGTCTTTCTTTTTTAAAATATAAATTTATTTATTTTAATTGGAGGTTAATTGCTTTACAATATTGTATGCTGCTGCTGCTAAGTCGCTTCAGTCATGTCCGACTCTGTGAAACCGGAGAGACGGCAGCCCACCAGGCTACCCCGTCCCCAGGTTCCTCCAGGCAGGAACACTGGAGTGGTTGCCATTTCCTTCTCCAATGCATGAAAGTGAAAAGTGAAAGTGAAGTTGCTCAGTAAGTGTCTGACTCGTCGTGACCCCATGGACTGCAGCCCACCAGGCTCCTCTGTCCATGGGATTTTCCAGGTAAGAGTACTGGAGTGGGGTGCCATTGCCTTCTCCTTTCTTAAATTACCTTATACTAAATTTTCCTACCTTGGTGCCTTTTCAACAGTAGCTTCTGCCTTAAAGTTAACCTTCCCATTAGCATTTTAATAGCCTAAAAAAGTTTACCTTGTATTTAGCAGCACATTATAATCTGCATTTAAATGGGAATGACGTGAAAAAGAAACATAAAAATATTACTTATGTGAGAAAAAGCTGTCCTGGGTTTTTTTTGTGTGTTTTCCTTATGGCATAACTTCTCTATATCTTAAATAAAGCTTAAGGCTGCTGTTTTTGAATTGAATTCATTCTTGAGGAACAGTTATCATAGCCAATACTCTATGTTTAATAAGAACATCCCAATTTGGTATTTGAAAAGCAACACACAGGAATTGATGCTTTCAGAATCAAGATTGACCTGCTCATTTCAGAGCTGGAAAACCAAAGCAAATTAAAACCTTTTAGTTTGTATTTGATAGGTAAGTAGATAGATGGATATTATCTAGACAGAAATATAAGTTTATAGACATAGATATAGACTTAAGACAGTTTCAAAGACTGGAAATGTGTTATGAAAATATATTACAGAAATATATTATGACAATATATTACTTAGTAAAGCACAACCAGAGAACTGCTATATGATTCCTGGATACTTTGCATTGTTTTCCTTAGATAAATCGCTCTCTCTTCTGCCACCACTTTCTCTTCTGCTTAAGCATATCCTGTCACCGCCCCTGCACCTTCTCCAGCCATAGCGTCTTGAATCAGACTGACTGAGTTCACATCTCTCTTCACCATTTACTAGCCATATGGCCTTGGCAAATCACTTCATATTTCTATACTTCAGTATCTGTTTCTGTAAAGTGAGGATAATATGTTACTACTTTATTTAACTGTTATGAAGATTAAAAAATAATGCATGTATAATACTGTGACATAATGCTCACAATAAATGTTATTATTTTATTAAATTATGCTATGAAGGAAGAGACTGACAAAGTTAAAGGGCCATATCTCTAACCATGTAATCCTAACCAAAAAGCAACAGATTAAGAAAGGATGCAGAACATCAAAGCTGGTTCTTTAGGTAAAGTCACTCAGCCGTGTCCGACTCTTTGCGACCCCGTGGACTGTAACCTACTAGGCTTCTCTGTCCACGGGATTCTCCAGGCAAGAATACTGGAGTGGATTGCCATTTCCTTCTCCAGGGAATCTTCCCGACCCAGGGATCGAACCCGGGTCTCCCGCATTGGAGGCAGATGCTTTAACGTCGGAGCCACTCTTTGATCACTCCATTTTTCTTGGCTTCCTGACACCTAGGCCACAGTCTTTCTTCATGGTTTGCCTTTGTTCCCTATCTCGTGTTTTACTGACAATCTAGCTCAGTTTTGTAAATTGCAATGCTAGCTTTCTCCTTTCCTCCATAGTTAGTTCATTTCATTCAGGATCAACAACTTTTTAATGAGCACTTGGCCCCATGTTAGGAAATTGAGAGGGAGCAGGGGAGTTTTTTAGAAACATAAAAATTTGGGGCATTCCTTCTTTCTACCAAACAGGAAATTTGGTTTGTGTAAAATTTATATTAAATTGTTAGAAAATCCTACAAGAGGGGATTTTCATTTGGTTAGCATTCATCACATATACCACAGTTATTTGTCTTTATGTTTTTCTCTATCACCATAATACAATATGGGCATGTCCTCAGGGCATGGCCAATGTATCAGCAATGCTGTCTACTGGCTGTAGTCTTTGTCTTAGAGGGGACAATCAAAAGATGTTTGTTGAATGACCGGGTGGAAGGATGAAAGGATGAGACTTGAATCTCAACCTCAAGAAACTTGCGGTCTAGCAGAAAGGACAACCCACGTACATAAATAACAGTAATCCTCATCTCAGCTACCTTTCAGTCTCCTTCTCTCCTCTAATCTTTTATGTAGTTAGTCCACAGAATATATGACCTCCTCCATTATTTTTTTCTGCCTAGAATGCCATTCTACTCACTTTCTGTTTAATGAACTGTTATTCATTTGTCAAGGTATAACTGTAATAGTATCTTCTTAGCGAAGTTTTCTCTGAGCAGCCTTCCTAAGCAGAACAAATACTTCTCTGCCCACTTCTAGCATTTTCAACAAGCTCTCTTAGTACTTAGAATTAATACAATGAACCAAAATTACTTAGTTACCATCTCTTCAGCTTTAACATGAACTACAAAAGGTGAGGGAATTGTTCTAGTTGTTCTAGTAATTCTAGAGCTGACCAAAAAAATGTCTGGCATATAGTTCTTGCTCAACACATGGTTAAGTGAAAAAAGTGAACCAATGACTCAGTGAATAATTACTAAAAAGAATGCTGAGAGAGGTAAAGAAAAATGAAAAATTGTTATATTGTGTAGTATTGTTCCAACTGTCAAGTTCGAATCCCCCTTTTCTTCACCCTAATGTCACTACTCCTTTACTTTTGTCCATTCGTGTACCTTCTGTCTGTTCTTGATTTTGCCATCACCATTGTTATAATGGTTAACTCTGTGAGCATGCAGCTCAGAATGTGTGTAGAAAAACAAAGAAAACAAAATTAACTGTAGGTGAAATTACACCACCTGAAGCAATAATGGTAACATGCAAAACTAATTGGGCTTCCCTTACAGCTCAGTTGGTAAAGAATCTGCCTTTATGTAGGAGACCCTGGTTCAATTCCTGGGTTGGGAAGATCCACGTAACTAATTGAGGGATATTCTGATTAATTGCATATTTTGATTAATCTATCTGTGGAGAATAATCGTTGAGTTTTTATGAAATTAAGATGCAGAAATATATACTCACCCTCATGATTATACTCAACATCATTGAATTTTGATCTAGTAGTTGCTCAGGCATTCTGTGATAATTGGATGGTAGATATAGCAGGTGGAGGAAATTAACTGAATCTACCCTAATCCCAAGGGTATGAAGCACAAGCTGGAATCAAGATTGCCAGGAGAAATATCAATAACCTCAGATATGCAGATGACACCACCCTTATGGCAGAAAATGAAGAAGAACTAAGGGCCTCTCAATGAAAGTGAAAGAAGAGAGTGAAAAAGTTAGTTTAAAACTCAACATTCAGAAAACTAAGATCATGGCATCTGCTAACATCACTTCATAACAAATAGATGGGGAAACAATGGAAACAGTGACAGACTTTATTTTGGGGGGCTCCAAAATCACTGCAAATGGTGACTACAGTCATGAAATTAAGAGACACTTACTCCTTGGAAGAAAAGTTATGGCCAACCTAGACAGCATAATAAAAAGCAGAGACATTACGAACAAAGGTCTGTCTAGTCAAAGCCATGGTTTTTCCAGTAGTCATGTGTGGATGCTAGAGTTGGACTATAAAGAAAGCTGAGCCTCGAAGAACTGATGCTTTTGAACTCTGGTGTTGGAGAAGACTCTTGAGAGTCCCTTGGACTGCAAGGAGATCCAACCAGTCCATCCTAAAGGAAATCAATCCTGAATGTTCATTGGAAGGACTGATGTTGAAGCTGAAACTCCGATACTTTGGCCACCTGATGCGAAGAACTGACTCATCTGAAAAGACCCTGATGTTTGGAAAGATTGAAGGTGGTAGGAAAAGGGGACAGCAGAGGATGAGATGGTTGGATGGCATCACCAACTCGATGGACATGAGTTTGAGCAAGCTCCAGGACTTGATGGTGGGCAGGGAAGCCTGGTGTGCTGCAGTCCATGGGGTCGCAAAGAGTCGGACACGACTGAGCATCTGAACACTAATCCCAAAATGCATATATGGATTTGTTCTTTAAAAAAAGTACCTGGGAAATGTCTTGCTTGTTATTTACCTTATTTTTATAAAATCAAAACCACAAAATATCCTAATCACTTTTTTCCTTCCGGTTGTTTAGAGGTCTGAGAAAATGAGACAATTTGAAAATGACTGGACTGTACTGATAAAAGCCCATGACAGATAAGCATCATCATACTGAGTAGAACCACTGATTTGTTTTCCAACGTTAGCAGATTTCTTAACCTCTGTATTCATTGGACTGGGAGTGAAAATATAGAATTCCCCAGAAGTATATCATCTAGTTCCTCCCACAAAATTAGATTGGTTTTATGTTATGAGTGCTTAAAAAATTCAGAATGACACATGGCAAATTCCATCATAACAATTGCCAAGTGGACATCCACAATGTGTGATAGTTTTGTGAAAATTCATCAGGAAAAATAAGGGTCAGCAGTCATGTCTTTAAAATCCATTTATTACAATGGAAAATTTCACTGTGGCAATAGTTTTCATGGAGTTTATCCTATATTATCAGTCCACTAGTACTTTAGAAATATGACAATGATAACATTTTTTCTTCTGAATTTTTAAGTATTGGAGGGGTTGTGAGAGAAATATCATTCAGCGTAACAAGCATTTTGCAGTCATCACATGCAGTTACTTTGAGTATTTGCCTTCATTCTATACGTACCAACAATTCCACGTCTGACTGTTTCCATAGACTTCTTCAAAGCCAAAATTCTACTAAATTGAGAGCAGGGATGCTGTTTGTTGTTTTCCAGAAATAAGACTTGCATTCTACTATATTTTGGGCAGATGATCGCAAACACATCCACATGAGAAGGCAACAGATGTAAAGAAAAAGTGCTATATTTATTTCAAACCCAGAGAGCAGTGCAAGTATCACAGAAAAATTTTGCCAACAATTATATATATTCTTTTGCTGACAGCTTGGTCTACAAAGCTGCTGGAGTGCAAGCCTAATCCAGAGGCAACTCTAAACTAATGGGTAATATTTGATTCAGTAAATGAAATCAAGTACATTGTCTGTTAAAGGAAGAAATAGTTATAAATGCATATTTGTTGCTGATAAATGATAATGTATATGATCCAATGCTTTAGAGACTCTTTCACATTAAAATTAAAAAAAGTTTTCAGATGAGAAAATTAATCCCAGGTTTTAAGTACAACAGATAAAGGGTAATTGAGTCTGAAAGGGATTTTTTAAGTCATTTGAGTCACGGACTCACAAACCTACCCTCACATTATGAACCACCTACAAGCACTTTTTGAAATAAAGTCTTAGGTTCAACTCTGAGATTTTAATTCACTGAAGTGGGGCCTGAGAACCTGGATTATAAACAAATCTACTGGCTACTTTCAATATAATTGTCCTGTGTGCTATTTGGCACTACTGATCTAGTTCAACTTGTTAGCCATTGTAGAATTCCCTTTTCAAATCCTTAGCATGTGGTCATTCAGACTCAAGGTGACCTATCCTATTTTTGGACAATTAAAATTGAGAGAAAGTTTTTGCTTATTAAACCACAGTCCTAGAAATTTCCTTCCAATAGTGTGTTTCCAGCAACCTCACAAAGAACCTTCCTAGTCAAACATGTGTTTGGCCCATTGAAGATTTCTTATTTTTCTTAGATAATTCTGTCTCAGGGACTAAGGAGTGTATGTATCAGGAAACCAAATTATAATGTAAAGTATATTTATATTGAGGAAGCAAAAAATATCCATAGGTTTATGCCCCTTAGTTAGTTAATAGCTAAGGTTTATTTAAATGCTTTCCTAGCAATGGCTTCCAAAAACAACTTGAATCTTGGCTGAGTATTTAAAATTAAGATTTTTCATTTTGACAGCACCAACTCAATCAGTATTGGGAAGTTTGGAGAAGTTTGAGAAGCCGCACTAGCCTGCTAAGCGATAGCAGGATTACAGTTGGATTTAACTTCAGCCGCTGGCTGATCCTGGACAGAAAGACTTCTGTCTACTTCTTCTGAACTTCCTCAAGAAAGACAGGCCTGGGAAACCTGTGCCAAGACAATTATACTGCTTAGGATAAGAATAGTACACAACTGGGATAGGAAGTGGAATGATAAAAAGGATTTACATTGAAACTGAAGGAGAGGGAGTGGTGAGAAGCTAACCAGTGAGAAAAGGGTCTCAGTGTGTAACTGACAAGACTTTCCTTTCCACATGTCTTCCTTCCCAGAAAACTTGTCTCTTGCTTAGCTCAGTTCACAGGTATGCTCTGCCTCGTGATCTTGTATACTACCACCCAGAGGTGTCCTGTTCTGGCAGCCAGCTGGGATTGGATGGATAACTTTTTGATTCTTGGTCTCCTCCAACTAAGGCACCGGGACAGTGTCAGACTGAAAAGAAATTTATGGCAGCTATGGGCTTCCCTGGTGGCTTAGAGGTTAAAGCATCTGCCTGTAATGCAGGAGACCTGGGTTCGATCCCTGGGTCAGGAAGATCCCCTGGAGAAGGAAATGGCAACCCACTCCAGTATTCTTGCCTGGAGAATCCCATGGACAGAGGAGCCTGGTGGGCTACAGTCCATGGGGTCACAAAGAGTTGGACACGACTGAGTGACTTCACTCACTCACATGAATCTGCCACAACTGAAAAACCAACTTTTCAGATCCAGAGTGCATCTAACCTGAAAGAGGGAAGATTACATCTCACCTTGGAGAGGAGTTTAGTTCAGTTCAGTTCAGTTCCTCAGTCATGTCCAACTCTTTACAACCCCAGGGACTGCAACACGCTAGGCTGCCCTGTCCATCACCAACTCCTGGAGCCTGCTCAAACACATGTCTATTGAGTTGATGCCATCCAACCATCTCATCCTCTGTCGTCCCCTTCTCCTCCAACAATCTTTCCCATGATCAGGGTCTTACCCAAGGAGTCAGTTCTTCACATCAGATGGCCAAAGTATTGGAGTTTCAGCTTCAACACCAGTCCTTCCAATGAATATTCAGAACTGATTTCCTTTAAGATGGACTGGTTGGATCTCCTGTCATTCCAAGGGACTCTCAAAAGTCTTCTCCAACACCACAGTTCAAAAGCATAAATTCTTTGGCACTCAGCTTTCTTTATAGTCCAACTCTCACATCCATACATGACTGCTAGAAAAAATACAGCTTTGACTAGAAGACCTTTGCTGGCAAAGTTATATCTCTGCTTTTTTTTAGTATGCTGTCTAGGTTGGTGATAAGTTCCTTCCAAGCAGTAAGTGTCTTTTGAATTCATGGCTGTGGTCACAATCTGCAGTGATTTTGGAGCCCACAAACAATAAAGTCTGCCACTGTTTCCATTGTTTCCCCATCTATTTGCCATGAAGTGATGGGACCAGATGCCATGAGCTTAGTTTTCTGAATGTTGAGTTTTAAACCAGCTTTTTCACTCTCCTTTTTTCACTTTCATCAAGAAGCTCTTTAGTTCTTCTTTGCTTTCTGCCATAAGGGTGGTGTCATCTGCATATCCGAGGTTATTGATATTTCTCCCAGCTATCTTGATTCCAGCTTGTGCTTCATCCAGCCCGGCATTTTGCATGATGTAGTCTGCATATAAGTTAAATAAAGCAGGGTAACAATATACAGCCTTGACATACTCCTTTTCCTCTTTGGAAGCAATCTGTTGTTATATGTGCAGTTCTAACTGATGGTTCTTGACCTGTATATGTATTTCTCAGGAGGCAGGTAAAGTGGTCTGGTATTCCCATCTTTTAAAGAATTTCCCACAGTTTGTTTTGATCTGTACAGTCAAAGGCTTTCGTATAGTCAATAAAGCAGAAAGAGATGTTTTTCTGGAACTCTCTTGCATTTTCCATGATCCAACGGATGTTTCAATTTGATCTCTGGTTCCTCTGCCTTTTCAAAATCCAGCTTGAACATCTGGAAGTTCACGGTTCCCATAATGCTCATGCCTGACATGGAGAATTTTAAGCATTACTTTGTTAACGTGTGAGATGAGTGCAATTGTGCAGTACTTTGAGCATTCTTTGACATTGCCTTTCTTTGGGAATGGAATGAAAACTGACGTTTTCCAGTCCTGTGGCCACTGCTGAGTTTTCCAAATTTGCTGGCATTACTTACGTACTTTCACAGCATCATCTTTCAGGATTTGAAATAGCTCAACTGGAATTCCATCACCTCCACTAGCTTTGTCTATAGTGACGCTTCCTAAGGCCCACTTGGCTTCTCATTCCACGATGTCTGGCTCTCAGTGAGTGGTCACCCATCATGATTATCTGGGTTGTGAGGATCTTTTTTGTTTAGTTCTTCTGTGCATTCTTGCCACCTCTTCTTAATATCTTCTGCTTCTGTTAAGTTCATACCATTTCTGCCCTTAATTGTGCCCATTTTTATGTAAAATGTTCCCTTGGTATCTCTAATTTTCTTGAAGATATCTCTAGTCTTTCCCATTTAATTGTTTTCCTCTGTTTCTTTGCATTGATTGCTGAGGAAGGCTTTCTTATCTCTCCTTGCTCTTCTTTGGAACTATGCATTCAGATGGGTATATCTATCCTTTTTTCCATTGCTTTTCACTTCTCTTCTTTCCATAGATGTTTGTTTGACCTCCTCGAAGAATCATTTTGCCCTTTTGCATTTCTCTTTCTTGGGGATGGTCTTGATCAGTGCCTCCTGTATAATGTCATGAAACTCCGTCCATAGTTCTTGAGGCATTCTGTCTATTAGATCTTATCCCTTGAATCTATTTGTCACTTCCACTGTATAGTGTAAGGTATTTGATTTATGTCATACCTGCATGGTCTAGTGGTTTTCCCTACTTTCTTCAATTTAAGTCTAAATTTGACAATAAAGAATTCGTGATCTGAGCCACAGTCAGCTCCTGGTCTTGTTTTTGCTGACTGTATAGAGCTGACTATACAGTCATATTCATGTATGCAGCAAAGAATATAATCAATCTGATTTCAGTATTGACTGTTTGGTGACATCCATGTGTAGAGTCTGGTCTTGTATTATTGGAAGAGGGCATTTGCTATGACCAGTGCATTCTCTTGGCAAAACTCTGTTAGCCTCTGGCCTGCTTCATTTTGTACTCCAAGGCTGGATTTCCCTGTTACTCCAGATATCTCTTGACTTCCTACTTTTGAATTCCAGTCCCTTACAATGAAAAGGAATTTTTTTTTTTGGTGTTAGCTATATAAGACCTTGTAGGTCTTCATAGAACCTTTCAACTTCAGCTTCTTCAGCATTACTGGTTGGTGCATAGACTTGGATTACTCTGATATTGAAGGTTTGCCATATTGAATGGAAATGAACAGAGATCATTCTGTCAGTTTTGAGATTGCATCCAAGTGCTGCATTTTGGACTTTTTGTTGACTATGATGGCTACTCTATTTTTTCTAAGGGATTCTTGCCCACAGTAGTTGATATAATGGTCATCTGAGTTAAATCCACCCATTTCATTCCATTTTAGTTTACTTATTCCTAAAATGTCAGTGTTCACTCTTGCCATCTCCTATTTGACCACTTCCAATTTATCTTGATTCATGACCATTCCAGGTTCCTATGCAATATTGTTCTTTACAGCATTGGACTTTACTTCTATTACCAGCACATTCACAACTGGGTGGTGTTTTTGCTTTGGCTCTGTCTCTTACATACTGGGCACCTACCCACCTGGGGAGTTCATGTTTCAGTGTACTATCTTTTTGCCTTTTCAAACTGTTCATGGGTGTTAGCTATAGAGGGTCACCATAGATTGACCCCAGGTAAATAGCAGGGAGGGAACACACTCCACCCATGAACAGAAAATTGAATTAAAGGTTTACTGAGCATGGCCTCACCCATCAGAACAAGACTCAGTTTCCCCCTTAGTCTGTCTCTCCCACCAGGAAGCTTCCATAAATCTCTTATCCTTCTCCATCAGAGGGCAGATAGATTGAAAACCACAGTCATAGAACACTAACCAACCTAATCACATGGGCTACAGTTCAGTTCAGTTCAATTGCTCAGTCATGTCCGACTCTTTAGCTACCCCATGAATTGCAGCATGCCAGGCCTCTCTGTCCATCACCAACTCCTGGAGTTCACTCAGACTCACATCCATCGAGTCCGTGATGCCATCCAGCCATCTCATCCTCAGCCGTCCCCTTCTCCTCCTGCCCCCAAATCCCTCCCAGCATCAGAGTCTTTTCCAATGAGTCAACCCTTCGCATAAGGTGGCCAAAGTACTGGAGCTTCAGGTTTAGCATCATTCCTTCCAAAGAAATCCCAGGGTTGATCTCCCTCAGAATGGACTGGTTGGATCTCCTTGCAGTCCAAGGGACTCTCAAGAGTCTTCTCCAACACCACAGTTCAAAAGCATCAGTTCTTCAGTGCTCAGCCTTCTTCACAGTCCAACTCTCACATCCATACATGACCACAGGGAAAACCATAGCCTTGACTAGATGGAGCTTAGTCAGCAAAGTAATGCCTCTACTTTTGAATATACGATCTAGGTTGGTCATAACTTTTCTTCCAAGGAGTAAGCGTCTTTTAATTTCATGGCTACAGTCACCATCTGCAGTGATTTTGGAGCCCAAAAAAATAAAGTCTGACACTGTTTCTACTGTTTCCCCATCTATTTCCCATGAAGTGATGGGACCAGATGCCATGATCTTCGTTTTCTGAATGTTGAGCTTTAAGCCAACTTTTTCACTCTCCTCTCTCACTTTCAACAAGAGGCTTTTTAGCTCCTCTTCACTTTCTGCCATAAGGGTGGTGTCATCTGCATATCTGAGGTTATTGATATTTCTCCCAGCAATCTTGATTCCAGCTTGTGTTTCTTCCAGTCCAGCGTTTCTCATGATGTACTCTGCATAGAAGTTAAATAAGCAGGGTGACAATATACAGCCTTGACGTACTCCTTTTCCTATTTGGAACCAGTCTGTTGTTCCATGTCCAGTTCTAACTGTTGCTTCCTGACCTGCATACAGATTTCTCAAGAGGCAGGTCAGGTGGTTTGGTATTCCCATCTCTTTCAGAATTTTCCACAGTTTATTGTGATCCACACAGTCAAAGGCTTGGCATAGTCAATAAAGCAGAAATAGATGTTTTTCTGGAACTCTCTTGCTTTTTCCATGATCCAGCGGATGTTTGCAATTTGATCTTTCGTTCCTCGCCTTTTCTAAAACCAGCTTGAACATCAGGGAGTTCACGGTTCACGTATTGCTGAAGCCTGGCTTAGAGAATTTTGAGCATTACTTTACTAGCATGTGAGATGAGTGCAACAGCCTTGTCTAACTCAATGAAACTATGCTGTGTAGGGCCACCCAAGACAGACAGGTCATGGTGGAGAGTTCTGACAAAATGTGGTCCACTGGAGAAGGGAATGGCAAACCACTTCAGTATTCTTGCATTGAGAACACCATGGACAGTATGAAAAGGCAAAAACATAGTACACTGAAAGAGGAACTCCCCAGGTTGGTAGGTGCCCAATATGCTACTGGAGATCAGTGGAGAAATAACTCCAGAAAGAATGAAGAGACAGAGCCAAAGCTAAAACAACACCCAGCTTTAGATTTGACTGGTGATAGAAGCAAGGTCCAATGATGTAAAGAACAATATTGCATAGGAACCTGGAATGTTAGGTCCATTAATCATGGCAAGTTGGAAGTAGTCAAACAGGAGATGGCAAGAGTGAATGTCAACATTTGGGAATCAATGAACTAAAATAGACTGGAATGGGTGGATTTAACTCAGATGACCATTATATCTACTACTGTGGGCACGAACCCCTTAGAAGAAATGGAATAGTCATCATAGTCAACAAAAGAGTCTGAAATGCAGTACTTGGAAGCAATCTCAAAAATGAAGGAATGATCTCTGTTCATTTCCAAGGCAAACCATTCAGTATCAGAGTAATCCAAATCTATGTCCCAACCAGTAATGCTGAAGAAGCTGAAGTTGAATGGTTCTATGAGACCTACAGGACCTTCTAGAACTAACACCCCCCAAAAGATATCCTTTTCATTATAGGGGACTGGAATTCAAAAGTAGGAAGTCAAGAACCACCTGGAATAACAGGCAAATTTGGCCTTGGAGTACAGAATGAAGCAGGGCAAAGGCTAATACAGTTTTGCCAAGAGAATGCACTGTCATAGCAAGCACCCTCTTCCAACAACACAAGAGAAGACTCTACAATGAACATCACCAGATGATCAATTTCAAAATCAAATTGATTATATTCTTTGCAGCCAAAGATAGAGAAGCTCTTTACAGTCAGCAAAAACAAGACCAGGAGCTGACTGTTGCTCAGATCATGAAATCCTTATTGTCAAAGTCAGACTTAAATTGAAGAAAGTAGGGAAAACCACTAGACCATTCAGGTATGACCTAAACCAAACCCCTTACGATTATACAGTGGTTGTGAGAAATAAATATAAGGGAGTAGATCTGATAGATGAGTGCCTGATGGACTATGGACAGAGCTTCGTGACATTGTAGAGGAGAGAGGGATCAAGACCATCCCCAAGAAAAAGAAATAAAAAAAAGCAAAATGGCTTTCTGAAGAGGCCTTACAAATAGCTGTGAAAAGAAGAGAAGCAGAAAGCAAAGGAGAAAAGAATAGATATACACATCTGAATGCATGACAGCAGCCATGAAATCAAAAGACACTTACTCCTCGGAAGGAACATTATGACTAACCTAGACAGCATATTAAAAAGCAGAGACATGACTTTGCCAACAAAGATCCATCTAGTCAAGGCTATGGTTTTTACAGTCATCATGTATGGATGTGAGAGTTGGACTATAAAGAAAGCTGAGCACCAAAGAATTGATGCTTTTGAACTATGGTGTTGGAGAAGACTCTTGTCTTCCCTGGTGGTTCAGACATTAAAGCATCTGCCTACAATGTGAGAGACCCAAATTCAATCCCTGGGTTGGGAAGATCCCCTGGAAAAGGAAATGGCAACCCACTTCCGTACTCTGCCTGGAAAATCCCATACGAGGTTCCTCTGGTAGGTTACAGTCCATGTGGTCGCAAAGAGTCAGACATGACTGAGCAGCTTCTCTTTCTTTCTTTCTTTCTTTCTTTCTTGAGAGTCCCTTGGACTGCAAGGAGAACCAACCAGTCCATCCTGATGGAGATCAGTCCTAAGTGTTTATTGGAAGGACTGATGTTGAAGCTGGACCTCCACACTTTGGCCACCTGATGGGATGACTGACTCATTTCAAAAAACCGTGATGGTAGGAAAGATTGAAGGCAGGAGGAGAAGAGAATTACAGAGGATGAGATGGTTGAATGGCATCACTGATTCAATGGAGATGAGTTTGGGTAAACTCCAGGCATTAGTAATGGACAGGGATGCCTGGCATGCTGCAGTCCATGGGGTGGCAAAGAGTCGGACATGACTTAGTGGGTAAACTGAACTGAACTGACTGTTCATGGGTTTCTCAAGGCAAGAATACTGAAGTGGTTTGCCATTTCCTACTCCAGTGAACCATGTCTTGTCAGAACTCTCCACCATGACTGTCTGTCTTGGGTGGCCCTATAGGGCATGGCTCATAGTTCCACTGATTTAGACAAAGCTGTGATCCATGTGATCAGGTTGATTAGTTTTCTGTGATTCTGGTTTTTATTCTGTCTGCCCTCTGATAGATAAGGATAAGAGGCTTATGGGAGCTTCCTGATGGAAGAGACTGACTGAAGGGGAAACTGGATCTTATTCTGATGAGAGGGGCCATGCTCAGTAAATCTTTAATTCAGTTTTCTGTTGATGGGCGGGGCTATGTTCCCTCCCAACATAGTGTCTGTTTGACCTGCAGCCAAACTATGGTAGATGTAATGAAGGTAATGGAGACCTCCTTCAAAAGGTCACATTCACGAACTGCTGCATTCAGTGCCCTCGACCCTGCCAACCAGGCCACTGCCCAGGCCAGGCCACTGCCAACCCAAGCCTCTGCCAATGGCTCCTGGACACTCATGGGCAAATCTTGGTCAGTCTCTTGTGGGGTCACTGCTTCTTTCTCCTGGGTCCTGGTATACAAGAGGTTTTGTTTGTGCCCTCCAAGAGTCTGTTTCTCCAGTCCCGTGTAAGTTCTGGCCGCTCTATGGTGGGGTTAATGGCAACCTCTTCCAAGAGGGCTTATGCCATACCCAAGTCTGCTGCACCCAGAGCCCCTGCCCTTGTGGAAGGCCACTGTTGACCCATACCTCGACACGAGACACTTGAACACTCAAAGCAGGTCTAGCTCAGTCCCTGTGGGGTCTCCTGGTGTGCACAACGTTTTGTTTGAGCCTTCCAAGTGTCTCTGGTGGTTATGAGGTTTGGGAGACCACTTTCTCCCCTACAAATTCATCAAAAGAACATTTAAAGTGAATTCCGCTAAGTGAATTTCGCTAAGTGAATTCCACAAAACAACTACTGAATGCCGGCAGAGGACATCAGGCACCAGAAAAGCAGACTGTTGTCTTCAAAAGGAGATGTTTTATCAATGGTGCTATCTTGAGACTACTGTAAAAATAAGACTGAAAACCGAAGCAGGAGGCTTAAGTACAAATCCTGAGAACACCAGAGAACTGACTCCAGGGAACATTAATCGACAGGAGCTCATCAAACGCCTCCATACCTACACTGAAACCAAGCACCACCCAAGAGCCAGCAAGTTCCAGGGCAAGACATACCACACAAATTCTCCAGCAAGACAGGAACACAGCCCTGAGCTTCAATATACAGGCTGCCCAAAGTTACTCCAAAACCATTGGCATCTCATAACTCATTACTGGTCACTTCATTGCACTCCAGAGAGAAGAAATCCAGCTCCACCCAGCAGAACACCGACACAAGCTTCCCTAACCAGGAAACCTTGACAAGCCACTGATACAACCCCACCTACAGTGAGGAAACTCCACAATAAAGAGAACTCCACAAACTGCCAGAATACAGAAAGGCCACCCAAAGCTCAGCAATATAACCAAGATGAAGAGATAGAGGAATACCCAGCAGGTAAAGGAACAGGATAAATGCCCACCAACCCAAACAAAAGAGGAAGAGATAGGGAATCTACCTGATAAAGAATTCCAAATAATGATAGTGAAAATGATCCAAAATCATGAAATCAAAATGGAATCACAGATAAATAGCCTGGAGACAAGGATTGAGAAGATGCAAGAAAGGTTTAATAAGGACCTAGAAGAAATAAAAAAGAGTCAATATACAATGAATAATGCAATAAATGAGATCAGAAACACTCTGGAGGCTACAAATAGTAGAATATCAGAGGCAGAAGATAGGATTAGTGAAATAGAAGATAGAATGGTAGAAATAAATGAATCAGAAAGGAAAAAAGAAAAACGAATTAAAAGAAATGAAGACAATCTCAGAGACCTCCAGGACAATATGAAACGCTCCAACATTCGAATTATAGGAGTCCCAGAAGAAGAAGACCAAAAGAAAGACCATGAAAAAATACTTGAGGAGATAATAGTTGAAAACTTCCCTAAAATGGGGAAGGAAATAATCACCCAAATCCAAGAAACCCAGAGAGTTCCAAACAGGATAAACCCAAGGCGAAACACCCCAAGACACATATTAATCAAATTAACAAAGATCAAACACAAAGAACAAATATTAAAAGCAGCAAGGGAAAAACAACAAATAACACACAAGGGGAATCCCATAAGAATAACTGCAGATCTTTCAATAGAAACTCTTCAGGCCAGGAGGGAATGGCAAGACATACTTAAAGTGATGAAAGAAAATAACCTACAGCCCAGATTACTGTACCCAGCAAGGATCTCATTCAAATATGAAGGAGAAATCAAAAGCTTTACAGACAAGCAAAAGCTGAGAGAATTCAGCACCACCAAACCAGCTCTCCAACAAATGCTAAAGGATATTCTCTAGACAGGGAACACAAAAAGGGTGTATAAACTCGAACCCAAAACAATAAAGTAAATGGCAACGGGATCATACTTATCAATAATTACCTTCAACATAAATAGATTGAATGTCCCAACCAAAAGACAAAGACTGGCTGAATGGATACAAAAACAAGACCCCTATATATGTTGTCTACAAGAGACCCACCTCAAAACAAGGGACACATGCAGACTGAAAGTGAAGGGCTGGAAAAAGATACTCCATGCAAATTGAGACCAAAAGAAAGCAGGATTAGCAATACTCATATCAGATAAAATAGACTTTAAAACAAAGGCCGTGAAAAGAGACAAAGAAAGACACTACATAATGATCAAAGGATCAATCCAAGAAGAAGATATAACAATTATAAACATATATGCACCCAACATAGGAGCTTCCCTGGTGGCTCAGATGGTAAAGCATCTGCCTGCAATGCAGGAGGCCCAGGTTCAATCCCTGGGTTGGGAAGATCTCCTGGAGAAGGAAATGGCAACCCACTCCAATACTCTTGCCTGGAGAATCCCATGGACGGAGGAGCCTGGAAGGCTGCAGTCCATGAGGTTGCGAAGAGTCGGACACGACTGAGCGACTTCACTTTCACTTCCACTTAACATAGGAGCACCACAATATGTAACACAAATGCTAACAAGTATGAAAGAGGAAATTAACAATAACACAATAATAGTGGGTGACTTTAATACCCCACTCACACCTATGGACAGATCAACTAAACAGAAAATTAACAAGAAAACACAAACTTTAAATGATACAATAGACCAGTTAGACCTAATTGATATCTATAGGACATTTCACCCCAAAACAATGAATTTCACCTTTTTCTCAAGCACACATGGAACCTTCTCCAGGATAGATCACATCCTGGGCCATAAATCTAGCCTTGGTAAATTAAAAAAAATTGAAACCATTCCAAGCATCTTTTCTAACCACAAAGCAGTAGGATTAGATCTCAATCTCACACCTATGGACAGATCAACTAAACAGAAAATTAACAAGAAAACACAAACTTTAAATGATACAATAGACCAGTTAGACCTAATTGATATCTATAGGACATTTCACCCCAAAACAATGAATTTCACCTTTTTCTCAAGCACACATGGAACCTTCTCCAGGATAGATCACATCCTGGGCCATAAATCTAGCCTTGGTAAATTAAAAAAAATTGAAACCATTCCAAGCATCTTTTCTAACCACAAAGCAGTAGGATTAGATCTCAATTACAGGAGAAAAATATTAAAAATGCCAACATACAGAGGCTGAACAATACATTGCTGAATAACCAACAAATCAGAGAAAAAATAAAAAAAGAAATCAAAATATGCATAAAAACAAATGAAAATGAAAACACAACAACCCAAAGCCTGTGGGACACTGTAAAAGCAGTGCTAAGGGGAAGGTTCATAGCAATACAGGCATCCCTCAAGAAATAAGAAAAAAAGTCAAATAAATAACCTAACTCTACACCTAAAACAACTAGAAAAAGAAGAAATGAAGAACCCCTGGGTTAGTAGCAGTAAAGAAATCTTAAAAATTAGGGCAGAAATAAATGCAAAAGAAACAAAAGAGACCATAGCAAATATCAACAAGGCCAAAAGCTTGTTCTTTGAAAGGATAAATAAAATTGACAATCCATTAGCCAGACTCATCAAGAAACAAAAGGAGAAAAATCAAATCAATAAAATTAGAAATTAAAATGGANCTTCCCGACGAAGCAGGGAATGGAACCCACATCTTGCGCTGAGGAGGGGACAACGGGGCTCCTCTTGAGTTGTGGCGGGTCCCTCGGGGTTCCTGTCGAGTGGAGGCCCATGTGTCAGGGAACTTAATGAGTCGCAGCAAGGGAGTGAAGGACTCTTTCGAGGTCAAAGAGGAAAGCTGTGATTTCACTTGATATGCAGCAGCAGAAAAGGGCATCAAAGTGCCTGGAAGGGAGAACCTCCTGGCGTTTCTCGAGTTGCAGCAAGTCCTTCTCGAGTTACGACCGGGACCTCAGGGCCCTGCTCGTGTGGCCTCAGCAGAGGCTAGTCTCCATGCAAATGGCGAGTGACCTCTCGGGATTCCTCGCCAGTTGGTGGCGGGGCCTGGGTCCGCGTCTGGAGCTGTGGCCGGACCCAGAGCTTTGCTCCAAAGTGCTGACATGGGACTTGGGTTCCACTGGAGTGTCCACAGGCTGGTCAGGCGTCGTCTCGAGTGGAGACATGCACGCCCGTTCTCCTCCTGAGCTGTAGCAGCANAGTTGGTGGCGGGGCCTGGGTCCGCGTCTGGAGCTGTGGCCGGACCCAGAGCTTTGCTCCAAAGTGCTGACATGGGACTTGGGTTCCACTGGAGTGTCCACAGGCTGGTCAGGCGTCGTCTCGAGTGGAGACATGCACGCCCGTTCTCCTCCTGAGCTGTAGCAGCACTGTCAGGCTTCCTGTCACTTTAACCGAGGGATCTGTGGCTTTGCTCGAGGTGCCACCAGGGCTATCACACGTGTCACATCGGGGTGTGTCGATCCTCGTGGACAGTCGGGGCAGTGCAGGCAAATCAGTTCCTCTGGAGTGGATTGAGATTTCTGGATACTTGGGCCTTATGGCACATTAACTGCAGTTTTTTTCGACTCTCCTGTGAAGACTACCTCCTCCTGAGATGCAACGGGAACGCCACGCATCCCCTCCCGACGAAGCAGGGAATCAAACCTCATCCTGAGCTGAGGAGGGGACAACGGGGCTCCTCTTGAGTTGTGGCGGGACCCTCGGGGATCCTGTCGAGTGGAGGCGTGTGTGTAGGGGAACTACTTGAGTCGTAGAGGGGAGTCAAGGACGATTTGAAGGTTCAAGAGGGAAGGTGTGATTTCCCTCGACATGCGGGAGTGGAAAAGGGCCTCAACGTGACTGGAATGGAGAACCTTTTGGTGTTTCTCTAGTTGCGGCAGGTAGTTCTCGAGTTACGACAGGAACCTCTGGGACCTGCTAGTGTGGCTTCAGGAGAGGCCAGTCTCCGTGCGAATGGCGAGGGACCTCTCGGGATTCCTCTGCAGTCGGTGGCGGGTCCTCTTTCCTTGTCTGGAGCTGGGGCCGGACCCTGAAATTTCCTCGAACATGGTGACATGGGACTTGTGTCCCTCTGGAGTGTCCACAGTGGAGTCAGGTAGGCCTCGTCTCCAGTGGAGACATGCACGCCAGCTATCCTCCTGAGCTGTAGCAACACTGTCAGGCTTCCTCTCGTGTTGAAACAGGGGTCTGTGGATTTCCCTCGTGGTACCACCAGGGCTGTCACACATGCCACCATGGGGTGAGTTGATACGCGAGGTGACAGTCGAGGCACTGCAGGCAAATCAGGTTCATCTGGAGTGGATTGAGATTTCTGGATACTTGTGTCCTGATGGCACATTCCCTGGAGTTCCTCTCGACTCTCCTGTGGAGAGCACCTCTGCCTGAGATGCGACGGGAACACGAATCCCTTCCCGACGAAGCACAGAAAGTAACCCTCATCTCGCGCTGAGGAGGGGACAACGGGGCTCCTCTTGAGTTGTGGCGGGACCCTCGGGGTACCTGTCGAGTGGAGGCACGTGTGTCAGGGAACTTCTTGAGTCGCAGCAAGGGAGTAAGGACCCTTTCGAGGTCCAAGAGGGAAGGTGTGATTTCGCTCGACATGCAGCAGCAGAAAAGGGCCTCAACGTGCCTGGAAGGGAGAACCTCCTGGAGTTTCTCGAGTTGCAACACGTCCTTCTCGAATTACGATGGAGATCTCAGGGCCCTGCTTGTGTGGCCTCAAGAGAGGCCAGTCTCCATGCGAATGGCGAGGGACCTCTCGGGATTCCTCTCCAGTCGGTGGCGGGGCCTGGGTCCGCATCTGGAGCTGCGGCCAGACCCTGAGCTTTGCTCTAAAGTGCTGACATGGGACTTGGGTCCCACTGGAGTGTCCATAGGCTGGTCAGGCCTCGTCTCGAGTGGAGACATGCACGCCTGCTCTCCTACTGAGCTGTAGCAGCACTGTCAGGCTTCTTATCACGTTGACACAGGGATCTGTGTCTTTCACTTGAGATGCCACCACGGCTGTCACACGTGCCACCATGAGGTTAGTCGATCCTCGGGGTGACAGTCGAGGCAGTGCAAGGAAATCAGGTTCATCTGGAGTGGATTGAGACTTCTGGGTGCCTGTGTCCTGATAGCACGATCCCTGGAGTTCCTCTCGACTCTCGTGTGAACAGCACCTCCTCCTGAGACGCGACGGGAACGTCGGGAATCCCTTCCTGACGAAGCAGAGAAAGGAAACCTCATCTCGATCTGAGGAGGAGACAACGGGGCTCTTCTTGAGTTTTGGCGGGACCCTCTGGCTTCCTATCGATTGGAGGCGTGTGTGTCGGGGAACTTCTTGAGTCGCAGCAAGGGAGTGAAGGACCCTTCCGAGGTCCAGGAGGGAAGGTGTGATTTCCCTCTACATGGGGCAGCGGAAAAGGGCCTGAACGCGCCTGGAAGGGAGAACCTTCTGGTGTTTCTCGAGTTTCGGCAGGTTCTTCTCGAGTTACATAGGGGACCTCAGGGACCCACTCGTGTGGCCTCAGGAGAGGCCAGACTCCGTGCAAATGGAGAAGTACCTCTCGGGATTCCTCTCCAGGTGGTGGCGGTTCTCGACTCTCCTGTGAAGGGTACCTCCTCCTGAGATACGAAGGGAACGTCACGCATCCCTTCCTGACGAAGCAGGGAAAGGAAACCTCATCTCGAGCTGAGGAGGGGACAACGGGGCTCCTTTTGAGTTGTGGCGGGACCCTCGGGGATCCTGTCGAGTGGAGGCATGTGTGTCGGGGAACTTCTTGAGTTGCAGAGCGGAGTGAAGGACCCTTTGGAGGTTCAAGAGGGAAGGTGTGATTTCCCTGACATGTGGCAGTGGAAAAGGGCCTCAACGTGACTGGAAGGGAGAACCTTCTGGTGTTTCTTGAGGTGCAGCAGGTCTTTCTCGAGTTAGGACAGGAACCTCTGGGACCTGCTCATGTGGCCTGAGGAGAGGCCAGTCTCCGTCTGAATGGCGAGGAACCTCTCGGGATTTCTCTGCATTCAGTGGCGGGTCTTCTGTCCTAGTCTGGAGCTGGGGCAGGGCCCTGAAATTTCCTCGAACATGCTGACATGGGACTTGTGTCCCTCTGGAGGGTCCACAGTGGAGTCAGGCCTCGTCTCCAGTGGAAACATGCACGCCAGCTATCCTCCTGACCTGTAGCCACAGGCAGTGCAGGCAAATCAGGTTCATCTGGAGTGGATTGAGACTTCTGGGTACTTGTGTCCTGATGGCACGATCCCTGGAGTTCCTCTCAACTCTCCTGTGGAAAGCACAACCACCTTATATGCAATGGGAACGCCGCGAATCCCTTCCCGCCGAAGCACGGAAAGTAACCCTCATCTCGCGCTCAGAAGGGGACAATGGGGCTCCTCTTGAGTTATGGCGGGACCCTCGGGGTTCCTGTCGAGTGGAGGCGCGTGTGTCAGGGAAATTCTTGAGTCGTAGCAAGGGAGTGAAAGACCCTTTCGAGGTCCAAGATGGAAGTTGTGATTTCCCTCGACATGCAGCAGCAGAAAAGGGCCTCAACGCACATGGAAGGGAGAACTCGTGCAAATGGCGAGGGACCTCTCAGGATTCCTTTCCAGTCGGTGGCGGGTCCTCTGTCTGTATCTGGAGCTGCGGCCGGATCCTGAGGTTTCCTCGATAGTGCTGACATGGGACTTGGGCCACTCCGGAGTGTCCAAAGGGGAGTCAGGCCTCGTCTCCAGTGGAGACATGCATGACCCCTCGACTCCTGAGCTGTAACAGCACTGTCAGGTTTCCTGTCACTTTCACCCAAGGATCTGTGGTTTTGCTCGAGGTGCCACCAGGGCTATCACACTTCTCACCATGGGGTGAGTCGACCGCGAGGTGACAGTCGAGGAAGTGCATGCAAATCGGTTCATATGGAGTGGATTGAGATTTCTGGATACTTGTGGCCTGATGGTACATTCCCTGGAGTTCCTCTCGACTCTCCTGTGAAGAGCACCTCTGCTGAGATGCGACGGGAATGCCGGGAATCTCTTCCTGACGAAGCAGGGAATGGAACCCTCATCTCGAGCTGAGGAGGGGACAACGGGGCTCCGCTTGAATTGTGGCGGCACCCTCGGGGTTCCTCTCAAGTGGAAGCGCGTGTGTCGGGGAACTTCTTGAGTCACAGAGGGGAGTGAAGGACCCTTTCGAGGTCCAAGAGAGAAGGTGTGAATTTCCTCGACGTGCGGCAGTGGAAAAGGGCCTCAACACGACTAGAATGGAGAACCTTCTGGTGTTTCTCGAGGTGCAGCAGGTCCTTCTCGAGTTACGACGGGGACTTCTGGGACCCGCTCGTGTGTCCTCAGGAGAGGCCAGTCTCCATTCGAATGGCGAGGGACCTCTTGGGATTCCTCTCAATTTGGTGGAGGGTTCTCTTTCCTCGTGTGGAACTGTGGCCGGACCCTGAGGTTTCCTCGAGCGTGCTGACATGGGACTTGCGTCCCTCTGGAGTGTCCACAGTTGAGTCAGGCCTCATCTCGAGTGGAGACATGCACGCCAGCTATCCTCCTGACCTGTAGCCACACTGTCAGGGTTTCTGTGACGTTGAAACATGGGTCTGTGTCTTTCCCACGGGGTGCCACCAGGGTTGTCACACGTGCCACCATGGGGTGAGTCAATCCTCGGGGTGACAGTGGAGACAGAGAAGGGAAATCAGGTTCATCTGGAATGGATTTAGTCTTCTGGGTACTTCTGGACTGATTGGCACGATCCCTGGAGTACCTCTCGACTCTCCTGTGGAGAGCACCTCCTCCTGATATGTGATGGGAATGCCGCGAATCCCTTCCCAACGAAGCACGGAAAGTAACCATCATCTCGCACTGAGGGGACAACGGGCTCGCTCTTCAGTTGTGGCGGACCTTCGGGGTTCCTGTTGAGGGAGGCCCGTGTATCAGGGAACTTCCTGAGTCACAGCAAGGGAGTGAAGGACCCTTTCGAGATCCAAGAGGGAAGCTGTGATTTCGCTCGACATGCAGGAGCAGAAAAGGGCATCCATGCGCCTGGAAGGGAGAACCTCCTGGTGTTTTTCGAGTTGCGGCAGGTCCTTCTCGATTTACGAAAGGAACTTTTGGGACCCGCTCGTGTGGCCTCAGGAGAGGCCAGTCTCCGTGCAAATGACGAGGGACCTCTCGGGATTCCTCTGCAGTCGGTGGCGGGTCCTCTTTCCTCATCTGGAGCTGGGGCCGGACCCTGAAATTTCTTCGAACATGCTGACATGGGATTTGTGTCCCTCTGGCGTGTCCACAGTGGAGTCAGGCCTCGTCTCCAGTGGAGACATGCACGACAGCAATCCTCCTGAGCTGTAGCAACACTGTCAGGCTTCCTGTCGTGTTGAAACAGGGGTCTGTGGATTTACCTCGTGGTACCACCAGGGCTGTCACACGTGCCACCATGGGGTGAGTCGATCCTCACAGTGGCAGTCGAGGTAGTGCAGGCAAATCAGGTTCATCTGGAGTGGATTTAGATTTCTGGATACTTGTGCCTGATGGCACATTCCCTGGAGTTCCTCTTGACTCTTCTGTGAAGAGCACCTCTGCCTGAGATGCGACAGGAACACCGGGAATCCCTTCCTGAAGAAGCAGGGAAAGGAACCCTCATCTCCAAGTGAGGAGGGGACAACGGGGCTCCTCTTAAGTTGTGGCGGGACCTTCGGAGTTCTTCTCGAGTGAAAGCACGTGTGTCGGGTAACTTGTTGAGTCACAGAGGGGAGTAAAGGACCCTTTCGACGTCCAAGAGGGAAGGTGTGATTTCCCTCGATATGTGGCACTGGAAAAGGGCCTCAACACGCCTGGAAAGGAGAAACTTCTTGTGTTTCTCAAGTTGCAGCAGGTCCTTCTTGAGTTATGACGGGGACATTAGGGACCTTCTCGTGTGGTCCAGGAGAGGACAGCCTCCGTGCCAATGGTGAGGGACCTCTCGGGATTCCTCTCCAGTCGGTGGCATGTCCTTGGTACACGTCTGGAGCTGAGGCTGGACACAGAGCTTTGCTCTAAAGTGCTGACATGAGACTTGGGAACCTCTGGAGTGTCCACAGTGCAGTCAGACCTCATCTCGAGTGGAGACATGTACGCCAGCTATCCTCTGGAGCTATAGCCACACTGTCAGAATTCCTGTTGTGTTGAAACAGGGGTCTGTGTTTTTCCCTCGAGGTGCCACCATGGCTGTCACACGTGCCACCATGGGGTGATTCGATCCTCAGGATGAAAGTCGCGTCAGTGCAGGGAAATCAGGGTCATCTGGTGTGGATTGAGACTTCTGGGTATTGTGGCCTGATGTCACAATCCCTGGAGGTCCTCTCGACTATCCTGTGGAGAGCACCTCCTCCTGATATGCGATGGGAATGAAGCGAATCCCTTTCCGACGAAGCACGGAAAGTAACCGTCATCTCGTGCTGAGGAGGGGACAACGGGACTCCTCTTGAGTTGTTGTGGGACCCTCGGGGTTCCTGTCGAGTGGAGGCCCGTGTGTCAGGGAACTTCCTGATTCTCAGCAATGGAGTGAAGGACCCTTTCGAGGTCCAAGAGGGAAGGTGTGATTTTGCTCGACATGCAGCAGCAGAAAAGGGCATCAACGTGCATGGAAGGGAGAACCTCCTGGTGTTTCTCGAGTTTCAGCAGGTCCTTCTCGAGTTACGACAGGGACCTCAGTGCCCTGCTCGTGTGACCTCAGGAGAGGCCAGTCTCCATGCAAATGGCGAGGGACCTCTCGGGATTTCTCGCCAGTTGGTGGCGGGTCCTGGATTCCCATCTGGAGCTGCGGCCAGACACTGAGCTTTGCTCGAAAGTGCTGACATGGGACTTGGGTCCCACTGGAGTGTCCACAGGCTGGTCAGGCCACGTCTCGAGTGGAGACATGCACGCCCACTCTCCTCCTGAGCTGTAGCAACACTGTCAGGCTTCTGTCACGTTAACCGAGAGATCTGTGGCTTTGCTCGTAGTGCCACCAGGGCTATCACACGTGTCACCATGCGGTGATTTGATCCTCGCGGACAGTCGAGGCAGTGCAGGCAAATCAGTTACTCTGCAGTGGATTGAGATTTCTGGATACCTGTGGCCTTATGGCACATTAACTGGAGTTCCTCTCGACTCTCCTGAGAAGCGCACCTCCTCCTGAGATGCGACGGCAACGCCGCGCATCCCTTCCTGATGAAGCAGGGAAAGGAAAACTCATCTCGAGCTGAGGAGGGGACAACGGGGCTCCTCTTGAGTTGTGGCGGGACCCTAGGGGTTCCTGTCGAGTGGAGGCGCGTGTGTCAGGGAACTTCATGAATTGCAGCAAGGGAGTGAAGAACCCTTTCGAGATGCAAGAGGGAAGGTGTGATTTCCCTCGACATACAGCAGTAGAAAAGGGGCCCAAAGCGACTGGAAGGTGAACCTTCTGGTGCTTCTCGGGTTGCAGCAGGTTCTTCTTGAGTTACGACGGGGAAACCTGGGACCCACTCGTGTAGACTCAGAAGAGGCCAGTCTCTGTGCGAATGGCTAGGGACCTCTCAGGATTCCTCTAGAGTCGGTGGCGGGTCCTCTGTCTGTATCTGGAGCTGCTCCCGGACCCTGAGGTTTCCTCGAACGTGCTGACATGGGACTTGCATCCCTCTGGAGTATCCACAGTGGAGTCAGACCTCGTCTACAGTGGAGACATGCACGCCAGCTATCCTCCTGAGCTGTAGCAACACTGTCAGGCTTCCTGTCATGTTGAAACATGGGTCTGTGGATTTCCCTCGTGGTGCCACCAGGGCTGTCACACATGCCACCATGGGGTGAGTCGATCCTCGCGGTGGCAGTCGAGGCAGTGTAGGCAAATCAGGTTCCTCTGGAGTGGATTGAGACCTCTGGGTACTTGTCTCCTGATGGCACAATCCCTGGAGCTCCTCTCGACTCTCCTGAGGAGAGCTCCTCCTCCTGATATGCAATGCGAATGCAACAATCCCTTCCCGCCGAAGCACGGAAAGTAACCCTCATCTGGCGCTCAGGAGGGGACAATGGGGCTCCTCTTGAGTTGTGGTGGGACCCTCGGGGTTCCTGTCCAGTGGAGGCGCGTGTGTCAGGGAACTTCTTGAGTCGCAGCTAGGGAGTGAAGGACCCTTTCGAAGTCCAAGAGGGAAGATGTGATTTACCTCGACATGCGGCAGTAGAAAAGGGCCTTGACGCGACTGGAAGGGTGAACCTTCTGGTGTTTCTCGAGTTGCGGCAGGTCCTTCTCGAGTTACGATGGGGACACCTGGGGACTGCTCGTGTAGACTCAGAAGAGGCCAGTCTCCGTGCGAATGGCAAGGGACCTCTCAGGATTCCTCTCCAGTCGGTGGCGGGACCTCTGTCTGTATCTGGAGCTGCGGCCGGACCCTGAGCTTTCCTCGAAAGTGATGACATGGGAACTGGGCCCCTCCAGAGTGTCCAAAGGGGAGTCAGGCCTCGACTCCAGTGGAGACATGCATGCCCACTCTACTCCTGAGCTGTAGCAGCACTATCAGGCTTCCTGTCACTTTCACCCAGGGATCTGTGGTTTTGCTCGAGGTGCCACCTGGGCTATGACACGTGTCACCAAGGGGTGAGTCGATCCGCGAGGTGACAGTCGTCACAGTGCAGGCAAATCATGTTCATCTGGAGTGGATTGAGATTTCTGGATACTTGTGGCCTGATGTCACATTCACTGGAGTTCCTCTGACTCTCCTGTGAGGAGCACCTCTGCCTGAGATGCGACAGGAACAGTGGGAATCCCTTTCCGAAGAAGCAGGGAATTAATCCCTCATCTCGAGCTGAGGAGTGGACAATGGGGCTCCTCTTGATTTGTGGCGGGACCCTCGGGGTTCCTCTCAAGTGGAGGCGCATGTGTCGGGGTACTTCTTGAGTCACAGAGGGGAGTGAAGGACCCTTTCGAGGTCCAAAAGGGAAGGTGTGAATTCCCTCGACATGCGGCAGTGGAAAAGGGCCTCAACGCGACTGGAAGGAGAACCATCTGGTGTTTCTCGAGTTGCAGCAGGTCCTTCTCGAATTACGACAGGGACTTCTGGGACCCGCTAGTGTGTCATCAGGTGAGGCCAGTCTCCATGCAAATGGCGAGGGACCTCTCGGGATTCCTCTCCATTCGGTGGCGGGTCCTCTTTCCTCGTCTGGAGCTGCGGCCGGATCCTGAGGTTACCTCGAACGTGCTGACATGGGACTTGTGACCCTCTGGAGTGAACACAGTTGAGTCAGGCCTCGTGTCGAGTGGAGACATGCACGCTAGCTATACTCCTGAGCTGTAGCCACACTGTCAGGCTTCCTGTTGCATTAAAACATGGGTCTGTGTCTTTCCCACGGGGTGCCACCAGGGCTGTCACACATGCCACAATGTGGTGAGTCGATCCTCGGAGTGACAGTGGAGACAATGAAGGGAAATCAGGTTCATCTGGAGTGGATTTAGTCTCCTGGGTACTTGTGGCCTGATGGCCCGATCCGTGGAGTTCCTTTCGACTCTCCTGTGGAGAGCACCTCCTCCTGATATGCGATGGGAACGCCGCGAATCCCTTCCCGACGAAGCACGGAAAGTAACCCTCATCTCACGCTGAGGAGGGGACAAAGGGGCTCCTCATGAGTTGTGGCGGGACCCTCGGGGTTCCTGTCGAGTGGAGGCGTGTGTGTCAGTGAACTTCTTGAGTCTCAGCAAGGGAGTGAAGGACCCTTTCGAGGTCCAAGAGGGAAGCTGTGATTTCGCTCGACATGCAGCATCAGAAAAGGGCCTCAATGTGCCTGGAAGGGAGAACCTCCTGGAGTTTCTCGAGTTGCAGCAGGTCCTTCTCGAGTTACGACGGGGACCTCAGGGCCCTGCTCGTGTTGCCTCAGGAGTTGCCAGTCTCCATGCGAATGGCGAGGGACCTCTCGGGATTCCTCTCCAGTCGGTAGCGGGGCCTTCATGGGAACTGGGCCCCTCCAGAGTGTCCAAAGGGGAGTCAGGCCTCGACTCCAGTGGAGACATGCATGCCCACTCTACTCCTGAGCTGTAGCAGCACTATCAGGCTTCCTGTCACTTTCACCCAGGGATCTGTGGTTTTGCTCGAGGTGCCACCTGGGCTATGACACGTGTCACCAAGGGGTGAGTCGATCCGCGAGGTGACAGTCGTCACAGTGCAGGCAAATCATGTTCATCTGGAGTGGATTGAGATTTCTGGATACTTGTGGCCTGATGTCACATTCACTGGAGTTCCTCTGACTCTCCTGTGAGGAGCACCTCTGCCTGAGATGCGACAGGAACAGTGGGAATCCCTTTCCGAAGAAGCAGGGAATTAATCCCTCATCTCGAGCTGAGGAGTGGACAATGGGGCTCCTCTTGATTTGTGGCGGGACCCTCGGGGTTCCTCTCAAGTGGAGGCGCATGTGTCGGGGTACTTCTTGAGTCACAGAGGGGAGTGAAGGACCCTTTCGAGGTCCAAAAGGGAAGGTGTGAATTCCCTCGACATGCGGCAGTGGAAAAGGGCCTCAACGCGACTGGAAGGGAGAACCATCTGGTGTTTCTCGAGTTGCAGCAGGTCCTTCTCGAATTACGACAGGGACTTCTGGGACCCGCTAGTGTGTCATCAGGTGAGGCCAGTCTCCATGCAAATGGCGAGGGACCTCTCGGGATTCCTCTCCATTCGGTGGCGGGTCCTCTTTCCTCGTCTGGAGCTGCGGCCGGATCCTGAGGTTACCTCGAACGTGCTGACATGGGACTTGTGACCCTCTGGAGTGAACACAGTTGAGTCAGGCCTCGTGTCGAGTGGAGACATGCACGCTAGCTATACTCCTGAGCTGTAGCCACACTGTCAGGCTTCCTGTTGCATTAAAACATGGGTCTGTGTCTTTCCCACGGGGTGCCACCAGGGCTGTCACACATGCCACAATGTGGTGAGTCGATCCTCGGAGTGACAGTGGAGACAATGAAGGGAAATCAGGTTCATCTGGAGTGGATTTAGTCTCCTGGGTACTTGTGGCCTGATGGCCCGATCCGTGGAGTTCCTTTCGACTCTCCTGTGGAGAGCACCTCCTCCTGATATGCGATGGGAACGCCGCGAATCCCTTCCCGACGAAGCACGGAAAGTAACCCTCATCTCACGCTGAGGAGGGGACAAAGGGGCTCCTCATGAGTTGTGGCGGGACCCTCGGGGTTCCTGTCGAGTGGAGGCGTGTGTGTCAGTGAACTCTTGAGTCTCAGCAAGGGAGTGAAGGACCCTTTCGAGGTCCAAGAGGGAAGCTGTGATTTCGCTCGACATGCAGCATCAGAAAAGGGCCTCAATGTGCCTGGAAGGGAGAACCTCCTGGAGTTTCTCGAGTTGCAGCAGGTCCTTCTCGAGTTACGACGGGGACCTCAGGGCCCTGCTCGTGTTGCCTCAGGAGTTGCCAGTCTCCATGCGAATGGCGAGGGACCTCTCGGGATTCCTCTCCAGTCGGTAGCGGGGCCTTGGTCCGCGTCTGGAGCTGCGGCCGGTCCCTGAGCTTTGCTCGAAAGTGCTGACATGGCTCTTGGGTCACTCTGCAGTGTCCACAAGATGGTCAGGCCTCTTCTCGAGTGGAGACATCAAGCCCGCTCTCCTCCTGAGCTATAGATGCACTCTCAGGCTTCCTGTCGCGTTGACACAGGCATCTGTTGCTTTCCCTCAAGATGCCACCAGGGCTGTCACACGTGCCACCATGGGGTGAGTCGATCCTCGGGGTGTCAGTCGAGACAGTGCAGGGAAATCAGGCTCATCTGGAGTGGATTGAGACTTCTGGGTACTTGAGGCCTGATGGCTCCATACCTGGAGTTCCTCTCGACTCTCCTGTGGAGAGCACCTCCTCCTGATAAGCGACGGGAACACCACGAATCCCTTCCCGACCAATCACGGAAAGTAACCGTCATCTCGCGCTGAGAAGGGGACAATGGGTCTCCTCTTGAATTGTGGTGGGACCCTCAGGGTTCCTTTCGAGTGGAGGCGCGTGTGTCAGGGAACTTCTTGAGTCGCAGCAAGGGAGTGAAGGACCCATTCGAGGTACAAGAGGGAAGGTGTGATTTTCCTAGACATGTGGCAGCAGAAAAGGGCCTCAATGTGCCTGGAAGGGAGAACCACCTGGTGTTTCGCAAATTGCGGCAGGTCCTTCTCGAGTTACGACGGGGACCTCAGGGACCCGCTCGTGTGGCCTCAGCAGAGGCCAGGCTCCGTGCAAATGGCGAGGTACCTCTCGGTATACTCTCCAGGTGGTGGAGGGTCCTAAGTCCTCATCCCAAGCTGCAGCCGGACCCTGAGGTTTCCTCGAATGTGCTGGCATGAGACTTGGGCACCTCCGGAGTGTCCAAAGTGCAGTCAGGCCTCGTCTCCAGTTGAGACATGCACGCCCGTTCCTCTCCTGATCTGTAGCAGCTCTATCAGGCTTCCTGTGACTTTCATCCAGGGATCTGTGGCTTTGCTTGAGGTGCCACCAGGGCTATCACACGTGTCTCCATGGGGTGAGTCAATCCTCGCAGTGACAGTCGAGACAGTGCAGTCAAATCAGGTTATTCTGAAGTGGATTGAGATTTCTGGATACTTGTGGCCTGATGGCACATTCACTGGAGTTCCTCTCGACTCTCCTGTGAAGAGCACCTCTGCCTGAGATGCGACGGGAACGCTAGGAATCCCTTCGAGACGAAGCAGGGAAAGGAACCCTCATCTCGAGCTGAGGAGGGGACAACGGGGCACCTCTTGAGTTGTGGTGAGACCCTCGGGGTTCCTCTCGATTGGACGCCCGTGTGTCGGGGAACTTCTTGAGTCACAGAGGGGAGTGAAGGACCCTTTCGAGGTCCAAGAGGGAAGGTGTGATTTCCCTCGACATTCAGCAACGGAAAAGGGCCTCAACGCGACTGGAAGGGAAAATCTTCTGGTGTTTCTCGAGTTGCAGCAGGTCCTTCCCGAGTTACGACAGGGACCTCAGGGAACCGCTCGTGTGGCCTCAGGAGAGGCCAGGGTCCGTGCAAATGGTGAGGTACCTCTCGGGATTCCTCTCAATTTGGTGGCTGGTCCTAAGTCCTCGTCTGGAGATGTGGCCGGACCCTGAGGTTACCTCGAAAGTGCTGGCATGAGACTTGGGCCCCTCAGGAGTGTCCAAAGGGGAGTCAGGGCTCGTCTGGAGTGGAGACATGCATGCCCGCTCTCCTCCTGAGGTGTAGCAGCACTCTCAGGCTTCCTGTCACGTTGAAACAGGGATCTGTGTTTTTCCCTCGAGGTGCCACCTGGCTGTCACACGTGCCACCATGGGGTGAGTCGATCCTTGGGGTGAAAGTCGAAACAGTGCAGGGAAATCAGGGTCATCTGGAGTGGATTTCGTCTTCTGGGTACTTGTGGCCTGATGCCACGATCCCTGGAGGTCCTCTCGACTCTCCTGTGGAGAGCACCTCCTCCTGATATGCGATGGGAATAGAGCGAATCCCTTCCCAACGAAGCACGGAAAGTAACCTTCATCTCGCCCTGAGAAGGGTACAACGGAGCTCCTCTTGAGTTATGGTGGGACCTTTGGGGTTCCTGTCGAGTGGAGGCCCGTGTGTCAGGGAACTTTCTGAGTCGCAGCAAGGGAGTGAAGGACTCTTTCGAGGTCCAAGAGGGAAGGTGTGATTTCACTCGACATGCAGCATCAGAAAAGGCATCAACGCGCAAGGAAGGGAGAACCTCCTCGAGTTTCTTGAGTTGCAGCAGGTCCTTCTCGAGTTACGACCGGGACCTCAGGGCTCTGCTCGTGTGGCATCAGGAGAGGCCAGTCTCCATGCAAATGGCGAGGGAACTCTCGGGATTCCTCGCCACTTGGTGGCGGGGCCTGGGTCCGCGTCTGGAGCTGTGGCCGGACCCAGAGCTTTGCTCGAAAGTGCTGACATGGGACTTGGGTCCCACTGTAGTGTCCACAGGCTGGTCAGGCCTCGTCTCGAGTGGAGACATGCACGCCCGCTCACCTCCTGAGCTGTAGCAGCACTGTCAGGCTTCCTGTCGTGTTGAAACAGGGATCTGTGTTTTTCCCTCGAGGTGCCACCATGGCTGTCACACGTTCCACCATGGGGTGAGTCGATCCTCGCGGTGGCAGTCGAGGCAGTGCAAGCAAATCAGGTTTATCTGGAGTGGACTGAGACTTCTGGGTACTTGTGTCCTGATGGCACGATCCCTGGAGTTCCTCTCGACTCTCATGAGGAGAGCTCCTCCTCCTGATATGCAATGGGAATGCCGCGAATCCCTTCCCGCCGAAACATGGAAAGTAACACTCATCTCACCTCAGGAGGGGACAATGGGGCTCCTCTTGAGTTGTGGCAGGACCCTCGGGGTTCCTGTCGAGTGGAGGCCCGTGTGTCAGGGAACTTCTTGAGTCACAGCAAGGGAGTGAAGGACCCTTTCGAGATCCTAGAGGGAAGGTGTGATTTCCCTTGACATGCAGCGGTAGAAAAGGGCCTCGACGCGACTGGAAGGGTGAACCTTCTGGTGTTTCTCGAGTTGCTGCAGGTCCTTCTCGACTTACGAAGTGGACACCTGGGACCCTCTCATGTAGACTCAGAAGAGGCCAGTCTCCGTGCGAATGGCGAGGGACCTCTCAGGATTCCTCTCTAGTGGGTGACGGGTCTTCTGTGTGTATCTGGAGCTGGGTCCAGATCCTGAGGTTTCCTCAAAAGTGCTGACATGGGACTTGGACCCCTCCGGAGTGTCCAAAGGGGAGTCAGGCCTCGTCTCCAGTGGAGACATTCATGCCCGCCCTACTCCTGAGCTGTAGCAGCACTATCAGGCTTCCTGTCACATTCACTCAGGGATCTGTGGTTTTGCTCGTCGTGCCACCAGGGCTATCACACGTGTCACCATGGGGTGAGTCGATCCTCGTGGACAGTCGAGGCAGTGCAGGCAAATCAGTCCCTCTGGAGTAGATTGAGATTTCTGGATACTTGTGGCCTGATGGCATATTAACTGGAGTTTTTCTCGACTGTCATGTAAAGGGTACCTCCTCCTGAGATATGACGAGAATGCCACGCATCCCTTCCCGACGAAGCAGAGAAAGGAAACCTCATCTTGAGCTGAGGAGGGGGCAACGGGGCTCCTCTTGAGTTGTGGCGGGACCCTCGGGGATCCTGTCGAGTGGAGGCATGTGTGTCGGGGAACTTCTTGAATCACAGAGGGGAGTGAAGGACCCTTTGGAGGTTCAAGAGGGAAGGTGTGATTTCCCTCGACATGCGGCAGTGGAAAAGGGCCTCAGCGTGACTGGAATGGACAACCTTTTGGTGTTTCTCGAGTTGCGGCAGGTCCATCTCGATTACGACAGGAACCTCTGGGACCCGCTCGTGTGGCCTTAGGAGAGGCCTGTCTCCGTGCCAATGGCGAGAGACCTCTCAGATTCCTCTGCAGTCGGTGGCGGGTCCTATGTCCTCGTCTGGAGCTGGGGCCAGACCCTGAGGTTTCCTCGAACATGCTAACATGGACTTGTGTCCCTCTGGAGTGTCCACAGTGGAGTCAGGCCTCGTCTCTAGTGGAGACATGCACGGCAGCTATCCTCCTGAGCTGTAGCAACACTGTCAGGCTTCCTGTTGTGTTGAAACAGGGTTCTGTGAATTTCCCTCGTGGTGCCACCAGGGCTGTCACACGTGCCACCATGGGGTGAGTCAATCCTCACGGTGGCAGTCGAGGCAGTGCAGGCAAATCAGGTTCATCTGGAGTGGATTGAGACTTCTGGGTACTTGTGTCCTCATGGCACGATCCCTGGAGTTCCTCTCGACTCTCCTGTGGAGAGCACCTCCTCCTGATATGCAATGAAAATGCTCTGAATCCCTTCCTGCAGAAGCATGGAGAGTAACCCTCATCTCGCACTCAGGAGGGGACAATGGGGCTCCTCTTGTGTTGTGGTGGGATCCTCAGGGTTCCTGTCGAGTGGAGGCGTGTGTGTCAGGGAAATTCTTGAATCACAGCAAGGGAGTGAAGGACCCTTTCGAGGTCCAAGAGGGAAGGTGTGATTTCCGTCGACATGCAGCAGCAGAAAAGGGCCTCAACGCGCCTGGAAGGGAGAACCTCCTGGAGTTTCTCGATTTGCAGCAAGTCCTTCTCGAGTTACGACGGGAACCTCAGGGCCCTGCTCGTGTGGCCTCAGGAGTTGCCAGTCTCCATGTGAATGGTGAGGGACCTCTCAGGATTCCTCTCCAGTCGGTAGTGGGGCCTGGGTCCCCGTCTGGAGCTGCGGCCAGACCCTGAGCTTTGCTCGAAAGTGCTGACATGGCACTTGGGTCACTCTGGAGTGTCCACAGGATGGTCAGGCCTCGTCTCAAGTGGAGACATCAAGCCCACCTCCTCCTGAGCTATAGATGCACTCTCAGGCTTTTTGTCGGGTTGACACAGGCATCTGTTGCTTTCCCTCAAGATGCCACCAAGGCTGTCACACGTGCCACCATGGGGTGAGTCGATCCTCGAGGTGTCAGTCGAGACAGTGCAGGGAAATCAGGTTCATCTGGTGTGGTTTGAAACTTCTGGGTACTTGAGGCCTGATGGCTCGATACCTGGAGTTCCTCTCTACTCTCCTGTGGAGAGCCCCTTCTCCTGATATTCGATGGGAACACCACGAATCCCTTCCCGAAGAAGCACAGAAAGTAACCCTCATCTCGGGCTGAGAAGGGGACAACGGGTCTCCTCTTGAGTTGTGTCGGGACCCTCACAGTTCCTTTCGAGTGGAGGCGTGTGTGCCAGGGAACTTCTTGAGTCGCAGCAAGGGAGTGAAGGACCCATTCGAGGTACAAGAGGGAAGGTGTGATTTTCCTAGACATGCGGCAGCAGAAAAGGGCCTCAATGCGCCTGGAAGGGAGAACTACCTGGTGTTTCTCGAATTGCGGCAGGTCCTTCTAGAGTTACGATGGGGACCTCAGGGACCCGCTCATGTGGCCTCAGGAGAGGCCAGGCTCGGTGCAAATGGCATGGTACCTCTCGGGATTCCTCTCCAGTTGGTGGCGGGTCCTAAGTCCTCGTAAAGAACTGCCGCCGGTCCCTGAGGTTTCCTCGAAAGTACTGACATGGGACTTTGGCCCCACTGGAGTATCCGCAGGGGAGTCAGGCATCGTCTCCATTGGAGACATGCACGCCTGCTACCCTCCTGAGCTGTAGCAGCATTATCAGGGTGACAGTCGAGGCAGTGCAGGGAAATCTGGTTGATCTGTAGTGGATTCAGACTCATGGGTACCTGTCGCCTGATAGCACGATCCCTGGAGTTCCTCTTGACTCTCGTATAGGGAGTACCTCCTCCTGAGATGCGACGGGAAAACCGGGAATCCCTTCCCGACGAAGCAGAGAAAAGAACCTTCATCTCGAGCTGAGGAGGGACAACGGGGCTCCTCTTGAGTTGTGGCAGGATCCTCGGTGATCCTCTCGAGTGGAGGCGTGTGTGTCGGGGAAATTCTTGAGTCGCAGAGGGGAGTGAAGTACCCTTTCGAGGGCCAAGAGGGAAGGTGTGATTTCCCTCAACATGCGGCAGTGGAAAAGGGCCTCAACGTGCCTGGAAGTGAGAAACTCCTGGTGTTTCTCGAGTTGAAGCAGGACCTTCTCGAGTTACGCCGGGGACCTAAGGGACCTGCTCGTGTGGGCACAGGAGAGGCCAGTCTCCGTGCAAATGGCGAGGGATCTCTCGGGATTCCTCTCCAGTCGGTGGCGGGTCCTAGGTCGGCGTCGGGAGCTGTGGCCGGACCCTGAGCTTTGCTCGAAAGTGCTGACATGGGACTTGGTTCCCACTGGAGTGTCCACAGGGGAGTCAGGCCTCGTCTCCAGTGGAAACATGCACTCCCGCGCTCCTTTTGAGCTGTAGAAGCACTGTCAGACTTCCTGTCGCTTTGACAAAGGGATCTGTGGCTTTCCATTGAGATGCCATCAGGGCTGTCACAAGTGCCACCATGGGGCTAGTCGATCCTCGGGGTGACAGTCAAGGCAGTGCAGGGAAATCTGGTTCATCTGGAGTGGATTGAGATTTCTGGGTACCTGTGGCCTGATACCAAGATCCCTGGAGTTCCTCTCAACTATCAAGTGGAGAGCACCTCCTCCTGAGATGTGACGGGAACGCAGGGAATCCCTTCCCAAAGAAGCAGAGAAAGGAACCGTCATCTCAAGCTGAGGAGGGGACAACGGGGCTCCTCTTGAATTGTGGCGGGACCCTCGGGGTTCCTCTCCAGTGGAGGCGCCTGAGTCGGGGAACTTCTTGAGTCACAGCAAGGGAGTGAAGGGCCCTTTGGAGGTCCAAGAGGGAAGGTGTGATTTCCCTCGACATGCGGCAGTGGAAAAGGGCCTCAACGCGCCTGGAAGGGAGAACCTCCTGGTGTTTCTCAAGTTGCAGCAGGTACTTCTCCTGTTACGAGGGGACTCAAGGACCCGCTCGTGTCGCCACAGGAGAGGCAAGGCACCGTGCAAAAAGCGAGGTAAATCTCTGGATTCCTCTCCAGCTGGTGGCGGGTCCTAAGTCCTCGTAAAGAACTGCGGCCGGACCCTGAAGTTTCCTCGAATTTGCTGATATGAGACTAGGGCCCCTCCGGAGTGTCCACAGGGGAGTCAGTCCTCGTCTCAAGTGAAGACATGCACGCCCACTCTCCTCCTGAGCTGTAGCAGCAATGTCAGGCTTCTTGTAACTTTTACACAGGGATCTGTGGCTTTGCTCGAGGTGCCACCAGGGCTATCACACGTGTTCCCATGGGGTGAGTCGATCCTCGCAGTGACAGTCGAGGCAGCGCAGGCAAATTAGGTTCATCTGGAGTGGATTGAGATTACTGGATACTTGTGGCCAGATGGCACATTCCCTGGAGTTCCTCTTGACTCTCCTATGAAGAGCACCTTCTCCTGAGGTGTGACGGGAATGCCGGGAATCCCTTCCCGATGAAGCAGGGAAAGGAACCTCATCTCGAGCTGAGGAGGGGACAACGGGGCTCCTCTTGAGTTGTGGCGGGACCCTCGGGTTTCCTCTCGAGTGGAGGCGCATGTGTGGGGGAACTTCTTGAGTCGCAGAGGGGAGTGAAGGACCCTTTTGAGGTCCAAGAGGGAAGGTGTGATTTCCCTCGACATGCAGCAGTGGAAAAGGACCTGAACTCAACTGGAGGGAGAACCTTGTGGTGTTTCTCGAGTTGTGGCAGGTCCTTCTCGAGTTACGACGGGGACATCAGGGACCCGCTCGTGAGGCATCTGGAGAGGTCAGTCTCCGGGCGAATGGCGAGAGACCTCTCGGGATTCCTCTCCAGTCAGTGGTGGGTCCTCTGTCCTCTTCTGGAGCTGCGACCAGACACTAAGCTTTCCTCGAACGTGCGGACATTGGACTTGGGTCCCTCTGGAGTGTCCGCAGTCGAGTCAGGCCTTGTCTCGAGTGGAGATATGCACGCCCGCTCTCCTCCTGAGCTGTAGCAGCACTGTAAGTCTTTCTCTCTCATTGACAAAGGGATCTGTGGAATTCCCTCGAGATGCCAGTAGGGCTGTCACACGTGCCACCATGGTGTTAGTCGATCTTCGGGGTGACAGTCGAGGCAGTGCAGGGAATTCTGGTTCATCTGGAGTGGATTGAGATTTCTGGATACTTGTGGCCTGATGGCACGATCCCTGCAGTTCCTCTCGACTCTCCTGTGTAGTGAAACTCCTCCTGATATGCGATGGGAATGCCGCGAATATCTTCCCGATGAAGCACGGAAAGTAAACCTCATCTGACACTTAGGAGGGGACAACAGGGCTCCTCTTCAGTAGTGGCGGGACCCTCGGTGTTCTTCTCGAGTGAAGGCGCGTGTGTCGTGGAACTTCTTGAGTCGCAGCAAGGGAGTGAAGGGCCCTTTTGAGGTCCAAGAGGGAAGGTGTGATTTCCCTCCACATGCGGCAGCGGAAAAGGGCCTCAACGCTCCTGGAAGGGAGAACCTCCTGGTGTTTCTCGAGTTGTGGCAGGTCCTTCTCGAGTTACGACGGGGAACTCTGGGACCCGTTCGTGAGGCTTTAGGAGAGGTCAGTCTCTGTGCGAATGGCGAGGGACCTCTCGGGATTCCTCTCCAGTCAGTGGTGGGTCCTCTGTCCTCGTCTGGAACTGCGACTGGACACTAAGCTTTCCGCGAACGTGCGGACATGGGACTTGGGTCCCTCTGGAGTGTCCGCAGTCGAGTCAGGCCTTGTCTCGAGTGGAGATATGCACGCCCGCTCTCCTCCTGAGCTGTAGCAGCACTGTAAGTCTTTCTCTCTCATTGACAAAGGGATCTGTGGAATTCCCTCGAGATGCCAGTAGGGCTGTCACACGTGCCACCATGGTGTTAGTCGATCTTCGGGGTGACAGTCGAGGCAGTGCAGGGAATTCTGGTTCATCTGGAGTGGATTGAGATTTCTGGATACTTGTGGCCTGATGGCACGATCCCTGCAGTTCCTCTCGACTCTCCTGTGTAGTGAAACTCCTCCTGATATGCGATGGGAATGCCGCGAATATCTTCCCGATGAAGCACGGAAAGTAAACCTCATCTGACACTTAGGAGGGGACAACAGGGCTCCTCTTCAGTAGTGGCGGGACCCTCGGTGTTCTTCTCGAGTGAAGGCGCGTGTGTCGTGGAACTTCTTGAGTCGCAGCAAGGGAGTGAAGGGCCCTTTTGAGGTCCAAGAGGGAAGGTGTGATTTCCCTCCACATGCGGCAGCGGAAAAGGGCCTCAACGCTCCTGGAAGGGAGAACCTCCTGGTGTTTCTCGAGTTGTGGCAGGTCCTTCTCGAGTTACGACGGGGAACTCTGGGACCCGTTCGTGAGGCTTTAGGAGAGGTCAGTCTCTGTGCGAATGGCGAGGGACCTCTCGGGATTCCTCTCCAGTCAGTGGTGGGTCCTCTGTCCTCGTCTGGAACTGCGACTGGACACTAAGCTTTCCGCGAACGTGCGGACATGGGACTTGGGTCCCTCTGGAGTGTCCGCAGTCGAGTCAGGCCTTGTCTCGAGTGGAGATATGCACGCCCGCTCTCCTCCTGAGCTGTAGCAGCACTGTAAGTCTTTCTCTCTCATTGACAAAGGGATCTGTGGAATTCCCTCGAGATGCCAGTAGGGCTGTCACACGTGCCACCATGGTGTTAGTCGATCTTCGGGGTGACAGTCGAGGCAGTGCAGGGAATTCTGGTTCATCTGGAGTGGATTGAGATTTCTGGATACTTGTGGCCTGATGGCACGATCCCTGCAGTTCCTCTCGACTCTCCTGTGTAGTGAAACTCCTCCTGATATGCGATGGGAATGCCGCGAATATCTTCCCGATGAAGCACGGAAAGTAAACCTCATCTGACACTTAGGAGGGGACAACAGGGCTCCTCTTCAGTAGTGGCGGGACCCTCGGTGTTCTTCTCGAGTGAAGGCGCGTGTGTCGTGGAACTTCTTGAGTCGCAGCAAGGGAGTGAAGGGCCCTTTTGAGGTCCAAGAGGGAAGGTGTGATTTCCCTCCACATGCGGCAGCGGAAAAGGGCCTCAACGCTCCTGGAAGGGAGAACCTCCTGGTGTTTCTCGAGTTGTGGCAGGTCCTTCTCGAGTTACGACGGGGAACTCTGGGACCCGTTCGTGAGGCTTTAGGAGAGGTCAGTCTCTGTGCGAATGGCGAGGGACCTCTCGGGATTCCTCTCCAGTCAGTGGTGGGTCCTCTGTCCTCGTCTGGAACTGCGACTGGACACTAAGCTTTCCGCGAACGTGCGGACATGGGACTTGGGTCCATCTGGAGTGTCCACAGTCGAGTCAGGCCTTGTCTCGAGTGGAGATATGCACGCCCGCTCTCCTCCTGAGCTGTAGCATCACTGTCAGGCTTCCTGTCTCATTGACAAAGGGATCTGTGGATTTCCCTCGAGATGCCAGTAGGGCTGTCACACGTGCCACCATGGATTTAGTCGATCTTCGGGGTGACATTCCAGGCAGTGCAGGGAAATCTGGTTCATCTGGAGTGGATTGAGATTTCTGGACACTTGTGGCCTAATGGCACGATCCCTGGAGTTCCTCTCGACTCTCCTGTGTAGTGAACCTCCTCCTGATATGCGATGGGAATGCCGCGAATCCCTTCCCGATGAAGCATGGAAAGTTAACCACATCTCGCACTTAGGAGGGGACAACAGGGCAACTCTTGAATTGTGGCGGGACCCTCGGGGTTCTTCTCGAGGGGAGGCACGTGTGTCGGGGAAGTTTTTGAGTTGCAGAGGGGAGTGAAGTACCCTTTCGAGGGCCAAGAGGGAAGGTGTGATTTCCCTCGACATGTGGCAGTGGAAAAGGGCCTCAACGTGCCTGGAAGTGAGAATCTCCTGGTGTTTCTCGAGTTGAAGCAGGATCTTCTCGAGTTACGCCGGGGACCTAAGGGACCTGCTCGTGTGGGCTCAGGAGAGACCAGTCTCTAGTTCCTCTCGACTCTCCTGTGTAGTGAACCTCCTCCTGATATGCGATGGGAATGCCGCGAATCCCTTCCCGATGAAGCATGGAAAGTTAACCACATCTCGCACTTAGGAGGGGACAACAGGGCAACTCTTGAATTGTGGCGGGACCCTCGGGGTTCTTCTCGAGGGGAGGCACGTGTGTCGGGGAAGTTTTTGAGTTGCAGAGGGGAGTGAAGTACCCTTTCGAGGGCCAAGAGGGAAGGTGTGATTTCCCTCGACATGTGGCAGTGGAAAAGGGCCTCAACGTGCCTGGAAGTGAGAATCTCCTGGTGTTTCTCGAGTTGAAGCAGGATCTTCTCGAGTTACGCCGGGGACCTAAGGGACCTGCTCGTGTGGGCTCAGGAGAGACCAGTCTCCGTGCGAATGGCGAGGGATCTCTCGGGATTCCTCTCCAGTCGGTGGCAGGTCCTAGGTCGGCGTCGGGAGCTGTGGCCAGACCCTGAGCTTTGCTCGAAAGTGCTGACATGGGACTTGGTTCCCACTGGAGTGTCCACAGGGGAGTCAGGCCTCGTCTCCAGGGGAGACATGCACTCCTGCGCTCCTTTTGAGCTGTAGAAGCACTGTCAGACTTCCTGTCGCGTTGACAAAGGGATCTGTGCCTTTCCATTGAGATGCCACCAGGGCTGTCAGAAGTGCCATCATGGGGCTAGTCGATCCTCGGGGTGACAGTCAAGGCAGTGCGGGGAAATCTGGTTCATCTGGAGTGGATTGAGATTTCTGGGTACCTGTGGCCTGATCCCTGGAGTTCCTCTCAACTATCAAGTGGAGAGCACCTCCTCCTGAGATGCGACGGGAACGCAGGGAATCCCTTCCCGACGAAGCAGGGAAAGGAACCCTCATCTCGAGCTGAGGAGTTGACAACGGGGCTCCTCTTGAATTGTGGCGGGACACTCGGGGTTCCTCTCCAGTGGAGGCGCGTGTGTCGGGGAAATTCTTGAGTCGCAGCAAGGGAGTGAAGGGCCCTTTCGAGGTCCAAGAGGGAAGGTGTGATTTCCCTCCACATGCGGCAGCGGAAAAGGGCCTCAACGCGCCTGGAAGGGAAAACCTCCTGGTGTTTCTCAAGTTACAGCAAGTACTTCTCCTGTTATGACGGGACTCAGGGACCCGCTCGTGTCGCCAAAGGAGAGGCAAGCCACCGTGCAAAAAGCGAGGTAAATCTCGGGATTTCTCTCCATTTGGTGTCGGGTGCTAAGTCCTCGTCCGGAGATGCGACCGGACCCTGAAGTTTCCTCGAAAGTGCTGATATGAGACTTGGGCCCCTCCGGAGTGTCCACAGGGGAGTCAGGCCTCGTCTCAAGTGAAGACATGCACACCTGCTCTCCTCCTGAGCTGTAGCAGCAGTGTCAGGCTTCTTGTCACTTTTACGCAGGGATCTGTGGCTTTGCTCGAGGTGCCACCAGGGCTATCACATGTGTCCCCATGGGGTGAGTCGATCCTCGCAGTGACAGTCGAGGAAGTGCAGGCAAATTAGCTTCATCTGGAGTGGATTGAGATTTCTGGATACGTGTGGCCTGATGCCACATTCCCTGGAGTTCCTCTTGACTCTCCTATGAAGAACACCTTCTCCTGAGATGTGACAGGAACGCCGGGAATCCCTTCCCGACGAAGCAGGGAAAGGAACCCTCATCTCGAGCTGAGGAGGGAACAACAGGGCTCCTCTTGAGTTGTGGCGGGACCCTCGGATTTCCTCTCGAGTGAAGGCGCATGTATCGGGGAACTTCTTGAGTCGCAGAGGTGAGTGAAGGACCCTTTCGAGGTCCAAGAGGGAAGGTGTGATTTCCCTTGAAATGCGGCAGTGTAAAAGGGCCTGAACTCAACTGGAGGGAGAACCTTCTGGTGTTTCTCGAGTTGTGGCAGGTCCTTCTCGAGTTACGACAGGGACCTCAGGGACCCGCTTGTGAGGCGTCAGGAGAGGTCAGTCTCCGTGCGAATGGCGACTGACCTCTCGGGATTCCTCTCCAGTCGGTGGTGGGTCCTCTGTCCTCGTCTGGAGCTGCAACCAGACACTAAGCTTTCCTCGAACGTGCGGACATGTAAAGGGAACCCTCTTACACTGTTGATGGGAATGCAAACTAGTACAGCCACTATGGAGAACAGTGTGGAGATTCCTTAAAGAAAACTGGAAATAGAACTGCCTTATGACCCAGCAATCCCACTGCTGGGCATACACACTGAGGAAACTGGAATTTAAAAAGACACGTGTACCCCAATGTTCATCGCAGCACTGTTTATAATAGCCAGGACATGGAAACAACCTAGATGTCCATCGGCTTCCCTGGTGGCTCAGAGGTTAAAGCATTTGCCTGCAAGGCGGGAGACTCGGGTTCAATCCCTGGGTCGGGAAGATCCCCTGGAGAAGGAAATGACAACCCACTCCAGTATTCTTGCCTGGAAAATCCCATGGACGGAGGAGCCTGGTAGGTTACAGTCCACAGGGTCGCAAAGAGTCGGACATGACTGAGCGACTTCACTCAACTCACACAGATGTCCATCAGCAGATGAATGGATAAGAAAGCAGTGGTACATATACACAATGGAGTATTACTCAGCCATTAAAAAGAATGCATTTGAATCAGTTCTAATGAAGTGGATGAAACTGGAGCCTATTATAGAGAGTGAAGTAAGCCAGAAAGAAAAACACCAATACAGTATACTAATGCATATATATGGAATTTAGAAAGATGGTAATGATAACCCCGTATGTGAAACAGTAAAAGAGACACAGATGTATAGAACAGTCTTCTGGACTCTGTGGGAGAGGGAGAGGGTGGGATGATTTGGGAGAATGGCATTGAAACATGTATAATACCATATAAGAAACAAATTGTGAGTCCAGGTTCGATGCAGGATACAGGTTGCTTGGGGCTGGTGCACTGGGATGACCCAGAGGGATGGTACAGGGAGGGAGGTGGGAGGGGAGTTCAGGATGGGGAACACGTGTATACCCATGGCAGATTCATGTTGATGTAAGATGTGTATAAGAGACAGGAGCTGCAGACCCCAAGCAGGGGCCCTGGGCGCCTGGTGCTANGTGCACTGGGATGACCCAGAGGGATGGTACAGGGAGGGAGGTGGGAGGGGAGTTCAGGATGGGGAACACGTGTATACCCATGGCAGATTCATGTTGATGTATGGCAAAACCAATACAATATTGTAAATTAATTAGCCTCCAATTAAAATAAATAAATTTAAATTAAAAAAAATAAATGTGATGTTCCCCCTCCTGCCATCTTGCTGGGGCTTCTTCTTTGCCCTTGGACATAGAGTATCTCTTTTTGGTGGGACCCAACATTCTCCTATCGACAGTTGTTCAGCAGCAGTGAGTTGTAAGTTTGGAGTTCTCATAGGAGAAGATGCACACACATCCTTCTACTCTGCCATCTTGTACTTGGAGAGGAGAGACTGTCACATCCCAGACCCCTAACTGAGAACAACACTGACTACACCATGGATGGGTGTGGGCAGAATAGAGATTGTTTGGATTAGAGAGCAACAACTCTATTTGCATTGAGTGCAACCAGGGAGACAGATGTCACTTTCCAAGTAAACATTTGACTGAACTAAGATGAAGATAAGCAGAGGAAAAGAGAGGGAAAAGGGGAGTTGGGGAATAAAGAAGAGAATAGGGAAGAGGCAGGAAAAGGGACTGTGAAGAGATAGGAAAAGGAAAGGGAAATAATAAAGGGTGCGTGATAAGAGGATTCCCTCCAGATATTGTTAATACAGACACTCAACTTTTTTTCCCTTGAAGCCAATTTCTATGGATAGGATTTATCAAGTTTCAAATTAAATGACAATAACCAGTGTTTTGACTCAATATATCTATCAACCCCTGCTATCCTCTACATTTCCTTTGTTGGTCTACATGTACAGGCCCATTATCAGGGAAAGGGAAGCTGAGAAAGATGACCTTGCCTCCTCCAACCCCTAATTATTCTCACAAGGTCTGATAGAACTGAAGTTTTGAATTTCTTTTTTTTCCCCTTTCCATTCAGCTTTATTGAAGTATGATTGATAACAATTTTATATATTTAGGATGTACAATGTAATTTTTAAAGTATATTCTTTTAAGTGGGAGAGCTAGAGAGCAAAAAGAGTGAATTTCTGCTTTCTCTGATGACATAATAATTTTCCAGGTTTCATTTAGCTTATTTCCATAAAATGCTCAAGCCCACAAAAGCTGCAAAAACAGTAATATAAACCCAACAAGTGCAAAGTCCTAAATCAGGGGATGACATTTTTTATTAAAGGGGTCCCCTCCCCCTGTTATTCTCTGTAATAGCATTTATCTATTTCTAGGATAGCACATTACAAATTCTATAATTATCTTATTTCCCTGTTTTCATATTTACTACCTGTCTTCCTTTTAGTAGAATGTCAGATCCCTGAGGACAAGGATTAACTGTTCCCTAAAATATATATTCTGAGGGCCAAGAAGAGGACACAGTAGGCACTCATTCAGCATTTACTGAATGAATGGATGGACAGGTGAATGGATGAATGAATGGTCAGGCTCAATGAGCAGGTAGAACAAATCATCAGGAGGGACTCAAACCTCTAGACCTTAAAATCCTGTTTCATCTCACCCTTGCCTAGGTTCCTACCCTCAATCTGCTGCCCTCCTGGTCTTCCATCTCCTCTCACACACCACACTTTTCCTACCTCAGGGTGTCCACACATGCTATTTCATTACCTGTGATGCTCTTCCCTGGCTTGACAGTCTTTTGGTCCTCATTATTAAAAGCACCTAACTAAGATCTCCTTGGCCATACCATCTAAGTAGACCTGCCCACTCTGGTGCTCTCTCTCTCACTGCACCCTGCTTATTTCCTTCTGGGCGTTTTTTTCCCCCAAAAAATAATTTGTAATTATAAATCTATTTACTTCTTTATTGTCTGCTTCCCCCATTGTGATATCTATAAGGACTGGGATTGTGTCTTTGTTTGCTCAACTCTGTATCCCCAGTACCTATCACAATATTTGATACACAGATGACACTTAAATATTTGCTGATTAACTGAGTAAGGAAATAAATAAATGCATTACCAGTTTTTTGCCCCCATCCCACAAGGTGAACACATGCTATCCTGAGGCCTGAATATTCCAGGTATAGCTATATGCTCCCTCAGTCCACACCAGAGGATCCTTGGGTTAGCAAAGTCTTGATAACCCCAATTATACTTCAATGATTTGAAATAAAATTATAAAAATAATTTATTTTAAAAGGAGGCACTAAGAGAATTCACTTTTATTTCCATTTCTTATATACAAAATGGTTTGGGTGTAAAGCTGGGTATATATATATTTTTTAATACACCACACTCACATCAATACAGTGTACCATGTTATTTTTGTCACAAGTAGCAAATTTTCAATTGGGTGCTAGAGTATCTGGGGAGTTTGATTAGCTGAACCTAGTAAAGCATTTTAATCAGGTCACCTTGGGTTAGTTGCTATCCCAGACTGGGTTCCATTCTTCCTTTTGCTGTGTTAGGGGCCAGGGCTTGTACAGGTTCCTGATCAGGCATTCTGCTGCCAGCACTAGCAGTCTTCCTGACTCTCCAGATTCTTCATCTTCCCACCTGTTCTGGGACTCTCCACCACCCCATGATTTTGAGTAGCTGTTGTCTCTGACTCAAGCATGTGTCTAACAGGGAGGGTTATATAGCTAGGCCCTGGGAAGGATTTTTCCAAAATGGAGCCACCTCAAATATTTTATTTACTTTAGACTGTATCGGTTTTGCCTTCTTATGCTTCCTAGTGTCTTTTCTCTGAAATTTCTGTGGTCATGTTTATAAATGTAGCAGATGTGTATACTCCATATAGACCTTACTGATTTGCTCCTCCTGGCACCACTCCTTGTCTTTACCAGGCATTCAGTAAGTATTGTTTAACTAAATTGGATCAAATCTGAAAGCTTACTGGTGTCATTAGAGGGTAGAATCCAAAAGGATTGTCTTCCACAGAAGGAAGCATCTTCGTTCTTTGACACTGTGAGAACTACATTTGTATAGGTAACATGTATAGGTGAGATTTACATTAGGGTTTAAGACTAATAACTGTGGCTTTGATCAGTAACAGGAATGGTCATTTGACAATCTGTGATTTTCTAATTTAGTCACTATTGAAAATATATAAAATTACATATATTATAATTATATACATACTACAAATGTAGTTCTCACAATGTCAAAGGAATGAAGATGTTTCCTCCATGGGAGACAGTCCTTTTGAATTCTACCCTCTAATGACACCAACAGGCTTTCAGATTTGATCCCATTCAGTTAAACAATACTTACTGAATGTCTGGTAAAGACAAGGACTGGTGCCAGGAGCCAACAAAGGTCCATCTAGTGAAAGCTATGGTTTTTCCAGTAGTCTTGTATGGATATGAGAGTTGGACCATAAAGAAGGCTGAGTGCCGAAGAACTGATGCTTTTGAACTGTGGTGTTGGAGAAGACTCTTGAGAGTCCCTTGAACTGCAAGGAGATCAAACCAGTCAATCCTAAAGGAAGTCAGTCCTGAATATTCATTAGAAGAATTGATGCTGAAGCTGAAACTCCAATAATTTGGCCACCTGATGTGAAGAGCTGACTCATTAGAAAAGACCCTGATGATGGGGAAGATTGGAGGCAAGAGGATAGGGGGCAACAGATGATGAGATGGTTGGATGTCATTACCAACTCAATGGACATGAGTTTGAGCAGGCTCTGGGAGATGGTGAAGGACAGGGAGGCCTCGCATGCTACAGTCTGTAGGGTCACAAAGAGTCAAACTTGACTAAGCAACTGAACAGCAGCAATATATATACATATATGTATAGCTATCATAACTAGATATTGGAGTTTGGAATATTCCAACACAGATTATGGTTTAAAATCTTGAAAAAATATGCTTTCAATGTTTCCAAATTCAGAAAGTATATAAGAAAATTGAAAAGAAAATGAGAATCATAAACAAAACTTTTTAGTTAATATTATTATGGAAAGTAAAATTGAATCATATAGTACTGTCTTGTTTTCCCCATTTTCAAAAAGTGTCAAAATGAGATAAACAATAATATATAAAGGAAAAAAACCCAGAACATATTTGGTGCACTAAATAAATTGAACTATGAAGGATTTCTAAAAGCCTAACATTTCTTTCATACAGGTAGGAGTGTGTGAGTTGTAGAATTCCCCACTTCCAACTCTAGGAATACAAATAAATGTGGTGGGGCTGTGCTGTGCTTAGTTGCTCAATTGTGTCTGACTCTTTGCGACCCCATGGACTGTAGTCTGCCAGGCTCCTCTGGGGATTCTCCAGGAAAGAATACTGGAGTGGGTTGCCATGCCCTCCTCCAGGGGATCTTCCCAACCCAGGGATCTAACCCAGGTCTCCTACATTGCAAGTGGATTCTTTACCATCTGAACCACCAGTGAAGCCCTCTTTTGAAACTGAATTTCACTAACTCTCAGCTTTATTTTCATTTCTGGGTCATGACTTTTCTAACTCATTTACTGTATCTAAATGTCATTTGCTTTGATAATTTCAGAAGCCATTTGCCCCCAAGTTTGTGACAGTAGCAGCCAGGTCTGTCTGAGACTCCTCCTGAATTTCTAGTGGTCATTTGACTCCACCTCCACCATGCATCTCTTGCTCCTTTCACTGACCTCTCTAAAAAGATCTACTCACCTTATTTTTGCATTTGGCAAATGATATCAACCAATAATATCTATAATATCTAACATATATAATTGAGAGATGACCAAAGCAGAAGGAATTGAAAGCAGACTTCCTGGATTCAGTCAATACTAAATCTGTGGTCCATTTGTATAGTCTCCTGATCTGAGAACTTTAGGGATGGAGTGTTCTCCTTATAGGATTTGCCATTTGTGCTTAGCCCTTATTTATTTCTTATTCATGAGATTATCATGCTTTATATACAATGAGTTAAAAAAATCAGTTGCCTTAAGAATTCAGGTTTGGGTGAGAGATGGAAAATCGGTGGAGCATGCTTATTTTTTTCCCCTAAATCTGAAAAATCTATGATTTTCCTTTCCATAGAGACAGTCTTCTCTGTCAGAGGGGGATACATTCTGTCCCAAAGACAGAAAGTCAAGAACACCCAGAAGTGTCTTGATCTGAAATAAAAGCCGTGCTAGATTTCACTGAAAAAAGCTTTCAAATATGAAAATAAGATTAGTTACAAATTCCAAAGTCTTAGCCAAAATCATACTTTTTACCACAAAAAAATTTGTTCAGCACAGCACATGGTCTAATACTATGCAGATTCTATATAAAAATAGGACTACATGAATTAGTAAGGTAAACAAAAATTGTGAAACTGAGCCTCATGTTATAAGACAGTTGTAACTGAACCTCAACATGTGCAGAATGTTTAATATTCAGAGAGAAACAGATGGCATTTCTATTATTTGACTCTAGGAACACTATGAAAGTAATTGATCTGGCAGATTAAAGGTACTGTAGGCATCTCTCATTGTCAAGGTATTTGATTCAGAGGGTATTCTTATAAAATTTGTGACATAAAACATGTTTTCAAATTTTAATGTTTTAGAATAAACTGTCATGCTTTATAACATGCAGATTTTTGGCCCCTTACCAAAGACAGTTTCATTCAATGAACTTGATGTTACCCCAAGAATCTTCCCATGTGATTCTAAGTGGTAAAGAACCTGCCTACCAATGCAGGAGACATAAGAGATGCTGGTTTGATCCCCTGAATGAGAAGATGCCTTGGAGGAAGCATGGCAACCCACTCCAGTATTCTTGCCTGGAGAATCCCATGGACAGAGGAGCCTGGTGGGCTACACTCCATAGGGCTGCAAAGAGTCACACACAACTGAAGTGATTTAGCATGCATGAATGCCAAGAATCTTCATTTTCGTGAACAAAGAAATTTGACCATGAAATACCTTGGACAGCTAATGAACTTTGTCATTGCAGCATGAAAGTAGCCAGAGACAATAAGCAAACAGGTAGGAGTGACAGCATTCCAGTAAAACTTTATTTACAAAAGGAGGCCTAAAGTTGAATTTGACTATGGGTCATACATAGTAAACATGGTTTTAGGCCTAAAGAATGAGCTCTTCCTACAAATTTGCAACTTCCAGGCTCAGGAGTATTTCTTCCTGCCTCCCTTTCTTCATTCATCTTTTATTTTCCTCTCTTTCTCTCTTATTTTTGTACCTGGAATACAGTTTGTATTAGAGAGAAACATCTACTGGCAACTGGGATATTGAAGCCTAGTCCAATTTACTATTGTTAATACAAAATAAGGGGGAGAACAGCTGTCCTTGAGTTTTGCACACAAAATGAGGAAGAATTCTTATGACCTGTTTTCTCCAAAAATCTTGCTGAATTAACCAAGCCCAATCTCTAGTTAGCCAATACAGTCTCTTGTTTATGTTTTCTCTGTAGTTCACAAGGATAATGCTGAACTCTCTATGATAAGAAGGGGCAACAGAATTGAACGAGACCATTTTTTTAAAGTCTTCATTGAATTTATTACAATATTACTTCTGTTCTATGTTTTGGATTTTTGGCTTCGAGACATGTGGGATCTTAGCTCCCCAACCAGGGATCAAATCCACACCCCGTGCATTGGAAGGTGAAGTCACTGGATCACCAGGGAAGTCCCTAGCAAGACCATTTTGACAGAGCAAGGATGGAATATACTTGGCATTTGTGCTCCCATTTTTCATTTCTTATATCCATGGCATACTGTCAAGTGGCTCAGCTGGTCAAGAATCTGCCTGCAATGCCGGAGACCTGGGTTCCAGCCCTGGGTTGGAAAGATCCCTTGGAGAAGGGAAAGGCTCCCTACTCCAGTATTCTAGCCTTGAGAATTCCATGGACTGTATAGTCAAGAGTCGGACATGACTGAGCGACTTTCACTGTAGTACTCTTTCCTTCTAAGCACATATGTGGCCACAAAAATCTTAAATACAGTTATTCATTACCAGTCAATGAAAGTTGGCATGTGAGATGAAACTTATGTGTTATACCTTAAAAAACTAGCTTTGCTATATAGTATTTTTATTATCTCTGGCAATTCTATTTGGAGATGGTATAATATTTCTTTTGCTATGTCTCAATCATGTAATTATAAGCCTTACTCAGTGGTATTTTGTAATAAATATTTTGATTAGTTGCCATTGTTTTCCTGTTAGAATGTAGGTAATTTAAATTCAGGGACTATGCCTAGTTTATCATCTAATTCAGTGAGATCTTCCAAAATCACTTGCTGGTTTATACAGCCTTTTTTTATTGTTAGAATGTCAATGTTTAGTATACTAAAAACTCCTGATAATAGTTAACTAATTTAAAAACATTTGAAACCATAAAAACTGATGTTATCGGTATTTTGAAAATTAAAGAGATTTGTAGCCATACATCAACATGAATCCGCCACTACTGTAAAGTTAAAAAGAAAAAATACAAAGCAATAGAATTTATTAAATACACTGAGTTTCTTAGTGGGGAAAAAAAGAGATTTGTAGCCTCATTTTTGGTCAGATATCTATAAACTATAGCATATTCTTTGAGATAGCATTTTAGATCAATTTGGGCTAATACTGTTAAAGGACTGTTTAGCTATACAATCAAAATGTTTGCTTAGTAAGTACAATATGGTGGTGAAGTCGCTCAGTCGTGTCCGACTCTTTGCGACCCCGCGGACTGTAACCTACTAGGCTTCTCAGTCCATGGGATTCTCCAGGCAAGAATACTGGAGTGGATTGCCATTTCCTTCTCCAGAGGATCTTCCCAACCCAGGGATCGAACCCGGGTCTCCCACATTGGAGGCAGACACTTTAACCTCTGAGCCACCAAGTACAATATAGTTTATAGTAATTTGGGCTAATACTGTTAAAGGACTGTTTAGCTATACAATCAAAATGTTTGCTTAGTAAGTACAATATGGTGGTGAAGTCGCTCAGTCGTGTCCGACTCTTTGCGACCCCGCGGACTGTAACCTACTAGGCTTCTCAGTCCATGGGATTCTCCAGGCAAGAATACTGGAGTGGATTGCCATTTCCTTCTCCAGAGGATCTTCCCAACCCAGGGATCGAACCCGGGTCTCCCACATTGGAGGCAGACACTTTAACCTCTGAGCCACCAAGTACAATATAGTTTATAGCATTAAATGTACTCAGTTGCATAGCATAGTACTGACTCTGCAAACTCATTCTATCATATGCTACCTGTTTTAGTAAAACATGTTTAGTAAAACTCGAAGAAAAATTACAGTTTAACAAAGCAAAGCAGTTTTCAAGGCATTTTCAATTTCATCCTGGTACATAAAGCTCATGTGTAACATGACTGTATCTAAGTATTTACTGAATAGGTAATCAGTGTTTTATTGTCTGTAGGGTTGGTTATGAAGAAAGACTGACCAGAAACTCAAGTTGAATAGCATTGAAAACAGTACAGTCAAATATGATTTAGCAACTGAACAACAGGACTGATGCAGTCCTACCAGATAGCTTGTCCCGAAGTTTCTAAGATAGGACACCTGATAAATGGGGTTGTCCTACCAACATGTGATCTAAGAGGTAATGTCCATCAGACACTCAGCTTCTGACTTAGCAAATTTGGTAGAGACTCACACACTGAAATGAAAGAGAGGCATAGTGGCATCCCTTTATATCTAATATTCCCGGGTGGCTTAGTAGTAAAGAACCTGCCTGTCAATGCAGGAGACACAGGTTCAATCCCTGGGTCAGGAAGATCCCCTGGCATAGGGAATGGCAACCCACTCCAGTATTCTTGCCTGGAAAATCCCATGGACAGAGGAGCCTGGCAGGCTACAGTCCATTAGGGCTGCAAAGAGTCAGACAGGACTGAACTTGCACGAGCATCTNTTTCTCTTAAAATATAGAAAATATCTTCTTGCTACTCAACAAAATTGTCAACAACTTTAGGCAAAGAGAGGGCATTTGATAGAGACTCTAGGAAAGGCCATCTCTGGAAACAACATGTTCCCCAACTTCTTTCAGATAGATATGAACTTGTCTGCTCTTGGTATTCTTTAGTCTTGGCACTTACCACGAGCATATAGGAAATAGGGAAAGTTTATAAATGAATGTAGGAGAATGAAAGACATGGAACCAATGTGCAAATTACAAGGAGAGAAGAGACAGTAGAAAAGAAATGTTGGTCCAAAGGGGGCCTTGTAAAAGAAAGGAAGAGTAGGAAATATGTGATGACAGCTTTGAAATACATTGCAGAAATTCAGATCCCAAGGTTTTTGGATATGCTCTGGCCAAACTTTGACCAGGCCTATAAACTCCTTATCGATAAGCTCAATTTACCAATTTACCAAGAACCCTGGTGTCCCAAGGTTTAGGAACCTGCCCCCCTGGCCCTCCGCAAATTTGGGTAGTAGATTCAGTATATTTTTTTGTACTTTTCTCACTACAGTGCTCCCCTTATAACTGTCAGATTTGATGCTCAGTATCCTCCCCAGGTGTTCAACCCCTCTCTCTGGAAATTACAACATCTGAAAAAGATTTGGGGAGCTTATTCACTTTGAAGTGTTAATGATGGATGAGAGTGTTCAATGTGTTTCCTTTCTAAGAGGGTGTTTCTCAGGTTCAAGAAATGAGCTTTTTGAGCAATTTTGAATATTTCTCAACTACATGGTTGAGATGTTGGTGATGCAGCTGGCCTTTTCACTCCTATTGAAATCAAAACACCTATAGGCAATCGATCACTTATAAAGTCTGCCCTATGGCTAGCCATGAGAATACTTGTTGGGAAGTTGGGAGAAGCTTGGCTCTCCCAGTGTTTGACTCAGCACAATCATTAAGTATTTTTTTTTTTTTTTTTTTGCTTTTGCTTTTGTTTGATTCACTTTGAATTTAGTTCACTTGAAATGAAACTCGGTTAAGAATGCTAACAAGTCCTGAAAGACTTATTGAAGACTTTCTAGGAAAACAATGTATATAAATATGTATTTGTTTTTTACACAATGTTATTTGGAGAGTTGGATGGGGAGCATTCAGGGAGTTCAGGGCGAACCCTAGGATATAGACACCAATTATAAAGTGCCTGCCAGACCTTGGGGAAGCTACTTACCACACCCAGGGAGCTTATTGCTAAATCAAAAGACCAATTTGTTGTTTTTAACCCAAAGTAAATTTTCATCACGTCATTTTATCTGTTCAAACAATTATCTGGCAGTGGGTGTAATAATTGATTTTTTGTGTGTCTTGGTGACAGATGGGTGACTAACATGCCTGTGCATGAATCATTACATCAACTAGAATTTTCATGAATCATTACATCAACTAGAATTTTCATATACAAAGTTCATCTTGTCTTTAATAAATGGCTTGCTCATTGGCACAGCAGATACATTTTTATTATCCTTTTTATTACTTTCCACATAGATCCATGTTTCATATTCTAGTCCAACCATGCTTAGTTATGAAACTGATACACGTGCCTATTGTCAAGCACAATATAGAGACTACCAATGTATTTTTCCCCCACAGTGGCTATATTTGTACCCAGTGAAAATTGAAAATCATCAACTATTTGGTTGGTTCCATTTCTCTTAGCTACTACTTTCCATTTGGTAGGGACCCATTGTTCATTGTACTAGAGCAAAATAAAGCAAACTAAATAAATGCTTGTATTTGTTGCTGCATCTACAAAATTACGAAATTTGTACAATGAATAGAAACTACCATAGCTATATCCTCTAGTATTGCTCAAGTACTAAACATCGATGAATCTATGCTTACATTTGATTCCATAACAATAATACCCGAACACTTTCTAACTTGCTAACATGAGCTTAATCAATCCTTGCAGTTACCCTATTCATTTACATATTTACTGAATTCCCTCTAAGTGTCTACAGTGTCATAAAATTCTGAGAGTATAAGGTTGAGGTAGACATCCAGGGATCATTATTCCCATTTTAAGGAGGCAGAATCAGAGACACAACAAAATTTAGTGATTTACCAAAGGTTACAGTTGTTGAGCTAGGACAGAATCACAAGTATTTTTTACTTAAATTGTGTTCTACCTCTTGTGTACAAGTCCATGCGTACATTCATGTTAAGTCACTTCACTCACGACCAACTCTGTGCGACCCTGTGGACTATAGCCCGCCAAGCTCCTCTGTCCATGGGATTCTCTAAGCAAGAATACTGGAGTGAGTTTCCATGCCCTCCTCCAGGGGAATCTTCCCAACCCAGGTATCGAACCCAGGTCTCCCACATTGCAGGTGGATTCTTTATGATCTGAGCCACCAGGGAAGCCTATATATGTGTGTGTGTGTGTGTGTGTGTGTGTGTGTGTGTATATGCATATATACATAATTTTATTGTCACTTCCTGAGGGCTGAGTAACTATTAGTTGCATGTAAATTGCTTTTCAAAGTTATAGTGAGAGTCCTTTTGTAAAATATAGAATGTTTGAAGTTAAAAATCATTCATAATTTATTTTTTAAGCTAAATTTGCTGTCAGGTTTCCTTAAAGTGAGATACATCTGTGCAAGAACTAGGAGGCTTTGAGCATGGCAGAATTTATTACTAATTTTTTCTTCTTATTAATATAAACTTCAAGTAAACCAGACTTTACAAGCCATGTTACAAAAAGTATAGTGAATGTCTGTAAATACATCATATAAATACATGTTCATTAGATTTCAGTAAAAGTAACAAAAAAACTCTAAATTAGACTTGCAGTTCTTTCCAAAATGACCCCAGTAACAATGTATCTGAATTGGAATATTTTACATATGTGGATTTTCATTTTCATGTCAAATTTGAAAAGATATTTCAACTGTACTTCCTGTATCCATAAGGTATAGGATCCTAATTGTACTATTTTTTTATTGTCCAAATGAGATGAACTGGGAAAATGGGAATTTCTAAAACTACTTATCCAAAAACAGGTGCTGAGAACTCCCAATCTGGATTATTTCTAAGCAATCCCAGTATCAGTCTTCCCAGGTGGCACTAGTTGTAAAGAACCCATCTTCCAATGCAAGAGATGTAAGAGACATGTGTTCCATCCCTGGGTCAGGAAGATTCCCTGGGGGAGGGCATGGAAACCCACTCCATTATTGTTTCCTTTGAAATCCCATGAACAGAGGCGTCTGGAAGGCCACAGTCCATGGGGTCGTAAAGAGTCAGACATGAATGAAGTGACTTAGCATGCACAAAAAAGCACTCTAATCCAGAATCTTCCAGTGAAATAGAAATCATTATAGTGGTTTAAGAAAACAGTTGAGTGGCTGAATATTTAGTCACATCCATTAACTTTTAAGTTGAATGAATTGGATTGAGGAAGAAGGTATTTTTTATCATCATGGCACTTTAGTAATGATTTGATCAAAGATTGCTCTTAGAGCTTAAAATTATGAGATGGGTAATTTGGTATCAGAAAGTCCAACAAAGCTGCTAAAGAAATTATTTTAGACCTAGAAAGAAAATAACTCATCAAAACTAACAACCAGGACAAGCCTAAATATTTGCATTTTATCAAAATAAAATGGTTGTGATTCAGAGTTTATAAATATTATCAGCACCTTGTTCTTCCAGGTTTTCTAGGCCCTAAGCCCCGCCCTTTCTCCCTGAACTGGGCTTTAAGCGTCCTCCACTTTCCCCCAGTCCCTCTAACTAGGGAAATAGCTAAGATTACAGGAAGATTAGAGTAATGTCACAGAGGTGGATTACTAGAGAAATACTGCCCTTGTTAAGCACCAAATGTATATGCCAAGGATTAAGGAGAAGCTTTGTCTAGGAATAAGGGAAAGATTGAAATGGCATAAGACATAAGTTCTGAAGCAGCCAGCTCCAGATAAGAGAGTCAGGAATATTAAATCAAGAGAGAAATTAGAGAAAAGAAGTAAAAGATCAAACTTGGTAACCCAAAGGAATAACTATTAAAAACTTCAGTTTTGGGTTGACTTAAGAGGTGAGAATGGGGTATTCTGTGCATAAGACAGAAGTACTGTGTTGGGAAAAATCAGTCCTGGAGATATAGAATTCTTTTTAGCATCCATAGTTTGTACTAAGCTGATGTCATACCAGCTTTTGTTGCTGTCAGACGGGCTGGTTTGTGGTGACTTGCAAACAAAGTTGGATGTACTTAAAATTGAGTCCTTCAAGATATCAGAGTGGCAAGATTGTAAAGTATTGCTATGGCATACCCCCTCTCTGATCAGTCATCAAGACCTCACCTCAGAAAGAAGCAAGTAACTGAGAATAAGGAGGCTATGCTGACCTCAGATTCATATAGAAAATGAGAAGCCACATAGTTCCCTCTGTCCTGTCAGTTAGTGACTTGCTCTTTGTCCCTACCCTGCTGCCATTTGTCAGTTTGAACCCTCCTTCTTCTGTGATCTTGGCTTGGCCATTGGCCCAGTTCTTGTATGTTTATGACCTCACTTCCTTTTTGCTGCATCTGCTTTTCTTCAGATCCTGATTAGATCCTGTGTTTCTGAGCCTAAAAGCCCAACCACAAGTCTTAATTGCCCCTTGCCAGAATGTTTGGTTTTGGAATTTTTGCTTGGACTGTGCTATGATTCCTAGTAATCCCACTCGAGTGGCTCAGCCAAAAGTGCCCAAAGACCCTTCCCCTAGTAATATTACTTTTGCTAAAAGAAAGAAAGGGGGTAAGGAGGAGGATGGAAGGGAAATGATACTAGAGAGATAGGGTAGCTCAGAGATTCTACTTAGCATTTTGTATTTTATTTCACAGGGAACAAAAAGCATCTTCTCCTTCAAAATGTTTCTTGGTACAGGTCAGAGAAAAAAGTTCTGCACAGGATGGATAATTGCTCTGGCCCAAAGTAGTGTTATGTAGGTCTGGAAAGGAGCCAGGCCCAATGAGGACAGAAAATATCAATGAGAATGGGATAGGAAGTTGAAATCCAAGATTATCCTGCATGATGAAAAACATCTGGTGACCTTAGCCGACTGCTAAATTAAACCTGACATAAAAGATGGTTTGGGCTATAGGAACAAGTGTCTTTAGGTATTATTTCCCTTTTGACAGCTATTCTTGACTGTAAAAACAAGGTGAGGACTGCCTGGGTGAATGTTTTCCACAGCTAAATTGAAACACACAGACTCATGTAGCAAAAAGTCATGGACGTTCACCTTTCAAAATTAATTTATATACCAACCCAGAAAACATCCCCCAAAATGATGGCATGTGAAGGGTTGTTCCCTTGGAACAGGAATTCCATTTTGAATTATCTATACTGTAGTCCTTGGAAGGAAGTCTTTAGTCTCTTCATCCAGTGAAAAATGGAGATATTTGACTTAGTGACAGATGATTGGCCCAACAGTATTTTCTTTCTTCTGTTGCTGCTTCAGCTGTGTATTTAGTGAATTAGTTGTGATTGATGACAGCATTTTAAGGACTCGCTAGTTTTTCTAGTGAAAAAAATGACATATTTTAACTATCTTAATAGTTTTAGGTTTAACTGTAACACAATATATTTTTATAATCCTTCAATAGCGAAGCCACAATTTATACAAATGGATTCATTCTGTCTTTATCCTATGAAACTCTGACAAAAAGATGTCATTTAAAGTAATGTTGCTCATCATTCAGAGATGCAAAAGCTGAAGGCTACATCACTTTGATATGAAATAACTTTGCAGTTCTGAATACTAACAAAATTTATATATGCTGCTAACAGTAACTTAAGTAGTTTGTACAGCTGGAGCCAAACATGCTCCTGAGGTTAAAAAAAAAAAATCACCAGCAAGTGTAATATTAAGTAAAAAATAAGAGTAAAGAAACATTTTTGTTCAGAAACACCAACTTACTCCCAGACTGATTAAGGAATGTTCAAGAAGTTTAAATGTTTATTAATGCAACTGTACACAATGTAAAGTGTAAGTAATTTCAGAAGACTGTAGGGCTGCTGTCTTACCTTGGGCAGTATTATTTGAAGTCTGATGTCTATCAGATTCAGGATGAGTACAGTAAAACTTTAGAAGAAATTATATCTATTGAATATTTTTTTTACTTGGTCTATTCCTCAGTGAAGAATAATAGTTTATATTCTTACTTAATAAATATCACTGTGGGGGAGAAAATACAAAGATTTGTCCATATTGTCTCTTTCAGTATAAAGACCACATCAAGTATATTAACGGTATGGCGCTAAGCTATGTGAATGCCAATAGCTAAGTTCTGTAAATGGAGAAGAAAGAGATTTTGGAAATTAATTGATAAGAGATGGGATTATCTCTCTGTAGTGCTAGATAATGAAGTATACCCTCTAGGACTTGAAGAGAACTCTTAGTATTTCTAATATTGAATGAACCTAGAACTCTCCTAAAACTTACCAGTTCATACGTATTATATGTACAACATTCAAGCCATTTTTTCATAGTGACAGCACTGAACTGACGTGTCAATTCAGTTCAGTCCTTCAGTCATATCTGACTCTTTGTGACCCCATGAACCGCAGCACGCCAGGCCTCCCTGTCCATCACCAACTCCCGGGGGCCACCCAAGCCCGTGTCCATTGAGTTGGTGATGCCATCCAACCATCTCATCCTCTGTCATCCCCTTCTCCTCCCGCCCTCAATCTTTCCCAGCATCAGGGTCGTTTCCAATGAGTCAGCTCTTCACATCAGGGGGGAGTTTCAGCTTCAACATCAGTCCTTCCAATGAATACCCAGGACTGATCTCGTTTAGGATGGACTGGTTGGATCTCCTTGCAGTCCAAGGGACTCTCAAGAGTCTTCTTCAACACCACAGTTCAAAAGCATCAATTCTTCTGTGCTCAGCTTTCTTTATAGTCCAACTTACACGTCCGTACATGACCACTGGAAAAACCATAGCCTTGACTAGATGGACCGTTGTTGGTAAAGTAATGTCTCTGCTTTTGAATATGCTTATCTAGGTTGGTCATAACTTTCCTTCCAAGGAGTAAGCATCTTTTAATTTCTTGGCTGCAATCACCATCTGCAGTGATTTTGGAGCCCCCAGAAATAAAGTCTGATACTGTTTCCACTATTTCCCCATCTACTTGCATGAAGTGATAGGACCAGATGCCATGATCTTTGTTTTCTGAATGTTGAGCTTGAAGCCAACTTTTTCACTCTCCTCTTTCACTTTCATCAAGAAGCTCTTTAGTTCGTCTTCACTTTCTGCCATAAGGGTGGTATCGCCCTTGTGTAACAATGGTTACTGGGAAGATATTTTTATATAGAAACAGAAATAACCATGTCCTTTATGGGCTCCGAGTGTGCTTTCTAGGCTGCAGCATCCATTCCCTGGTTCACTCACCAGAGAGTTGAGTCCCAGGCCCTCTGTGAGAAGCTGGGATGTCTACATACCATGCTCCCCTTCATGGAACAGTCTAATGGGGAAAGGCAAACAACATGAGATCTGATAAAGACAATCTTAGACTGTATTTTAAAGGCTCTCAACAAGATGATTCAAAGAAAGTAACTTGGAGTGAGAAATAAATAGAGAGAGGTTACTTTGTTTATTTTACTTTTTATATTTGAGGTTACTCTACACATTCTTTTTTAACATTTGACACACAGATGTTTACAGAAGGTAACAGTCTCTCCTCATAAAACCTCACATAATGGGGTTTTTATTTCTAGATGGTAGACACCCTCTCTTCCCTAGTTCCTATTTTTTTTTCTTATTTATTTACTTATCTATCATTGCTGCTTTGCTTTGCAAAGTGTTGAGTGTCTCTTAATAAATTTTAATATATACTGCCAGGAAATTTTCTCGAAAGATTTTACAACTGTGGCAATTCCTTTCTCATCCTTATCATCCTAAGTCTTACTAGTTTTAAGGCTTTTCTATCCATAGGTGAAGGGCTTCCCTCACGGTTCAGCAGTGAAGAATCCACCTGCAAATGTAGGGGACCCATGTTCAATCCCTGAGTCAAAAAGATCCTCTGGAGAAGGAAATGGCAACCCACTCCAGTATTCTTGCCTGGGAAATCCCCATGGACTGAAGAGCTTGGCAGGGTATAGTCCACGGAGTCACAAAGAGATAGTGATGCTTCCTAAAGGCCCACTTGCCTTCACAGTCCAGGATATCTGGCTCTAGGTGAGTGATCACACCATCGTGATCATCTGGATCATGAAGATCTTTTTTGTTTAGTTCTTCTGTGTATTCTTGCCACCTCTTCTTAATATCTTCTGCTTCTGTTAGGTCCCTACCATTTCTGAACTGAACTGAAGTATAGCTAGTTCATTAAAATCAAACTAAGACATTCCCTACGTCATGTAAACATGACCCTGACTAATGAACACGCTGGAAGGCAAAACTTATTTACTGGCTGTAGCCTTGATTCTGTTCCGAATCTGGTGGAGCAGGGGGAGATGTTTGTGTGTCTTTGCATGTGTATGTGTGTGTGAAGTTGATTGTTTAAGTATGTAAACTTCTCTGCATTTCTGTTGTGTGTTTCTATAGAGCCTTCAGGTGGCCCCTCATCCAGTACAGGGAAATAAGAGGCTACCTAGAAGTGAGAGACAGAGCTTCTTTGCCAGTGAAGTGTAGTATAGTACCTTGGTTGATCCATACTGACTTAGACTTCTTCTATACTCTTTCTGGCTTCCTGGATGGCTTCAACTGTACAGAATCCACCTGCAATGCAGAAAATGCAGGAGATGAGGGTTCAGTCCTTGGATTGGGAAGACCCCCGGAAAAGGAACTGGCACCCCACTCCAGTATTCTTGCCTGGAGAATCCCATGGACAGGAGAGCCTGGAAGGCTACAGTCCTTGGGGTCACAAAAGAGTCGGACAGGACTTAGTGACTAAACTACCACCAATGCATACTCTTTCTATTATAATGGTTTTCCACACAAAGTATTTGATATCATTCATAAGTAACAATAACTACCCTAAAAGGCTCATTATTATGAATTGGATTCTTGGGTACCTGGGCATAAGAATGTACCCCTGATCATAGGTCTAGGCAAACAAATGCATGACAGGCAAACTTTGCTTAATCCCTTCAGAGTTACCCTCTGTTACTAGTCACAAATGTTAACTCCCTAGTATTCCCAAGCTCGGCAGCACATATAAAGCTATCTCTCACCTGTGATGGACCCAAATGATGCCAGGCTTCCATATCTTACATGGTTACAGTTTTCATCTCTGACAGAAGCAGATATAGAGCTCTGTCTACATTTTCATTATTTTTTTTTTTGGTCTGCATTCTTTTTATTTATTTTTTAATTTTAAAAACATTTTTATTATTTTTTAAATATAAATTTATTTCTTTTAATTAGAGGTTAATTACTTTACAATATTGTATTGTTTTCGTTATTAACACCTCCACTTTTGCACTGTTTCTACCCCTCATAATGTGCAGCAGATGCTGTCTAGACAGTCTTGGCATATGCTGGGTTCCACATCCTTTAAGAGAGGACAAAGAATCTTCAATTCAAAGGGTAGATCATAACCTATGAATACTTCTTATGTAGTGTCTTCATTGGATTGACAATTTAAACCTATTTGGATGGTTTCTAATTGTCTGACAGCAGATCAATAACCAGTTAAATCCATTAAACCAGTAATAAATTTGGACTTTGCTTGTCTAAAGGCTAGCCTCAGACTCTCACTTTTAGTCATGGAGCACTTTATAAATACCCAGTGAAGAACTCTGAGAAGAGGAAGCAAAACTGTTCGTACTGAAGTTTTCAGTTTGCAGCTGGAAATTTTCCACGAATGGATGTTTGTGAAGAAAGTCAACTTTGTATCATATGTAATAATAGTCTTTTCTCTTTGAGTAAGTCTTTATGTTTACAGGGCACATTCAGACACATTTGTGGATTTCATTTCTACAAGAACGTTATGAGAAAAGTAGAACAGGTCTTGTCATTCCCGTTTTACATATTTTGTCAAAGATATACCACCATTAATGATGGAGGCCACAACTTTGTCCTAAATCTGTTTGTTTTTTTATACTTGTCTGTTAGTGTAATAATCATTGTTGGTTTTGTTTTTTTTTTTAATTAGTTGGACTAATTAATGACATTACTCATTTATATCTCTGCATCCTTCCACATTTTGTTCTCTTGCCTAGAATGTCGCCTCCCTTTCCTCTGGGACTGGTTCAAATCCTACCTCCTCCATGAAGCCTTTTCTGATTATTTCTGAATCTATCTCTTCTCAGAACTTTCAAAGAACGTCTAGTTTATACTCTAAAATCCAGCATTTAATTTTTCTTGTCTTACATTTTGTCCAAATTGAACTGTGGGAATGAAACAGGAACTGTTCTCTTTGTACAAACAGCCTTTAAATGTCTATATCCCTTAACTTCCCTGCATTCTCCCATGGGCTTATCTGATGACCTGTACCCAGAATTGTGCTTTCACCAAGAAAGTGTCAGATTTATCTTTCTCTTAGTTTTGTTACTTGACAGATAGGGATAATAATTGCTATTTTGTAAGACTGTGCCAGGTGAATGAGAATGAACACAAAAGTGCCTGGCGTTGTCTCTGGCACATGGAGAGGCACTCAGTAAGTAGTACCTACTAGTGTACGAGGCAGATTAAATTTTGAAAAGAATGAGAGAAAGGAAAGATAGTGTTTTAAGTCTTTTAAAGTCTTCCTAATAATTCTACTTGGCTTTAGGCATGCCTGCAGTTCCAAAGTTCCCCTTATGAACATCTGTGCTTTGATTACATAAACATTCCTGTTTCCCAGATTAGTTTATCCATAATAACATCTGTGAAAAGATGAGGTATGTTTATAAGCATAATATCTATAAAGAGAGGTTATAACCACTTCTTCATACTTAGTGTATGCAGGTACCCATGTTCTCTAGTTCATTTTAACACTGCGTTTGTGTGTATGTTGAATAAATGGTACAAAGGTATTTGGTGAATAACCCATTAGCCACGTTCATTAGAGAGATGGGTAGAATTTTTCTCCACTGATAATCACAAACTTATAGACATTGTTTTCTGTTTGCCCTGTGAAAAGTCCTCTAGTATATAATTAGCAATCCAAATATAGTCATGTGACCTTAAAAAACCCTTTATAACACTTTTAGATACTTCCTGAGGCTAAATTTTCAATTGTACTTTTTGATATAGGAGGTACTTATGGTTCATCCTTGGAAATTCTCCAGTGTTGAATCATTCCTGTTATGATAAATAACACCACTGCAAGAATTTTGCGTCATCCTGTAATGATCTAAACCATCGTGATGTGTACATTGAAACGAGGGGTGGAAAAACGTTCATATCCAAAGAAGAAACCCTTGCAATTTTGGCCGATTTTAGAAGCTAATTGAAACTTTATCCTATTTTTGAGGATGTTTTGATCTCTTTTAACTTGCTTTTTTTTTCCAGTGATGAGGTGAAAAACAGAATACACTTATCAGAAATCATGGCCTTCAGATTCAATAAAGTTTAAGAAGTGATACTATCCCTTTCCTGCTCAACCTGGTGAATACAGTTGTATAGCTAACTAATAATTTAGGAACACTACTTATGGAAATCCCAGTGAAACTTCTATGCAGAGGCCTTTCTAAAAATTGACATTATATCTAAGAGATCTGATGTTGACCTTATGTACTCCAGGACAGTGATCAAAGCTTCCTTGTGGGAAAGACTTGACCTTGTTGATGTGTCTAAAATATCTTTCCTATTTTTGTTGGACTCTATATTTTTTCCTCCTGGGATAGCAAGAAGTGTGTTTCCTTTTCCATTTATGTCATAGATATTAAAAGGGTCATTTACTGTCTTAGATGATCAAAATAATAGTGATATTAAGATCTCAAAGGAGAAAATTTTCAGTTGAACATTTTTGCAGACTCAACTGACATATCATAGGTACTTTGTGTGGACCAACTGTCCATCCCACAAAAGAATGAAAACTGAGAATCTTGACAGATTTGGTCTTGGGTTTTAGGTTTTAATAATTAGCACTGCAGTTGGGCATTTTTATTGGCATTTTGAAAGTATTGTTAAAAACTTATAAAATAGAAATTTGTAGTGACTTGACAAGGAGAGTAAGACAATGCATGATGGACATCCACTACAAAAATACAAGTTCAACATTGTGGAGAGTCTTTAAATGGTTGCTATATACTTTTGAGGAGGAAGGCTGGGATATTCAACGTACTCTACTTCCATTAGGTCCCTATATCCCAGTCTCCATAGCTGTTTTTTGGTGGACCCCCATCAGTCAAATGTCTTAGGTCTTCACGCTGACACAGGAGCACACAAAAATCTTCCACGTTTAAAATATTAGGTAAACACCTGGTAAATATTGACTAATGATGAGACTGAAGGTCCCTTAGACTTCATTTTAGCTACTTTCAGTACTTTTAGCTACTTTTAGTGTTTTCCAGATGGCTACATCCTCCCTGAGAGCAATGTATAAGCAGCTAAGTTCCTCTGCATCCTGGCTATCATTTGGTGTTGTCAGTTTTGTTTAACTGTAGACATTCTGATAACTATGTAGTAATGCTTGATCGTGATTTTAATTTGCATCTCCCAGATGACTTTCCATGTACTTTTTCATGTACTTATTTGCCATCAGCATATCCTCTTTGATGGAATGTCTCTCTATATCTTCTGGTCATTTTCCTATCAAATTGTTCTTTTTTTTTTTTTTTTAAACTGTTGCTTTTAGAGTTATTTATACATTCAATATACTATTCCTTTGTTGTATATTTGATTTGTAGATACTTTCTTCTACTATATAACTTGTCTTTTATGCCTTTTTTTTTTTTTTTTAATCAGCATATCCTCTTTGATGGAATGTCTCTCTATATCTTCTGGTCATTTTCCTATCAAATTGTTCTTTTTTTTTTTTTTTTAAACTGTTGCTTTTAGAGTTATTTATACATTCAATATACTATTCCTTTGTTGTATATTTGATTTGTAGATACTTTCTTCTACTATATAACTTGTCTTTTATGCCTTTTTTTTTTTTTTTTTGGTCTTTTCTGCCTTTAGAAAAGTCTTTAACAAAGTAAATATTTTTAATTTGATGATATCTCATTTATTTGTTTTTATGGATTGTGCTTTTGTTTTCAAGTCTCACTTGTCAACACCCACTCCAGTGTTCTTGCCTGGAGAATCCCAGCGATGGCGGAGCCCGGTGGGCTGCCATCTGTGGGGTCGCACAGGGTCGGACACGACTGAAGCTTTCAACTTAGCAGCATGGATTGTGCTTTTGTTGTCAAGTCTAGGAACTCTTTGAAAACTCTGGATTCTAAAGATATTCTCTTGTGTGTTTTTTTTTTTTTTCTAAAAGTTTTAAATTTTATATTTAAGTCCATGATCCATCTTAGTTAACTTTTGTACAAAGTATGAGTTTTAGGGTAAGGTTCTCTCTCTCTCCTTTCTTCTTCTTCTTCTTCTTTTTTTTTTTTTGGTTACAAATATATGAGCGTTCTGGCATTATTTGTTGAAAACGTTATACTCATTCCATTGAATTGCTTTTTATCTTTATAAAAAATCTATTTTGCATGATTCTGTGAGTTTATTTCTAGGTTTTATATCTTTTCCATTGATCTAGGTCTATCCCTCCATGAATACCACTCCATCTTGATAATTGTAGCTACATAAATAGACTTATTTTGGGTAGAGTGATTCCTCCTAATTAATTCTTTTTTTTTTTGTCAAGATTGTTTTCACTATTCTAGGGCCTGTGCATTTTCATATAAATTTTAGAATAAGCCTGTCTGTGAAAATTCCCTGGTTGAGGGAATTTAAATATATATATATAGTATAAGTATATTTAAAAGTTCATTTGGAGAGAACACATATATTTGCATGCTCTGTCTTCCAATCTATGAATAGGGAATTTATCTCACTTATAATGTTCTTTGATTTCTCTCATCAGCATTTTGTAGTTTTCAACATATAGATCCTGTACATGTCTTATTCAGTTTGTAGCTATTTCTTTTCCTTGCAAAAAGTATAAACAGTATTATGTTTTAAATTTTGGTTTCTAGCTGTTTACTTGTATTACACAGAAATACAGTTGAGTTCTTGTGCACTTACCTTTTCCGTGTGTCCTGTGAAATTGCTGAATTCATTTATTAGTTCTATTGTTTGTTGGTAGGTTCCCTGGATGTTCTGTTTAAACAATCCTGTCATCTTCAAATTTATATCTTTTTTGAAAATCTATATGCTTCCTCCAACCATGTACCCTTTTTTTGACTTATTATGGTAACTAGAATTTCCAGTACTATTTTGAATAAATATGGTTACAGACATCCTTGTCTTGTAGATGATATTCAAGGGAAAATATTCAGTCTTTCACAATTAAGTATGATGTTAGTGGTAGATTTTTTTTTCTAAAATATTTATTTATTTGTGTCAGGTCTTAGTTGTGGCACCTGCTTAGCTGTCCCATGGCAAGTGGGATCTTAGTTCCTCAAGCAGGGATCAAACCCATGTACCCTGCATTGGAAGGTGGATTCTTAACCACTGGACCACCAGGGAAATCTCAGCTATAGATTTTTGACACGTGCTCTTTTTCATTTCAAGGTAATTATATTCTTAACTTGACAGTTTTTATAATACATTCATTCTGGATTTTGTCAAATGGTTTTTCTCAATCAATTGACATGTTCGTATCACTTTTCTTCTTTAACATTGTGTATGCATACAAGCTAAGTTGCTTCAGTCATGTTCAACTCTTTGCGACCTCATGGACTGTAGCCCTCCAGGCTCTTCTGTCTATGGAATTCTCCAGGCAAGAATACTGGAGTGGGTTGCCATGCCCTCTTCCAGGGGTCTTCCCAAATAAATTGACATGTTCCTATTACTTTTGTTCTTAATATTGTCAATTACACCAATTGAACTCAAATCTTGAACTATCTTGGCATCTTACTGTGACTGCTACTTGCTCATGGTGAATAATTATTTTTATACATGCATGCTAAGTCACTTCAGTTATGTCTGACTCTGCGACCCCATGGACTGTAGCCCACTAGGCTCCTCTGTCCACAGGATTCTCCAGACAAGAATACCGGAGTGCGTTGCCATGCCCTTCTCCAAGGGATCTTCCCAATGCAGGGGTCAAACCCACATCGCTTATGGCTCCTGCAATGGCAGGCAGGTTCTTTACCACTAGCACCATCTGGGAAAACTTAGCGGTTGTGTAGTCTATAGTAATATTCCTTATTTCATTATTGGTATTGGTAATTTATATCTTCTCTCAATTTTTGTTTGTCTTACTATACAACTCTCCATTTCATTAATTGTTATCAAAGTACCAGCTTTTTGTTTTATTGATTTTCTTGATTTGTTTTCCTATTTCCAATTTTATTGATTTCTCCTGTTTATTCTTTCTTTCCTTCCTGCTCTGGAGTTATTTAGCGCTTGTCTTTCTAGTTTCTTGACGTAGGACCTCAACTATAGATTTCAGATCTTTCCTTGTTTCTGATATAAGTGCCATAAATTTAGTGCTATAAATTTCCCTTTCAGAACTTCTTTAGCTTGATCTCATATATTACCATGCTGTAAATTTAATTATATCCAGTTTTGAGTATTTTTAATTTCCTTTGAAACCTCCTCTTTGATCCATGCATTATTTTGATATGCATTGTTTAATTTCCAAGTATTTGGAGATCTTTCCTGTTTTCATTCTGCCATTGGTTTTTAGTTTGATTCCACTATGATCAGATAACATAATCTGTAAAGTTTTAATTATTTTAAATTTGCTGATGTTTTTATCATGGTCTGTTTTGATGAATGTTCTTTGGACACAAAAAAGTTATCTAGTCTGATGTTGAGTGGAGTACTCTGATTACTACAGTGAGATCTTATTGTTTGGTTGTATTTTCAGTTCTTTTATATTATTACTGATTTTATGTCTACTAATTCTATCAGATGCTGAGATAAGGATTTGCTATAAATTTTGTATTTGTCTCTTCATTTATGGTTCCATAACTTTTTGCTTCTTATATTTTGAGCCTGTCTTGTTTGGTGCATACACATCTCAGGATCATCATGTTTCCCTAACATATGATTATGTCATTATGTAAAGTACCTCTTTGTCTCCAGTTATTTTCTTTGCTCTGAAGTCTATTTTCTCTGATATTAATAAAGACATTCTTTATTTGAGTCCTGCTCTTTTATCCACTATGCTGATCATAACACTTTAGATTGGTGCATTGAGATCATTTATACTTAAGATAATCATTTAATTAATTTTACCATTTTATTATGGTAAAATATACATAATATTTATCATGTTAACATGATAAATATATAATTTAGTGGCATTGAATATTAATACATTCAGAATGTAGTATATCCATCACCACTGTCTATACCCCAAATTTTTCACTAACTCAAGCATAAACTCTGTACACATTAAGCAATAACTCCTCATTTCCCCTCTCTCCTATCCTATGATAACCCCTATTCTACCTTTATTCTCTGTGGATTTACCTATTCTAGGTACTTCATATAGGTGGAATCAATTGTCTTAATACAATATTTGTATACAAATACAAATAATGCAATACAATATTTGTATTTGTACAATAAAGATAAATACAATATTAATACAAATAGAATATTCCCTTAATGTCTCTAGTTTACTTCACTTAGCATGATGTTTTCGTGTTTTCAGTATGTTGTAGCATACATCAAAGTTCCATTCTTTTTATAGCTTAATAATATCCCATTGTATTTATATATTACTTTTTGTTTTCCACTCATCTACTGATAAGTATTGGATTGTTTATATCTTTTGCCTACTGTGAATAATGCTGCTAAAATATCAATGTACAAGTATCTTTGAATCCTTGCTTTTAATTCATTTCAGCATATTCTTAGAAATAGAGTTGCTGAGTTGTGTGGTAGATCTGTGTTTAAATTTTTAAGAAACTACCAGTTACCGTAGTGGTTGCACAATTTATTTCCCAAGTACTGCATAGATCCTCAATTTTCCCACATCCTTACCAATGCTTATTTTATGAGTATTTTCTTTTTATTTTAATAATAGTCACCCTTATGGGTTTGAAGTGTCATCTCATTGTGATTTTTAATTGTATGTTCTTAATTGCTGGTGATGTTGAGCTTTTATGTGCTTATTGGCCATTTGTATATCTTCTTTGAAAGAAGTATCTATTCAAATTCTTTGCTCATTTTTGAATTATGTTGTTTTTGTTGTTGAAATACAGATTTTATTAATCCTTAAAAGATCTGCAAATATTTTTTCCTGGTCTGTAATTATCTTTTCTTCTTCTTGATCATGTCTTTTGATGTGCAAAAGTTTTCAATTTTAGTGAAGTCATATATATGCATCTATATATATATATATATATATAGGTGTGTGTGTGTGTGTGTGTGTGTGTATAACTTCTTGTTGTTACCCAATCTTTTTCTACTTTCTCATTATTAGTGTATAGGAATGCAAGGGATTTCTGTGTATTGATTTTATATCCTGCAACATTACTATATTCATTGATTAGCTCTAGTAATTTTTTTTTCCATAGAGTTTTTAAAATTGCTATTTAGTATTTTTCAGCTCTATGATTTTCATTTTTAGTTACTCCTTTTCCTTGCTGAAATTTTATTTTTTCCTTTGTTTTATGAGAATTTATAATTAATTGTTCAAGTATTTTTATGGTACCTGCTTTAACATAATTTTCAGATAATCCCAACATCTAGCTCATCTCATTGTTTGAGTCAATTCATTGTATATTCTCATTCAAGTTCATGTTTATCTGGTTCTTGGTGTGGTGTTGTCATTGTTTTTTTTTTTTTAATTCCCTGAACATTGTATCTATTATGTTAGGAAAATTTAGGCCCTATTAAAATATATTTACTCTAGCAGGCAGTCACCTGCTTAAGTTTAGCAATCAGGTCCTAGCTTACTATCGCAGACTATCTTTTCAATAACTGTTTAATTTTTGGAATCTTTGGGGATCTATTTTGGTAGCTTGGTTATCTGGTACTGCTGAAATGAAAGTGTATGTCTACATAAAAAAATCGTATACCAAAGCTCTCATAGCCAAAATTAGAAACAACCTAAATGTCTATCAATAGATGAATGGACAAAGAAAACACAGTATAACCATACAATGGATCATTAGTTATTCACCAATAAAAATGAGTGAAGCATTAATACATAGCTAAACTATAAAACTGTATGCTAAGATAGTATATGTAAAGATCTGTGAAACCATAACAAAAATCTTTTTCACAGTACTTTTATCACACTAAAAAGAAATCCATACTCATCAGTAGATCTTTTCAGGTCTTTTCTTGGGCTTGTGAACAGTCTTGCTCATGTGTGTGACTTTTAGATGTCCATGAATATCTCAGAGCTTTTCAAAACCTCCATGCACATCTGATTCCCCAGTCTTTCCTTTCTATATGTTTTGGTCAGCCTCTTGTTCATTCCAAGTAGTGATGCCACCCCAGGCAGCAGCAATAATAAACAATGGCCATTAATAGTTTGTTTTATAAAACTGTGCATAGAGTAGGTTCTGTGTCTGGCCAAAGAAATCAAGCCCCAAGAATGGAGTTTTCATCAAACTTCCAAACATCTTATATAGAATCAGTTATCTGGTGATGAGGCTTTTAGGTTGCTCCAAACCTGATCTTCTTTCTCTAATAGTTGTTTGACTCATTCTTCAAGCTACCATAGTTGTAAAGCTATGGGTTTTCAGTGCTAGCATGGAGCCCAGAATTAGGGAATGTTAAAATGCCACGAAGTTCATTGTTACTAATGAGATTTCAGCCATTTTTCTTTAATAAACACTGCTTGGGTTGTTGCAAGTCCTTGTTAATTGACTGTGTTCTGAAAAATTTTGATGATTGTTGCTAGTGTTGTCATTGCTTTTATGAAGGAGTAGCTTTTTGAGGTCCTTACTCCACTCTTCCCGAAGTGCCTATCTTGGATGAATGGTTTTAAAATGTTTAATTCAACGTAGACAGTGTGTGTGTGTGTGTGTGTTGTGTTGGAGAAGGCAATGGCACCCCACTCCAGTACTCTTGCCTGGAAAATCCCATAGACAGGGGAGCCTGGTAGGCTGCAGTCCATGGGGTCGCAAACAGTTGGACACGACTGCGCGACTTCACTTTCACTTTTTACTTTCATGCATTGGAGAAGGAAATGGCAACCCACTCCAGTGTTCTTGCCTGGAGAATCCCAGGGACGGGGGAGCCTGGTGGGCTGCCGTCTATGGGGTCGCACTGAGTTGGACCCGACTGAAGTGATTTAGCATCAGCACTTAGACTGTATACCTTCTGGGTCTGTATTGGTCTGAAATACTTATTTTAAATATATGTTATTTTTATAATTCTTTCAGCTTTTCATTAAAGGTCAGCCTCCTTTCCCTCTTATATCATCATCTATATCTTTGTATTTGGTTTTTAGCAGCAGTGCAATATTCAAGATTTTATCTTTCAGGCTTGAGCACATGAGCAGGACACATAGGATAACAATGCAACACGTTTTTAAGAGAACAATAAGTTTGCTGTAGTGATAGAAAATCTGTTTAAATATATTTAACAATCTTTCATGTAGAAACTAAAGACAATCCAACATAAATAGTGTAAGTGTTTGGGACATGTGTGTGAGTGTATGTTTTCTGTTCAACAAAAGAAACATTTATTATAAATGTCCTCTAAGTTTCTGTTTCCTGGCTCTCCCAGCTAGGATCATGATCCAAAAGAAGGATCCAAATTCACAAATATAAGCAGAAATATACACTCATTAATTCCCCAGAGAGAAAATCCAATTGGCAGGAAAAAATGATACTAACCTAAGTGTGAATATATCCAATTTACCAATATAATCTTGTACTTCAGTTATTTTGGCCATGCTAAGTTGGAATATAACTATTCCCCTTTGGAATATTAAATAATTCTTTGCTATCAGATTGTGTAGCAGCTCATCCTATGTTTTCAGTGCCTCTCTTGTTAAAACAGTGAAGCAAGCAAAGTTCTGTCTTTAGTGCCCACAAATCCCCAGACGAGTTTCTTGTTTCCTTGTTTCTTTTCTATCACAATACATGGGCAAGCAAGTAACTCATCTCTATATAAGGCTCTCTAAATGACTACAAACATGTTTTAATAACAGGAATTTTCATTTCAGAAAGGAGGTGTAAATTGCAACACGGAATTTACACTTAAGCCTGAGAATCTCACCGTGTTTCTCTGTGTTAAACAAAGGCTGATGATCCTCTAACGTCTCCGTCTTTTCTTCCTTTTGTGCTTCCTTCCTTTCTGCCTCCCTCTTTCCCTCCCTCCCTTTGTTTCTCTTCCCTGCCCTCTCTGCCTTCCTTCCAGGCACAGATGAAACACTTCTTTTTATGTTATAGCTCTCAAATAAGGAGTATTAATCACACAAGTACATAAAAATGACACACTGCTCAACTGCAGCTTCTTTCAAGAAATGGAGGCTAGCAAGCTATATAATGGCAGGGTCTGGGACTAGAATATTATGATGCTAAATAGAATAAAGCATCAGACATTGTTTAATTACCAATGGGCAAGAAGAGTTTCATTGATCTCTTCCATCTTCACATTTTCAAAAAAAATTCTCCTTTTAGGAAACCACTCATATTCAGGAAATCATGATCCTTTATACAAATGTGTACTAAAACTCAATCACTTACCAGCACAGACCAAATAGCAGGCCGCAATTCCCACATTTGGGGCTTTCCTGGTGGCTCAGTTGGTAAAGAATCTACCTAAATTGCAGGAGAGCCAGGGTCAGGAAGATCCCCAGGAGAGGGAAATAGCAACCCAGTCCAGTATTCTTGCCTGGGAAATCCCATAGACAGAGCAGCCTGATGGGCTACAGTCCATGGGGTTACAAGAATCAGACATGACTTAGTGACAACACCACTACTACCAGTTCCCAGATTTACTCAGAATAATGCCATGTCTGTGTTCATACAAAGTTTTTGAAAAGGGTTCATTTCAATTTGTCACTGGAAAGAGAGCATTGAAAGAATAAAAGTACTTAAGTCAGACAGCTGTAGGTTTATTTTCTTTTTTTTTTAATTTAAATTTATTTAATTGAAGGCTAATTACTTTACAATATTGTATTGGTTTTGCCATATAACAACATAAATCTGCCATGTTTAAAGCTATGTTCTGCTGTTTATTTGCTCTTTTCCTTATATACAAAATATATGAGTTTCCTTTGCCATATTGAAGGTTGAGATGTTTGAGATAAATAGGATTAAATGAAATAATATGTGAAAAGTACCTAACACTGTGCCTAGCACATGATAAGCATTGAGTGATTATTTTTGGCTAGTGCTGACATTCAAAGAGTGTTTTCAGGGCCCCAAATGGAGTCACTTCATATTTTATACATTTGTTTTTCTATGTCACAGTTGTCCTTAATGCCCTCTAGCAGGAGATGATTAGGAACTGATGCAATGAGAAGCTTGTGCTAATTACTTTCCCCCCATGGATACTTGCCTTGAATCATCACCTAAGTCAGTTCAAGTTGGAGTATCCAACTTACTAAATGTCACTCTCAGTTCAGTTCAGTCAATTCAGTTGCTCAGTTGGGTCCGACTCTTTGTGACCCCATGAATCGCAGCACACCAGGCCTCCCTGTCCATCACCAACTCCCGGAGTTCACTCAGACTCACATCCATTGAGTCCGTGATGCCATGCAGCCATCTCATCCTCGGTCGACCCCTTCTCCTCCTGCCCCCAATCCCTCCCAGCATCAGGGTCTTTTCCAATGAGTCAACTCTTCCCATGAGGTGGCCAAAGTACTGGAGCTTCAGCTTTAGCATCATTCCTTCCAAAGAAATCCCAGGGTTGATCTTCAGAATGGACTGGTTGAATCTCCTTGCAGTCCAAGGGACTCTCAAGAGTCTTCTCCAACACCACAGTTCAAAAGCATCAATTCTTTGGTGCTCAGCTTTCTTTATGGCCCAACTCTCACATCCATACATGACCACAGGAAAAACCATAGCCTTGACTAGACGGACCTTAGTCGGCAAAGTAATGTCTCTGCTTTTGTCACTCTAGTGGCTGGAAAGTATTAATGCATGTACAAATGGAGTGTATTATGCCCTAAAAAAAAAAATCGGAACACATATCCCTACATATCTACATGAATTAATCTCAGCCTGTTTTTCTTCCCCCCGAAGGCTCAGTCTATCAAAAGAATAAGCTTCTAGATTCTCTTAAGCAATCTATATGTAAGAAAATGACTGAACCTTCCTTTATAAGTAGTCCCTTTCATTGTGGAAAGCACAAATTCACTGCAATAGAAATGAAGTGAGTAATAATAGCAAGGTATAGTTAAGAATAAGAAAGGAGGTGGAGGTGAACTATAAGCAAGAGATATGTGAATGCTGCGCATACAGAAGAAGGAAGCTCTTTCCAAGTATATGTGATGTGTGAGTGTGTGTACGTGTACACATGTGTGCACATGTATAATTTATAAAGTGCAGCTCCTTAGGATATCTTATTAGAGATGTTGTTCCTTTAGTTTCCAAGTAAACAGGAAACCAGAAAACAGCCACCTTGCACTGTACTCTTGGCTTAACCCTGCCCCCCACCTCCCTCCATACAAATCTCTCATAGGGCATCATTAATTCCTTCTGCCTGGGGATAGTCCCCCAATTATATTATTATTGGGTTGCTTCACAGTCTCAAAAGTTGGATTATTAAGGAGCTGTGTGAGACTTTGTTTCCTGATAATGAAAGCACAATGGCCATCTGAATGGAGATTAATACCTCACTTGGGGGTGTGTAATATTTTCTTTATTCCACTCTAGCTGCAATCCCCTCTTCCTAATTTTTCAAAATGCCACTGAAGCCCATTTCATGAAATTGCAAAGTAATATGATGGTGATAAATTACTGTTAGAAAGAGAAAATTTGCTGAAGCTATGGATTTGCATTGCCCTTGTCATTTTAGTTAAAATGAAGAATGCTTGGAATTGATACACAAACAACATTGTATTTTGGCCTTATTTATTAAGGAAGGTTCCTGAAACAGCAGCTGGTTTTAATTACACTTTGCCATTGTGTGAAAAGAGAAAAAATGGTCTACTTGCACTTACTATTATCCATTTAGGAATTTAAAGGAGTAGTTTGTTAAAGTATATTGGAAAAATGAGAGTCAGGATGATTGTTCTCAGAGACAAATCTATGAATTCTCTTTCAACCTGGCAAGTCATCAAACCAGGGCCCTCTGAGAGAGGCAGCCCAGTTGCTTTAGCATCAATGCTTTCTCTGACTTTCTTCCTACTCCTCTTTCCAATATAATTTTTTCAGCCCTGCATCAAAATTAAGAGGTCAAATACTCCTGCCCAAGCACATGTGGCTTTTTGCCCAATTCAGTCAGTTCATACTATTCACCCTTATATCAGATTCCTAGAACATTTTCCTGATCTGCCATCTGCAGCCTGACCCCCATTTTCTCTTCCCTCCAGTAGGTGTTAGAAAAGTTCCATTTTTTGTCTCATGAACTCCCTGTCTTGAAATCACTGGGTAGTCCATTTAGCTGAATGATTTACTCTGTGAAATGTGATTATTTGGTATAAAAACAGATAAGAATTTTGTTAATTTGATATGTTTAGGGTAACGAAAGTATCACTAGCTTTTTCTTAAGCAACAATACATTTACTCTCTATGGAAAGGGTAAGTCCATGGATGTTTTGCATGACTGGAATCAAGCCACAATATTTTCCCTTGACTAGATAAGCATCTGTTGAGCATTCAGTGTGCTGATTCAGTGTGCTGAGCCCGTGTGACAGGGGCGATTGAGTAGGTGGAGGCAAAGGATGCTGAACGTAAAGACATGAGTAAGCTGTTTGCTCCCTTTGAAGGAATTGCATTATAGATTTGATAATCCTCCTGGAGCCTAAAGAGGTGCTAGTTAGTTCTAGCTCAGGGTTCTAATTCTGGTTTTGCTTATAAACAGGTATTTGACTTTAGGCAAGGTCATTTTACCTATTTGGGTTCCTATTTAAATAGGGCGAGGGTAGCATGATTTGAGAGAATAACTGAAACATGTATATTACCCTATGTAAAACAGATGACCAGTGAAAGTTTGATGCATGAAGCAGGGCACTCAAAGCCGTGTTATGGGACAACCCGGAAGGATGGAGTGGGGAGGGTTTAGGGTGGGGGAACACATAGGCACCCGTGGTTGATTCATGTCGACTATATGGCAAAAACCACCACAGTGTTATAAAATAATTATCCTCCAATTAAAAGAAATAAATTAATTTAAAAAAGACACTCACCAAATTCACCCTAGAAAAATAGGGAAGCAAGCTAGATGCTTAATTTCTCTCTCTGTCTCTCTTGCACACTATTATTGCTGTTTTAGTCACTAAGTCATGTCTAACTCTTTGCAACCGCATAGACTGTAGCGTACCAGGCTCCTCTGTCCTTGGGATTTTTCAGGCAAGAATGCTAGAGGTTGCCATTTCCTTTACAAGGGGATCTTCCCGACCCAGGGATTAAACTTGCATCTCTTGCATTGCAGGTAGATTCTTTACCCCTGAGCCGCCTGGGATGTACATGTTCTCAAATAAAACACAGAATAAGCAGTCAGTAGGTAGAGAACAATGCCTGGAGGAGGGGATGGCAACACACTCTAGTATTTTTGCCTGGAGAATCCCCATGGACAGAGAAGTCTGGTGGGCTACATACAATTCATAGAAGTCAGACACGACTTTGTCTGACACAGAATCAGACATGACTGAATGACTAAGAACAGCACAGAAAGAATAATGAGTCAAAAACTGCTCCTTTTAATACATGTCTTATATTTTATTTTGTCTCTTAAGTATACAGAGTAATGGCTGTGCTGAGAAATTTTGCCTTAACTAAAGTTTCGGGTTTATTTAAATTTTGTAAATAACTTGCTTTTCAACATGATCTTAGTATCTCTTCTCCCACTTTAAGCAGTCTAGGCTAATTTTATATTCCAGTCCTGGGCATATACTACTCATTATAGATTAGCATTTCTAGCATCTGTCAGAGACTCTGTCAAAACTGGATTATATACTCCAACTTTGTGCATTCCTTGAAGGCAGTGGCTGTAAAATCTTCTTCTTTGCAAAATCTAGCACAGTTCCAGGCACATAACAGATCTTAGTTAATCCCTTCTGACAGAGATACCTTTAGGAAATGGCACTGAAATACAGCACCAATGTTTGGAGATTCTTATTGAATTTTGTAAAGGTGATAAATTTTTGGACCAACAGACTAAGACTGTAGTAATATTCAAAATCACATCAGTTCTAATTTATTAAGTACTTCCATTATCTCACTTAATCCTTATAGCAACTCTATAAAAATTCTAATATTCTCATTTACATAATTTTAATAATGTCATATTGCTAATAAGTAGTGGAGGTAGGAGTTGAATTCATGGTTAGTTAGTAAGCATCTAGCCACTGTTGGATTGCCTTAATTCCCATCCTATCTAGAAAGAAAAAAGCAGAGCATAGACTTCTTTTTAAGCTCCAACTCTAGAGATATCCATGTTTTCCCTCTTTGAAACTGACTCTAATAGAAAGCTTTTTTCCCTAAGAAAGTAAAGTGAACTTGGTATTAAGAATCTCTTTGAATGGGAAAACACATTCTCATTTTATACTATGAAGTCATAGAAATGAACAATTATGGAACTGGAGAGCTGGTTCTTATTTTAAAAATAGCTCATTAATTGTAAACTATTACTGATTTGGGTTCCCGCAGTGGCTCAGCCATAAAGAACCCATCTGCCAATGCAGGCGACATAAGAGACCCGGCTTAGATTCCTGGGTTGGGAAGATCCCCTGAAGGAAGGTATGGCAACCCACTCCAATATTCTTGCCTGGAGAATCCCATGGACAGAGGAGCCTGGCGGGCAACAGTCCATAAGGCCGCAAAGAGTGGGACATGACTGGCACGACTTAGCATGCAGGCATTTACATTATGGATTTTTCTCTTCTGTTGTTACCTAAAGGCAGACTTGTTTTCATGTTAAAGGTATTACCATAAATGTAAAAGGATGTTAATATTCTTCTCAAAATTCAACATTTTACAGAGATGGACCCTGCATTTGTAGGCATCCTGATGAGTACTGCTTCACCCACTGCTGAATTTTAACCAGATTCTGGATAGCCAAAAGGACCACTAATAGATATATTTGCAAATCTAAGGAATAGGGAAATCAACCATTCTCCCACTTAGTAGATTACTAGCCCAGCAAGGAAAGTGCTGTCAAAGTTTCTGAGTGAGAAAATTGACCTGCCTTTTCTGTGCTAGGGGCTTTCTCTCTTTGTTCAAGGACAAAGGGCTTTTAAGCAAATACTTTTCTGACTCAGTCCAGCTTTAAAGATGCTTGTGGCTGCTTGTTAGCTGTCAATAAGCCTGTTATCTTTGTTCTCTAGTTTTTGTCTCTTTTAAGGGCACAAGCTCCCTTGAACATGCTCAGTGGGCATATTTTATCCCTGACATTATTGATGTCACACATATATCTTCTTAGACCATCCAAATTGGCATATTCCAAGGATTTGCAAGGGATAGAGGTAACATCCCTGAAAGCTGGAATTGATGCTCCAAGTCGCACAGCCAGGTGACGATTTTGTCTCCTGCATGAGAAATCAGAGCACTGCATGTCCCTCATTATGAGTATGATCCTTAGGAAGCTGACCTTTGTGGCCCAGGACTTCTTCGTGACATCACAAAATACCTAATCTCAAATAATTTAGGTATTTTATTCACCTGCATTTCATTGTCAAGGCATAGTCAAAATATTCTTGGAAAATACATGCTTTTAGCATAAATGAATAATATATTGAATCAAGTTGTTTGGATATCACAAGATAAAACTGCTTTATCTTCTGCAGCTAATAATTCTTGGCATTAGGATTATGTTTTGGGGTGGGAGAACAGTCTGCATGAGTGCTCTGATTGGCTGCAGGTATCGTGTTTAGAGCCCCAACTTCAAGTTGACAAGAATGATAGCTTTCATTTGTATGCAAAAGCTCCAACTGTCCCTTTAAGATGGATGACTAGATCCTGTTTCATCTGTCACTCTGTCTTTGCTTTTTAACAGATGAAAGAAAAATGAAAGACAGAACCATCCAATCCATGCTTTTCAAAATCATCTTAGACCAAAAACGGTGCCTCAATCGTCTTGCTTCTCAAAGTATACTTAATTATTTTCATCAGATTAGGAAGAATGAGCTGTATCTTAGTCTATTTGGGCTGCTGTAACAAAAATACCACATAGACTGAGTGGCTTATAAACACCAGAAATTTGTCCCTTACAGTTCTGCAAGCTGGAAAGTTCAGGATCAAGTCACTGGCAGATTTAGTCTGATGAGAGCCTGATCCTCATTGACAGTTGTTTTCTCAGTATAGCCTCACGTGGCAGAAGAGGCAAAGGATTTCTCTAAGGGTATCTTTCATAATGGCACCAATCCCATTCATAAGACTTAACATGTCCCAAATGCCCCACTTCTGAATATTATCACATTGGGCATTAGATTTCAACATATGAATTTTGAGGGGACACATACATTCAGATCATAGCAAGCTGGTATAGGTGAATATTCACTGAAAAATATTGAACACAGGATGTTATCTCTATTTTTAAGACTTTACCAGTAGTATTTCTAGTCTTATAAGATAGAGTTTTTGATGACTAAAGAGAAATGCAATTTAAGGTCCTAGTAAAACGAAGTATTGACTTCTATTTCTTCCACCATGCTACTAAATTGCTTGGACAATTACTCAGGCAAGGCCTGATTTTATATGAAGATAAAGAGCAACCCTTAGCATAAGGAAATATATATATCTTGAGCCCTGAAAGAACAACATATTCCAACACAATTCCCAGTGGGTTAGGATTGGTGGTGGTGGTGGTGGTTTAGTCGCTAAGTCGTGTCTGACTCTTGTGACCCCATGGACTATAGCCAGGCTCCTCTGTCCATAGGATTCTCCAGGCAAGAATACTGGAGTGGGTTAGAATTAGATTTTACTAAATAGAATAGAAAATTACATTTGGGAAAACTCTATTGAATAGCTTTACAATCACATAAACATTCATTCTCTCAAAGCAAAAAGAATCAAGAGTTAGATAATACAGCATTGGCATGGAAACTTCAAGAAGTCATCAGGGATCTAGGCTTTTACTCTCTTTCTGCTCCTCCATTTTTTTGCTTTTACTTCCATCTCCAAATTACAAAATGGTTGCTAGAGCTCCAGACATCAAAACTATATTCAATGGAGCAGATTAATTAAATGCATGAGGTAAATATCACCTTGGGAATAAGAACCAGAAGAAAATCAAACATAGGATGGGGGAATTGTGATAGGGAAAATTGAAAGAAAAGCCTAGACAATGGGTCTCCAAACTTTTCATCAGAATCTGTTGTGTCTGTTTGGTTAAGAATATAGATTTTCAGTCCCCACCTTAGACCTAGAGCGCTAGTTAGACCCCGGAATCTGAATTTTAACTAGCTCTCTAGGTAATTCTGATATTTAGGCAATGTATTTTCTAGAGTGATATAAACACTCTAAGAAGCAAACACAAAGATATATAATGGTTTAATGGTGAAAGTGAAGTCGCTCAGTCATGTCCGACTCTTTGCAACCCCATGGACTGTAGCCTACCAGGCTCCTCCCTTCATGGGATTTTCCAGGCAAGAGTACTGGAATGGGGTGCCATTTCCTTCTCCAGGGGATCTTCCTGACCCAGGGATTGAACCCGGGTCTCACGCATTCCAGGCAGACGCTTTAACCTCTGAGCCACCATTAATTTTTTCACACAAAGTTCTAAAAAAGTCCTCTTAATTCAAGTTTTTGGGTTCCTTCATTCTTCAAATTTTACCACCTCTAGCATGTAGCTTTCAAAGTCTCCATTGTCATCTATATCAAGCTGATGAAGGAACATGGAAAAACTCATGTGTAAAATTCTTATGGGCCAGGTCTGGAATTGATATGTATATCACTTCCATTCACATTGTAGTAGCTAGAACTCAGACTCATAGTCACATCTGACTGCAATGGAGGCTGGTACATGAAGTGAAGTGAAGTCGCTCAGTCATGTCTGACTCTTTGCGACCCCATGGACTGTAGCCTACCAGGCTCCTCAGTCCATGGGATTTTCCAGGCAAGAGTCCTGGAGTGGGTTGCCTTTTCCTTCTCCAGGGGATCTTCCCAACCCAGGGATCGAACCCAGGTCTCCGCATTATAGGCAACATAGAGTCTAGGTATCTGCTCAGAATGGAAAGAAAACAGATTTTGCACAACAGCTAGCAGTCTCTGTCACAGGAAAGTCTGGGGATAAGGCTAGCTTCGTGGGCACAGGACTTGTGGAGTCATAAGGTTCCCATGCTTAGAAGGGTCCCCTACTTGATTTAATGATCTACTGTTCTCTCTAAAAATTCTTAACTATTGAACAAGAGGCCCCACATTTTCTTTTTGCACTGGCCTTCACAAAACCCTTACCTTGTCCTATTTGGAGAATTGCTCAGGGCATGAGACAGAGCCAGAGAAATGTGGTGCAGTGGGGAACCTTGGGCAGGCAGCAGGCACTGTGCTTCAGAAGTGTTGATTAGTGATTCAGTGTTGTTGACCACCAAAGAGCCCTCTCTCAGGGTGCTGTCCAGTTCTGCATATTTTATTAGTGACTTAGATGACACATAAATTATGCTTATCACATTTGCAGATGAGAGGAAGTTGGGAGGGACAGTTAATTCTTTGGAGAACATAATTCTTATTCAAAAAGATCTCAGTAGTTTGGAATGATGGGTTGAAACTAACCAGATGACATTTAATAAAAAAAAATGTAAAGTTTTTCATTCAGGTCCAAAAATCCAACTGCAAAAGTACTGTCTCGGGATTTTATTTGGCTAAGAGCACAAGCAGGGTGACTAGGTTGCCAAAAATGCTAATTCCATCTTCGTCTGCATCACAGGAAGGTAGGGTCCAGAACAATAGAAGTATTGGTTCCACTGCACTTTAGATGACATCTGAAATTGTGTGTTCAGTTTATTTTGCCTTATTTAAGAGGCCTATTGACAGACTACATTTTGCCCCAAAAAAGTTGTCTAGGATGGTAAAGGGTTATGAAATACATGTCACCAAAAAGACAAAGGACAATTGAAGGAACTGGGAGTGTTTAACCTGGAAAGGGTAAGAGTTTCAGA
>SJXQ01005704.1:127216-261155 GCA_006408695.1 Aepyceros melampus
GTTAATAGTGAAAGAGGGAAGCAGAAGAGAAGGGTTACATGACATCATGTGAGAAGGACTCAAGCTACCTTTGGTGGCTTAGTGAATAGAAAAAGACCAAATACCAAGGAATGTGAGCAGCCTCTATAAGCTGGAAAAAGAAATAAATTGCCGCCTAGGGCCTCAGCGAAGGACACAGCCTTGGCAACACCTTAATTTTAGTTCTATAAGATCCATGTTAGACTTCTGACATCTCAAACTATAAGATAATAATAAATATGTTGTCTTAAACCACCCAGTTTTTGATAACTTGTTGTAATAGCAAGAAAAACTAAAATAGGCAGTTTTTACTTCTTGTCATTCATTTGTACATGCCTTTCTCTCATACTAGATTAACTCTTTGGATATTACTCCATATATTCTTCAAATTTGTGCTTATATCTCCAACCCCAGCATAGACACATGTACTGTTTAATAGAGTACCATTTTATTTTATTTTATTTTAAGTTTCTTTTTTTGGCCTTTTTTTTTTTTACTTTACAATATTGTATTGGTTTTGCCATATATCAACATGAATCTGCCACGAGTGTACCATTTTAAAATAGAAGAGCCATAAACTTTTGTTAGCTGATTGAAAGAATGAATAATACCAAATAATCCAAATTGAATTTTTATCCCACTATTTGACTATTAGAATTGTACAGATGCAGAGAAAGTTATACAAAGCAGAAAGAGAGACTCATTCATAGAGAACAAACATACAGATATCAAAGGGGAAAGGGGAGGGTGGGATGAATTGGGAGATTAGGATTGACATATATGCACTATTGATATCAAGTATAAGACAGATCACTAATGAGACAGAACTAATGAGAACTGTAGAGCACAGGGAACTCTACTCATTGCTCGGTGGTGACCTAAATGATAAGGAAATCCAAAAAAGGGCATATATGTATTGTTATTGCTGATTCACTTCACTGTACAGTAGAAACTAACAAAACATAGTAAGGCAACTATACTCCAATAAACATTAAAAAAGAGAGGAGAGAGAAAAGGTATTCAGTCAGTTCATTCTCAAACTCCATCAATTAAATAAAATAACTATTTTTGCAGTGCTTGTATGGAAACCGGATATGTTTTGAATGAAAAGGAAACAGAGTTTGAAGTCAAAAAACAAGGAAGAGAAGTAACAGTATAGAGTAGTATCTATGAGCTCAGACTCAGAGTCAAATAGACTTAGGTTGAATCCTGGACCCATAATGTATTTATCAGCAATATGACTTTAGGCAAGTCACTTAATCTCATTGATCCTCAATTTTCTCATCAGTCAAATATTGATAATGTTAGGACATACTTCATATATTGTTTTAAGGATTTAATGATGGAATAAATGTAAAAGAGCTTGGCATGGAATGCATCAGTTCAGTTCAGTTGCTTAGTCATGTCTGACTTTGTGACCCCATGGACTGCAGCATGCCAGGCTTCCCTGTCCATCACCAACTCCCAGATCTTGCTCAAACTCATATCCATCAAGTTGGTGATGCCATCCAACCTTCTCATCCTCTGTCATCCCTTTCTCCTCCTGCCTTCAATGTTTCCCAGCATCAGGCTCTTTTCCAATGAGTCAGTTCTTCATATCAGGTGGCCAAAGTACTGGAGCTTCAGCTTCAGCATCAATTCTTCTAATGCATATTCAGGACTGATTTCCTTTGGGATTGACTGGTTGGATCTCCTTGCAGTCCAAGAGACTCTCAAGAGTCTTCTCCAACACCACATTTCAAAAGCATCAATTCTTCATTGCTCAGCCTTCTTTATGGTCCAACTCTTACATCCATACATGACTATTAGAAAAACCATAGCTTTGACTAGATGGACCTTTGTCGGCAAAATAATGTCTCTGCTTTTTAATATTCTGTCTAGGTTGGTCACAGCTTTTCTTCCAAGGAGCAAGCATCTTTCATGCATGCAGTCACCATCTGCAGTGGCATGCTTAATCAATATTAGCCATGGGGTGGTGGCAGGAATATTGATCTTTAATTCAGAAAACCTGGATTTTAGTCTTATGTTTATCACTAATTTGCAATATAATGTTCAGCAACTTTTTTTCTGCGTTTCAATTTCTTTGTCTGTCAAAATAGCCAGATAAATTAGACAAATAAGTGCCTGTCTAGCTCCAAAATTATCCATCTTTGAAGTATCTTATTATATTCTAAGCCTATCAGGACCAAACTTCTAGAATCTGACAGATCAGTAACCACAAAAGCCAATGAGGATCTTGATGCAAGTTGAAACTTGATCTATCTAATAAAGATGATGGAATACTATTCCTCTTTGAAAAAGAAGGAAATCTTGCCATTTGTGACAATATGGATGGGCCTAGAGGGGACTGTACTAAGTGAAATAAGTCAGACAAGACAAATACCGCATGATACCACTTATCAGTTCAGTTCAGTTCAGTTGCTCAGTTGTGTCCGACTCTTTGCAACCCCATGAATCGCAGCATGCCAGGCCTCCCTGTCCATCACCATCTCCCAGAGTTCACCCAGACACACACCCATGGAGTCAATGACGCCATCCAGCCATCTGATCCTCAGTCATCCCCTTCTCCTCCTGCCCCCAATCCCTCCCAACATCAGAGTCTTTTCCAATGAGTCAACTCTTCGCATGAGGTGGCCAAAGTACTGGAGTCTCAGCTTCAGCATCATTCCTTCCAAAGAAATCCCAGGGCTGATCTCCTTCAGAATGGACTGGTTGGATCTCCTTGCAGTCCAAGGGACTCTCAAGAGTCTTCTCCAACACCACAGTTCAAAAGCATCAATTCTTCGGCACTCAACTTTCTTCATGGTCCAGCTCTCACATCCATACATGACTACTGGGAAAACCATAGCCTTGACTAGATGGACTTTTGTCAGTAANCAGAATGGACTGGTTGGATCTCCTTGCAGTCCAAGGGACTCTCAAGAGTCTTCTCCAACACCACAGTTCAAAAGCATCAATTCTTTGTCGCTCAGCCTTCTTTACAGTCCAACTCTCACATCCATACATGACTACTGGAAAAACTATAGCCTTGACTAGACGGACCTTAGTTGGCAAAGTAATATCTCTGCTTTTGAATATGCTATCTAAGTTGGTCATAACTTTTTCATGGCTGCAGTCACCATCTGCAGTGATTTTGGAGCCCAGAAAAATAAAGTCTGACACTGTTTCCACTGTTTCCCATCTGTTTGCCATGAAGTGATGGGACCAGATGCCATGATCTTCGTTTTCTGAATGTTGAGCTTCAAGCCAACTTTTTCACTCTCCTCTTTCACTTTCATCAAGAGGCTCTTTAGTTCCTCTTCACTTTCTGCCATAAGGGTGGTGTCATCTGCATATCTGAGGTTATTGATATTTCTCCTGGCAATCTTGATTCCAGCTTGTGTTTCTTCCAGTCCAGCGTTTCTCATGATGTATTCTGCATGTAAATTAAATAAGCAGGGTGACGATATACAGCCTTCACTTACTCCTTTTCCTACAGAATGTGGTCCGCTGGAGAAGGGAATGGCAAACCACTTCAGTATTCTTACCTTGAGAACCCCATGAACAGTATGAAAAGGCAAAATGGTAGGATACTGAAAGAGGAACTCCCCAGGTCAGTAGGTGCCCAATATGCTACTGGAGATCAGTGGAGAAATAACTCCAGAAAGAATGAAGGGATGGAGCCAAAGCAAAACAACACCCAGATGTGGATGTGACTGGTGACAGAAGCAAGGTCCGATGCTATAAGGAGCAGTATTGCATAGGAACCTGGAATGTCAGTCCATGAATCAAGGCAAATTGAAAGTGGTCAAACAAGAGATGGCAAGAGTGAACGTCGACATTCTAGGAATCAGAGAACTAAAATGGACTGGAATGGGTGAATTTAACTCAGATGACCATTATATCTACTACTGCGGGCAGGAATCCCTCAGAAGAAATGGAGTAGCCATCACGGTCAACAAAAGAGTCCAAAATGCAGTACTTGGATGCAATCTCAAAAACGACAGAATGATCTCTGTTCGTTTCCAAGGCAAACCATTCAATATCATGGTAATCCAAGTCTATGCCCCAATCAGTAATGCTGAAGAAGCTGAAGTTGAACAATTCTATGAAGACCTACAAGACCTTTTAGAACTAACACCCCCCCAAAAAATGATGCCACTTATACATGGAATTAAAAAAAAAAAAAAGCCAAACTCATAGAAACAGAGACTAGTGCAGTGGTTACTAGGAGCTGCAAGGTGGAAAAAATGATGAGATGTTGGTCAAAGAGTACAAACTTATTAGAAGATGAATAAGTTCCAGGAATCTTATGCACAGCATGGTGACTATAATGAACATTATTGCAATATGTATTTGAAAATTGCTAAGAGAGTAGACCTTAAATGTTCTCACCACAAAAAGGAAATTATAATTATGTGACCGCTGGAGGTATTAGTTAACTCTATGGTGGTAATTGTATTGCAATATAAAAGTGTATCAAATCAATACACTGTGTGTCTTAAACTTGTGCATACATGCTAAATCACTTCAGTTATGTCCAACTCTTTGCAACACCATGGGCCAAACCTTCCAGGCTCCTCTGTCCAGGGAGTTCTCTAGGCAAAAATACTGAAGTGGGTTGCCATTTCCCCCTCCAAGATCTTAAACTTACACAGAGTTATATGTCAATAAAGCTGAAAAAATAAAACGAATCAGTCTTCTATGTGTAACCTCTCATTATTTTAGTGCTAACTATATCCTAAGTTGTATGTGGAACTCAGAAGTACACTATATTATGTAATTTATTTGATAGTAACCACATTTGGAATGTGTCAGACATCAACAATTTAAGTGCCCGGGAGTACTATTTTAAAGACAGAAGGCAAAAATCTTTCTTGAGGGGGAAAACGCAAAAGTGAAGAAAAACCATGTTCTGTGAAGAGAGAGAGAGAGAAAAAAAAAAAAAAAACGTACTGTCACAACCTCTGTTTAAGTTTCCATTTCCCCCAAGGTTGTTTCCTTTTCAAGTTTGAAGAAGTTGTTTTATGTCTGGGCAGATTTGTGCTGAATAAACATTGTTCTCTCCAGAGAAGGGCCCTGTGTCAAATGGCATTGAGAAGAAATTGCCCTGCCTTTATGTTCAAGCTTTCCCAAAGCTCATGCATTGCTCAAAACTCAAATATTAGTTTAAATAAATAAGGAATCTAGAGGAAAGGGCACCTTAGGGCAACTTCACAGCAACTCTGACCGTTCATGAACCTCAAGGCACATCCATTGAATTGCAAGGCAGGATAAAGTCTTTGAGCCACATTCCCAGAGCAGTTGCTGGGGATGGGAAGGTCAGGAGCAACTCTGACCATTCATGACCCTCAAGGTACATCCATTGAATTGAAAGGCAGGATAAAGTCTTTGAGCCACCTGCCCAGAGCATTTGCTGGGGATGGGAAGGTCAGGAGTTCTGAGTTGTGCAGGGAACAATGGCCTGGCAAATATCAACAATTAGTACTTTCCCCGCAACTTAGTATCTGCTTGTTAAAGGATCACCTATTGAGTCAAAGAAAATACCTGACTTAAAGTTTTATGCTAAATAAAGACAAATACTTGGAATGGCTTTAAATGATAGCAGGAGTATTTTAATGGAACTGGACTGTGTTTGTATTAAAAGAATAGTTTAATCCTATGAATATGACCTCCTGTCCATTTACCTCTAAGGTTTTCAATAATTTCATCTTTTAAATGCATATATTAGGATCATGAGCCACCACCATCAGTAATAATGACTTGTGTGTGTATTAGTCACTCAGCTGTGTCCAACTCTGCGGCCCCATGGACTGTGGCCTGCCAGGCTTCTCTGTCCGTGGAATTCTCCAGGCAAGATACTGGAGTAGGTTGTCATTTCCTTCTCCAAATAGTGACTTACTAAAGGGATTTATTTTTAGGTAGGAGTAGGGAGGTATGGAAAACACACATCCAAATATCTGAAGGTCAAGCCATCCGTGATTTGAAACAAATCTACAATGACTCTTGGAATCACTGGCTTGATTTTTTTTCCGGACCCTATCACAGCTTTTCTACCATAGCTGGAACAGATAGAGAATACATATTCTTTCTGGATGGAATTGATAGATGAATAATATGTCAGTTTGCCCCCTCCTATTTTAAATGAGGCAAAGATATTGAGTCTTGGTGGAGAAAATATTTATAAAAAATTAATTGCTGTAGTGTTTAATTGATAGAGTGCCACCCAGGTGGTTCAGTGGTAAAGAATCTGCCTGCCAGTGCAGGATACACAGGTTTGATCCCTGAGTCAAGAAGATACCCTGGAGAAGGAAATGGCAACCCACTTTAGTATTCTTGACTGGAAAATTCCATGAATATAGGAGCCTGGTGGCTGCAGTCCATGGCATTTCAAAGAGTTGGACATGACTGAGCATGAACGTACACACACTTAGTTGATGGAAGTAGTAACAGACTGAAGTGAAAACAAGACTTTTAATGGACATAAATGTGTTATTGAATTTAAACTATGTCTGGACTCTCTTTCCTAAGATAATGTTAAGTAGAGAAATCACTCATAGTCGTGTTGGTTGGAATCTTGAGGGAAATAACTATATCTGTCTTCATTAAATTCTGCTGAAGCCTACCCTGTCTGTTGACCAGTACCAGTGTAAAGAGAAGGGTCCTAGGGTCAGTTATGTGCTTGCGGTTTAACCTTATACTAAGGAATAAAGCCTGCCCTTACACATTTCCAGACAATTCTTTGAAAGCGACTATCCTTAGGAAAGGAGGTTCAGATATCTTAAGTTCATCCTAATATTTTAATCACAGAGGTTTCTTTGCAGCAAGTTTTGTTTAGAGAGACATATTGGGTGCATACAATCAGGCTGGAAAAGAAATTCTCTGAAATAGGGTATACAAAAAGAGGAAGCTTAGAGCAAAGGAGACACATCATATCTGGTACTGGTGCTGTTTGGGTTTCCAGATTTGGAGGATTAAAGATGATATTAAATATTCATATTTATTATATATGTTTCCTGAATGATTACCTAAATAGGGGATTCTTAACTTAGTGATCCTAGAAATGAAACCTTCACAATATATGGGACTTTATATTCATTAAGTAGCCAGTAAAATATGTGCATTATAATTCAGAATTAGGAAGTCTCTGAAGTTAACTCAGAGAGAGATAGTCCTTTCCAAGAAATAGTAAGGCTTGTCTGGATTCATTCTGTGTTCAATTTATGAAATCTTGAAACTAGTCAGTTACTTTGGCTAGACTTGGAGAATCTCCTTTCATGATTACAGGAAAGCTTTAAGGATATTAACAAGATCCCTGGCTCTCCTTCAACCTAATTTGCTTACTAAGGACCTCCATTTTCTTTTCCCATTTGATGAGTGTTCCCAAATCTTCTTTCTGAAGACCTTTAATTCCCTCAGAACAACAGAGAACCTAAGTTTCCTGCAAGACAGTGGTTCTCAACCTGGGGTGCTTTTTTCCCTAGGTGCATTTGCCAATATTTGGAGACATTTTGGGGTGTTACAGCTCGGGGAGGTTACTACTAGCATTGAGTGGCTGGAGGCCAATGAAGCCATTGAACATTCTGTGATGCTCAAGACATCCACCTACAAGAGAAAATTATCTGGCACTGAAAATGAATAATATTGCTGAGACTGTGAAATCTTGCTTTAGGGAGATTCTTCTTTTCCTCGGGGTGTGTATGCAGTCTTGGCTAGGGCTGGACTTTAAAACTTATCCCTTCAGCTTCTCTTTCCTCAGATTTTGAATCTTGCTCAGAGTGACACAAGGTCAGAAAACAAGATGCAACACAACAAGAGAAAGCAAATTAAAAAAAACACACAGAAAACCAGTTGGAGTGAATTCAGTCCAGTGATGGAATCAAGATAGAATTGTTGTGTAGTCCCTTTTGCCTGTACATCTAAACCTGGCCTGATTCTTTCTTGTATCTAAACTTAGTCCCCCAGACATCCTGTCCATCCTTGAGACATCCTTCTGATAAATTCCCTTTTTGCTTAAATTAACAAGAGTGTGTTTCTGTTCCTTGTAACCTAAGAACCCTATGAGAAGCACCCATTTTTTACAGAAAGAATTCAAGAGGAAAATTAATTTGAAGATTGTGTTTATTTGTTCCACAGTGTCAGACACTATCTTAATTGTTGGGTTATGTGAGACATGATTCCTGTCATCTAGGAACTTCAAAATCTAGTTAGGGAGACTAGAAATAACCGTATGAAATGAAGTTGAATGTTTTTATTTTTTTAAGCTTTGTCATTCCTTCTTTTAAATTTAAATTTATTTATTTTAATTGGAGGCTAATTACTTTACAATATTGTATTGGTTTTGTCATACATCAACATGAATCTACCACGGGTGTACACATGTTCCTCATCCTGAACCACCCCCCCATACCATCCCTCTGGGTCATCCCAGTGCACCAGCCCCAAGCATCCTGTATCCTGCATTGAACCTGGACTGGTGATTCGTTTCATATAGGATATTATACATGTTTCATTGCCATTCTCCCAAATCATCCCACCCTCGCCCTCTCCCACAGAGTCCTGAAGACTGTTCTATACATCTGTGTCTCTATTACTGTCTGGCATACAGGGTTATTGTTACCATCTTTCTAAATTCCATATATATGTGTTAGTATACTGTATTGATGTTTTTTCTTTCTGGCTTACTTCACTCTGTATAATAGGCTCCAGTTTCATCCACCTCATTAGAACTGATTCAAATGTATTCTTTTTAATGGCTGAGTAATACTCCATTGTGTACATGTACCACTGCTTTCTTATCCATTCATCTGCCGATGGACATGTAGGTTGCTTCCATGTCCTGGCTATTAGAAACAGTGCTGCAATGAACGTTGGGATACACGTGTCTCTTTCAATTCTGGTTTCCCTGATGTGTATGCCCAGCATGGGATTGCTGGGTCATAAGGCAGTTCTATTTCCAGTTTTTTAAGGAATCTCCACACTGATCTCCATAGTGGCTGGACTAGTTTGCATTCCCACCAACAGTGGAAGAGGGTTCCCTTTTCTCCACACCCTCTCCAGCATTTATTGCTTGTAGACTTTTGGATAGCAGCCATTCTGACTGGCGTGAAATGATACCTCATTGTGGCTTTGCTTTTCATTTCTCTGATAATGAGTGATGTTGAGCATGTTTTCATGTGTTTGTTAGCCATCTGTATGTCTTCTTTGGAGAAATGTCTATTTAGTTCTTTGGCCCATTTTTTGATTGGGTCATTTATTTTTCTGGAATTGAGCTGCATGAGTTGCTTGTATATTTTTGAGATTAGTTGTTTGTCAGTTGCTTCATTTGCTATTAGTTTCTCCCATTCTGAAGGCTGTCTTTTCACCTTGCTTATAGTTTCCTTTGTTGTGCAGAAGCTTTTAATTTTAATTAGGTCCCATTTATTTATTTTTGCTTTTATTTCCAGTATTCTTGGAGGTGAGTCATAGAGGATCCTGCTGTGATTTATGTCAGAGAGTGTTTCGCCTATGTTCTCCTCTAGGAGTTTTATAGTTTCTGGTCTTACATTTAGATCTTTAATCCATTTTGAGTTTATTTTTGTGTATAGTGTTAGAAAGTGTTTTAGTTTTATTCTTTCACAAGTGGTTGACCAGTTTTCTCAGCACCACTTGTTAAAGAGATTGTCTTTTCTCCATTGTATATTCTTGCCTCCTTTGTCAAAGATAAGGTGTCCATAGGTGTGTGGATTTATCTCTGGGCTTTCTATTTTGTTCCATTGATCTATATTTCTGTCTCTGTGCCAGTACCATACTGTCTTGATGACTGTGGCTTTGTAGTATAGCCTGAAGTCAGGCAGGTTGATTCCTCCAGTTCCATTCTTCTTTCTCAAGATTGCTCTGGCTATTCGAGATTTTTTTGTATTTCCATATAAATTGTGAAATTATTTGTTCTAGCTCTGTGAAAAATACATTGGTAGCTTGATAGGGATTTCATTGAAATTTGTTTTTAAAGCAACATATACAGTGAGCTAAACGAATGGTTCAAAGAAATAGTTTTTACTTTCTTTAGGATTTCAGAAAGAAATTTACTTGCTTTAGGATTTCAGAGAGAGGAAAGGTTTCTTTAGGCTTTTATTAGGGAAGGCTTTCTGTAGGATGTAGGACTTCAACTGACTTTTGGAAGATAGATAGGACTTGGGATGGTGAAAAGGAAGGTCTTAGAAAGGCGTTGCCAGCATGGTGAAGTCAGACATAACTCAGTTCAGATTCTTCTTTTACAAGTCAAGAGCTCCTTGAGTTTGAGAAAAGTATTTGTAAAAAGTAATATAAAATTTCTTAAAAGAGGCCAAGCACATGGCAGATACTAAATAAATTATAATTATGGTAACTATTATAATTTGTCTGTAAGCTTAGATGCAGAGTTGCAATGTGTAAATCAGGCAAGTAACTTGGCCAAACAAAGTACAGATAAAGTCGAAGAGTAGGTAAGAATGCAGGAAGAATTGTTTTTTTTTTTTTTTTTAAGGCTATATCATGGCTGCCTTTATATTCACATCTGATAAGTTCAGATTTTATCCTCTTATAAATGTAGGGAACATTGGGAGATTTTGTATGGTTAAATGTTGTGGTGAAACTAATGATATTGGAGTATGATTTCCGTGCTGATATTGGATGGATTTGGAGGAATACATTTTATTGAGCTAAACATACACATTTCATAATGTCTTCATTCATAAAAATTAGTTACTTTGTGATTCTAGTGGGTTCATACTTAGTGTCCTTTGCATCCAGCTGTCCTTGTATTCCCTCCTGCTTGGCTTGCTGGCAAGGCTAATTAGAGACACATCAACAAAAGAGGACAGTGAAACTTGTAATAATTGTATGTAACTCTTAGGCCATATAGTCCAATAAATTGATTTATTCAGTCCAACAATTGATTCTACTGATTTCTCACACTGCTGCTGCTGCTGCTGCTAAGTCGCTTCAGTCTGTCCGACTCTGTGCGACCCCATAGACTGTAGCCCACCAGGCCCCCCCGTCCCTGGGATTCTCCAGGCAAGAACACTGGAGTGGGTTGCCATTTCCTTCTCCAATGCATGAAAGTGAGAAGTAAAAGTGAAGTCGCTCAGTCGTGTCCGACTCTTAGCGACCCCATGGACTGCAGCCTAGCAGGCTCCTCCGCCCATGGGATTTTCCAGGCAAGAGTACTGGAGTGGGGTGCCATTGCCTTCTCCGATTTCTCACACTAAGTTCACAGAAATGTATCCATCATTTCAGTCAAATCAAATTTCTGGTTGCACAGGTAGATACAACTGTTGCCTGCAATAGAAAAGGAAGAGGTAATTTGGACATTCTCCTCAGAAAAGTTAGTATCAAACATACAAAACTTAGCTTTAGGAAGAAACAGGCGGTAACAGTCATAGCTTCACTAGCACATTAAGACTAATACCATGGTATACTCTGTATAGCAATTATATTTAAGGATAATTAAACATGAGCAGCTACAGAGGGAAATGTAGGGAGGAATTCTGGACCTAAATGTTAGTACCAAACTGCATGCCTTGTTCCCATTCTTTCAATCAAAATGTGAAGCTTGAGCAGCAAATTCAAAGACTAGCTCAAACCTCAATTAGTCTAGAAGTCCAAGATAAGTTTTCTAATAAAACTGTAAATCTCCACTGTGTGGTTCATCGGGCCTGGTATTGACAGATCTCCCCTTCATTTCCCAAACAGTAATTGTGATTTTCAGATGAGGTTTAAAAAAAAAGAAGAAGAAGAAGAAGAAAGAAATGAGCTTGCCTGCTCATGGCAGCGTGTGCTCTAGCTAATCTGCAAATGCTATAATTATGCTGGACGCTGATAGATTTGTCTGTGGGCTTCTGGTCAGGATCCAGATGAACTGCTGAAGTTGCTGCTTTATCATCACAAATGTTCTGCACTTCTTGGCAGTTCCCAGGCCTAGACATGATATTGGAATTTAATGAGGTTCCACGCCCATACATCCCACTGGGTGTGTTAGGATAAGTGCAAGTTCATCTCCTTTCATTCATGGGTTTAGGGAAAAAATGTATATGCATGAAATGTTCTCTAGAAACTGTGTTTCAGCTGACTGTTTGCCACTGTCACTGGCCTGGGAACCTTAACTTAGCTGATTAGTCTGTAGTCAAAGAGGCTAAAATAATTGATTCAGTACTTAGCGTTTTTTACCTGTTTCCTGCCTACAATTTATGTCTATCTTCCTTTCCATTCTGCGTATAGGAGATTTTGATCACAAGGGGGCACCAAACGAGATAACATAAGCTTCATTTAGCTTCATCTCTAAGGTGGCCGTAATTCTATCTTTCTTACCTTCCGAGTCATTGTGTAGATCACATGAACAAATGTATCTGAAAGCATATAACTGAAAATTATGAACCACCTGTGAATGTAAGGCACCTAAAATTATCATGAATATTAATAAATGTTAGTAATTGACACTTAACTATAATAAAATCAGAGTAAATATGAGTACTGGAGTGGGTTGCCATTTCCTTCTCCAGAAATATATCCATAGTCCATGGCAAATTTTAGGATGGGGGGCAACCATGACTTCAACTTCATATCCTGATGAAAGTAAGACAACATATTCATCTTTGAGCATGAAACATATTACCTAAAGTTACTGCCCACCTACCACATTCTACATAATACATTTGGTGGCAAGACATATTTGAAAATAATACTAAGAACAGTTTCCAGCAAAGTATCTGTAATCTAGATGTGTAAGGCAAATTGACAATAATTGTACCAAATAACCAAAATTATTCTTTTATAAATAAAATGTAGGTGGCAGGACTTTATTTAATTTTAATTTTATTCACTTTTTAAATACACAGTATATTTATGTTGTTCAAAATGTACAAAAGGTATACAGTGAAAATTAACCTATCCACCACTCTTCCTCAGCCACCTAGTTCTTCTCCTCAGAAGAAATCACTGTTATGAATTTTACATGTATCCATTCAGAAATATTCCATGCTTATACCAATTTATAATGCATAGCACATGTGCATGCACACGTATATTTTTCACAAAATGGATGATATTATTATGCACACTGTTTGGAACGTTGTTTCTTTCACTGAATAGTGTATCTTAGAGATATTTAAATGAATCACCAGTCCAGGTTTGATATAAGATCCTTGGGGCTGGTGCACTGGGATGACCCAGAGGGATGGTACGGGGAGGGAGAGAGGTGGGACAGGGGTTCAGGATTGGGAACACGTGTACACCCATGGTGGACTCATGTTGATGTATGGCAAAACCAATACAATATTGTAAAGTAATTAGCCTCCAATTAAAATAAATAAATTTAAATTAAAAAAAGAGATTTCATGATAGATAAACAGATTTATCTTATTCTTTTAAGTAGATGTATCATAATATATCACTATATAGAAGTAACATAATATTATTAACCAGACTCCTACTGATAGATATTTTGGTAGTACTCAATATTTTGCTGTTTCAAACAATAGCAAACAACAAAATTGAACATCTATTGTGATTGGGTTTTGTATACAAATATTTAAATTTTGTCTAAAGCATATTCTTTTTATTTCAAATATAAGGGTATTAAGGATAACTGAAATATTGAAGCAATGAAGACTATAGATATTGAATTTATGTGTTTGCCTATATTATGCTACAATCAGCTTAGTTAGAAAAATATATCACTTAATTCCATAAAGACAAGATGCATTACAGGTCATCAACAAAGATTTATTGGAAAAATGAGAAAAATTCACTAAAATTTTCCTGAACAGTTTGGCTGTCAGGAAGATAAAGTTAATGTTATGTAAAGCTCTTTTCTGGTGCCTTTGTTTGTTATCCACAATTTTTTGTGTGTATATCGCCAAGTTTGTGCATTTCCCTAACCTTACATGGGCTTCCCAGGTGACTCAGTGGAGAAGAGTCTGCCTGCAATGCAGGAGACCCGGGTTTGATCTCTAGGTAGAGAAGATCCCCTGGAGAAGGAAATGGCAACCCACTCCAGTATTCTTACCCAGAGAATCCATGGACAGAGGAGCCTGGCAGGCTATGGTCCATAGGATCACAAAGAGTCGGACACGACCGAAGCGACTTAGCACACAATCTTACCTATCATGTGCCCAACTTTTGTTTCTCTCTTTTTCTTTTAAATATCTTTGAAAATATGAGATGAACTTCTCTCATGTCAGCAAGAATTCCTAAACCAATCAATTAACAATGCTTTAATGATTATGTCTTACCTGCCTAGCCCTGCTCTAGGTCGCTTGTGAATTACAAAGAAGTATAAAACATTTCCCCTAGATAAGTAAGAGTCTAGCTGAATAGTTGAAGTAAGGCATAAATACAGAGATAATTAAAAGGAACTCAAGATATAAATATTAGCATCATATAATGTTTGTCAGAAAGCATTTTATATCTATGTGCCAAGTCCTTACATTCTTTCTTCTAGGTGCCTCTCAAATTTGCCTCATTTAAAAAAAAAAAAAAAACATTTCTCTAGACTTCAATATTCTGACTCCTTATCCCCTCACTGAAGCATTGTTACTGAATCCTCTTGTGTGTGTGAAGTCGCTCAGTCGTGTCCGACTCTTTGCGACCCCATGGACTGTAGCCCACCAGGCTCCTCCCTCCATGGGATTCTCCAGGCAAGAGTACTGGAGTGGGGTGCCATTTCCTTCTCCAGGAGATCTTCCCAACCCAGGGACTGAACCCGGGTCTCCCACATTCCAGGCAGATGCTTTAACCTCTGAGCCACCAGGGAATCCTCTTAGCTGTGTTTTTCCCCCAAGACCTTTGTACATATCAAGCCATTTGTCTTTAGATAGCACTAAAGAGAGATAGTCTTTTAGATAGATAGTCTTTTGTTGCTATTTTCCCAAAACTTTACAATGGTCTTCTAGTCTACTATATCATGTCCAGATTCCTCTGCATATGTCTCAGGATTCTCTAGAAGTGAGGTCAATTATATCAAGTGTTATTTCCAATTAATTCACATCATGAACAACTTACTTTTACCCCACCCCATTCAACTCCTTCTTATCAGATTTTCAACTTTAATCACAGTGTGCTTGCTAAGTGAAAGTTGCTCAGTCCTGTCCTACTCTTTGCGACCCCAGGCACTATAGAGTCCATGGAATTCTCCAGGCCAGAATACTGGAGTGGGCAGCCATTCCCTTCTCCAGGGGATCTTCCCAACCCAGGGATTAAACCCAGGTCTCCCACATTGCAGGCAGATTCTTTATCAGCTGAAACACCAGGGAAGCCCTCTATTCCTTGATTTATGTTATTAATTTTTCCTGTGTTTCTTATTCATTACTCTGCCTTTCCAAATCTTTTCCACTCCTTGTAGTCTGTGTGGAGACTCATTTCCTTCATAAAACTTTGCCCAACCTGACAACAAATATTGACCTGTCCTTTCTCCATTCCTTTACCCTGTATAGCTTTAATAAATAAATATTTCTATCTGGCTGCCATGGGTGTTAGTTGCAGCCTGTTGGATGTTCTCTATGCATTGCAGCATGCAGGATCTTCAGTTGCAGCATATGCGCTCTTAGTTGAGGCACATGGGATCTAGTTCTCTGTCCAAGAATGGAACCCAGTCCTCCTGAATTGGGAGCATGAAGTCTTAGCCACTAGATCACCAGGGAAATCCCTCCACATTATAGTTTTATAACTCAAATGGTACATGTTTTATTAAGTTGTCTGCTTTGTTCTTTAATCTCTTCAGTTCATGTGCTACTTCTCTGTTCATACTCCTAGGTTTTACTTTGAAGGCAAAGATGAAAATTTTACTCTTTTCCCTTAACACTTAGCACAGGACTTAGTGGGCAAAATATATTTGTTCAGTATTTTTGATCAATTATCAATTATACTAATGAAGTTACCAGTGTTTTGTTATATTCTTTTAGAGATTGAGATGGAGAGTGAGGGATGGTTCAGAGGTGCAGAAGTTTCAATCCACCAGAAATGTTCATTAGGATTTATGTCATTAAAGAATATTTTACGTGGGTATGAAGATTTAATGTTTATGTGATTATACTTTTAAAATCTCTATTTCTTTACACTCACAGCTTATAAAACCATTCAAAGTAGATATTCATTTGATCTTGTTGGAAAGTGTAGCTTTCAAAGTAAGTAGCCAATTTATAGGGAATCAAGAGCACTTTAAATAGGAAATGGATATTGTATGGGTAGAGTAACAACTCATGTAGGAACACTGTCTGATAAATATTTACCTACTATCAAGTTTACGGACATTAAATAGAATCATTCTCATCCTGTAATTTATTTTAATTGTTTCATTGCCTTTTTTCATTTTCTCTTCTAGCTTTACTCACAGACAAACCTCCCAAGCCACTGTTCCCCATGGAGAATCAGCCAAGTGTTATAGATGTCCAGCTGGGTAAGTCCCCTTCAGAGAATAATAGATCCTAAACTTGCTCTCTGTTAACAGATGGAGAAAATTTCATGAATCAGGAAAGGTTTACTGCTACTGATATTACATGCAAATCAATTTGTGTCTGCTCATTTATAACCCTGGAGTTCAGTGCAATAGCAGTTTAAGGATGAGTTTGTATTGCATCAAGGAATGGTAATACTAATTGGTTACACTGGGTATTTACTGTGCTATAGGACAGAGCTTTTTGACTCCGTGATGATAGATTCCTGGGTGTCATGCATTGGTGACTGGTACAGAAAACTTTTCATGCTTGTCCATCCAAAATTTTTATTCAGAGGGCATTAACTCCTGGAGAACAAGCCCTTTTTCAAATAAAACAGCCCCTCAGTACAACCTTTAGAATGATTTTATAATATTATTTCCAGTGGCACAATTCAGGACTATTTAAAACTTTAAAACTTGTTTTTGGGTTGAGATCCTGCATTTTTATAAATAATATAGTGTAACAAAAAGAAACAAGTTGATTTATGGATGATACTGTCTTTTTACAGACTGAAATAAAGACACAAGGTGTTGAGCCTCTTTTTGAGTCTCTTACCACTAATCCTTATATTCCAAGAACTTTAAGCTTAAAACTCAGCGACCTGCTAGTGTCTCTTTTAAACCATGTCCATTAAACTACATTCTTTAACTCTGTGAGCTTTCGTCTATCTTGGGTTGTATTATATTCTTCACTTCAGATAATTTCTTTAATACTAAACAAGATAACTAGGTAAATATGCTGGCAAAGTTACTAGTTGTGCTTTGGGTATGTGACATTGAAATATATGACTACAGTGGTACCTACCAATTATATAGCCAGGGAAGATGAATTGGCTCCAATATTTCACTCACTTTGGAAGCTTTTTACTCAAACTTTGATCTTTCCAATCCAATTTTTATTTTTATAGGCTTGTTTATATCTTGAAAATACGTGAGAAATTCCTCTCACCTATTCTTAAGAGCTTGTTCATTTTTATAAAATGAAACATAGCACATTATAGTTAATGCAGCCTAGCCATATGAGTACCAGAGTTAATATTTTAAAACAAAAACAAAATAATAAACATGTTATCAAGGCTGGGCTTTGAAAATGCTGAATATTTTGTAGATAATGTCAAAGTATTTGACTATGGCTCTCTCCCCACCATCTGTGTATTACTTTGCAGAGTCTTCCACATTTTGTTAAAGCCAAATCTAGATGTGCTGACACACTCTTTCAGTAAGTTTTATTTACATCTTTCCATCCATACTGGTATAAAATACCTCAGGAGTACTCAGTGGTTTGCCAGGGGTTACATGAAACCATAAAATGATCTTGTATCATTTGTTGAGATTCAAATGGATAAGTTATTTTTATATGAAAACATGAAATAAGGAGTAGAAAGCAGAATTCACACAACCATTTCAAATAAAACATGACTAAATTTTGTGTTTGTGGCCTCTAGGGAGATACTTCTTCATTTTCCTCCTCCATTAAGCAAACTTCAACAGAAAAGTTTAAGGAATGTTGCTCTAAAGTAAGGAGGGAAACTTCTGTAGGGAGTAAATTGCCTTCAGATTCACTGGGGGTCACACTTGTCTGTGTTATTCAGGACTATCCTTAAGATATATATATTCTGACTTAGATATATATGTCAAAGTAACTCACCAATATCACCCTGTAAGAGCACTAAGTAATTTGCTTCCAATTTACATTAGATGCAAGGCTGAACTTTTCAGTTTTTATTTTGTTGCATAATTTGAAAACAACTTTATTGACAGAAAAATGGAAACCTGCCCATTTTTCATTCCAGAAAGGCTGTTTCTCCAAGATGCTAAATCAACCATGTAATTCAGAGAAAGAAAAACAAAATCATTTAAACAAGATCTTTGGCATTCCAAGGAGCACATGACTGGTTAATTTTAAGTGATTTTAACTTTTCCACACATTTATTTAGTACTGTTTATTCACAAATGGAAATCATTTTGTGTTGTAATTTATTCGTGCTTCAACAGTAAGGTGATGTTAGGAGCTCTTTAAATGTCAGAGAACTCTTCAGTGTGTGAGGGGGGCTCTGTAGACAGAGTGATGGGGGCTTAGAAATCCTAAGCATAAAATTGAGCTAGAGAAAGATAACTGGGGTGATTGGACATCCTTGTATATGTCTTGAAAAGTTTTAGAATTCAGTAAGGTCTCAAAACCTCTAGAAATTATTTTCCTTCATTTTTTAAAATTTACCAAGCACATGCAGCTTCAGATATCCTTAAAACTAGAACTGAAATGAGAACTACCCAAAATATAACAATCTGAACTAAATGGCTAAGGACATTACCAAGTTCAGATTTGCAAAATCCCAATATTAAAAATTTTTGAGATAATGTTATAATAGATTAAAGTTAGCTCCAGATTTTTCTCCTATCCCTACCATTTAAATGTAGTTTCTCATTCCACCCTCCTTAAATCTGGTTGGTCTGGGAAATACTTGACCAATAGAGTATGGAAGGAATGATATTTGAGGATATTGGAGGCTGGGCCAAAAGAAATCTCATAACTTCACTTTGGGTCTCTTAGTCTGGTCTGAAGTTACCATGCTGTGAGAAACTCAAGCCACGTGTAGAGGCCCTAGAGGATGAGATACCATTTGATGAAAGAAAGGCTAGCAAAGAACCAAGGAACCAGACATGGGAGTGAATTAGTGTAAACCCATGTTGGAATGAATCCTCCAGTCCGAGATGCCCTGACTTTTAAGTTCAGAGATAAACCTTTGAACTGAACTCTTCTTAGATTTATGACCCTCAACGTCATAAACAACCAAAAACATTTATCATTAGCAACTAAGCTAGGTGTAGTTTGTCAAACAATAGATAGATACACAGAGCAAACATTAATTAATTTTCTTCAGAATATCTTGAATTCTGTTTTCCCCATGAACAAGAGTCTCACACAGGCATTTTATGACAAATTAGAAATATTATAGGAGCCATTTAAGTATTGATTTCAAGACTGTTTTGAAAACATGATCTGGAATTTTATTTACTTTGTGCTTTTTTGAGGATTATAATAAGTTTTCAATTCTGCTTATTTGTAAAGGCAAGCCAGTAAATGAAAATTTGGGGTTGAAATGAATACTTATTGCATGGAGTTGGCATCAGTACAGATATTTTGTTGTATCTCTAGAGGAAAATAAACATCTTGACTTTCTCTCTCCTATAGTGTAATCCATTAGTCATCCACGAGATTCTAGAAATTTACATATTTTTTGCTGACATAGTGATGACAGTTTGGTTGTTGCTAAATTGTGTTCACATTGTGATGTTGAAAGAAGATTAATCTTAACCAAATATCTATATATTTTGAGATGATAAACATGTTCTTAAATAACATTAAAACTTTTGTTTTCACAAAGCAAGCCTATTCAGCTAAAGCTGCTTGTGGCAATGTATGAAATATAAAGACAAAAGCAATGCATAAAAAACACACACAAATCCAATTTGGTCCTATAATCTTCCATTTGTTTTCTCTCTCTAAGGGTAAATTTAGCTTTTAATTTGATGAATAAACCTTTGCTATACCAGGGCTAAGTAGGTTTCTGGCAATTGAAAAGGAATATATTTTCAATGGTTTTATAAGAAAAAATAACACTATCACAGTATATTAATTTTTATTATGTTTTAATATCAAATTATTAAAACATCATAGAGGCATCTGCCCCACTTGAAATGTGTTGATGCTAGGTGAACTTTCTTTTGGATTCAGCTTTTCTTTTGTTTTTTTAAGAACCCAAATGCATGCTTTACAAAGTGTAACAGACTCCCAGAAATTTTGAAAAATCCATGAATACATGTGGATGGAAAGATTTGAGATGTGATATTTAATTTCAATTAAGGATGAATTTGGAAATGTACCCTGTCCTTCTCATTGATGATGATAGCTATTTTTCCGAAGTTTCCTAAGACTTAAATTACCAGTCAGCATTATGCATAAAATAAATATAAACACTGTTTATTTTCTCTTTTGTGTTAAAGAGTTAAAACCTGGGGGTCTAAATTATATAAGAAAAACTCAGAGGAGTGGAATAATTCCAAGCTAATTGAATACCAGATGAATCTGATCCAATACAAAAGATTCTCTTTATTTCTCATCTATCTCATTCAGGATTTATTTTATTTTTACAGGCTGTTTAAATTCATATTTAATGACTGTGTTTCGTGCTACAGGCTCAAACTTTCTCTGTGTGTATAAGGAGTGTTAATCTTGGTCAGAAATCGATTTCACCAGCATATCCATTTCTACTGAAAATTATATTAAGTCCCCAGGAGACCACTGTATACTGCAAGAGAATAAGGGAAAAGATAGTATTTAATGCAATACTTAGGACTACAAGGCAAAAATAACTAATTGAACCCTAAATTAGGAAGTTAGCTGTTCAGTCAAATCTTCCTTTTTTTTTTTTTTCTTATTTAACTCGATTTACCTTAAAACGTTTTTCAATTCCTTCAGTTCAGTTCAGTTCAGTCGCTCAGACATGTCCGACTCTTTGAGGCCTCCCTGTCCATCACCAACTCCCGTAGTTCACTCAGACTCACGTCCATCGAGTCAGTGATGCCATCCAGCCATCTCATCCTCTGTCGTCCCCTTCTCCTGCTGCCCCCAATCCCTCCCAGCATAACAGTCTTTTCAAGTTTTTAATGGATCCCAAATACTGTGTTAGATCCTTGGAATATAGAGGTGAATAATATGAGGGCCTTGGCCTTAAGGGTTTCTAAGTCTAGTGGGGAAGAGAGATGTGTAAGTAGAATTATAATGCAATATGATAACAGCTTGGGCTTCCCAGGTGGCACTAGTGGTAAAGAACCCACCTGCCAATGCAGGAGCCGCAAGAGACATGGGTTTGATCCCTGGGTTGGGAAGATCCCCTGGAAAAGGGCCTGACAACCCACTCCAGTATTCTTGCCTGGAGAATCCCATGGTCAAAGGGGCCTGGCGGGCTACAGTCCATAGGTCTGCAGAGTCGGACAGGAATAAAGCAACTTAGCAAGCATACACACATGATAATGGCCAAAACAGAGATGGGAAAAGGGAGAGTGATTTCTTTGTGGCAGGACCTCATAAATTAACAATTCCATACTCTTTGAGGTTCATGCAATATAATGACAAAATGTTGTAGCCTCATTCCAAGTATTAAATTGTTTTAAAATAATCAAAAATTGCCAGGATATAATATATTATAATAATAAATTACCCACCATTCCTTCAGTATGGTAAATACTGAAGATGGAAACTTAGGATCTCCCTGAGTCTCTTCAGTTTAGCAAAATCAGTCAACTACTTCTCAAGTTGTCATAGAACAAATAATTCAAAGCAAGTCACCAACCAACTGAGCTAAAATGTCAAGCCACAGTTAATATCAATATAAATAGCAATATATGAGTATTCCATTAGCTGGAATCATATATATGTATCATGAATCACATTATATGCACGTATATAATGCTGGTAGCAAGGGATTGCTTTAAATTAATTTTTGTATACTCCTGTGCTTTTTAACTTCAAATAACTCCTTGAAAACCTTCATTTAATCTTGAAGAAGTGAAGACTTTGGAGAGGAAGAAGGGTATCATGAGTTCACTTAGCATTCTTGGCACACACATTTGGAGTTGGTTCATGGCAGCATTCACTGTCCCTTGTAGATATTCTAGGGTTAGTGAACTGTTTCCAAAAGATCTATTTTTTACAGGATAACATGTACAAGCTTAGCCTGAGCTATCCCAAACTGCAAGCATTCTATTCCCCAGATTGTACAATGTGTGTGTTATTTACAGCTTTGGAAATTCTGGGCCAGCTTTTTCCATAAGAGTTGGCTATCATATTGATGCTTGAGACTGACACTGGTTTACTTACTTTAAATTTATATAACTTAATGATACTTGTTTGAGCCACTTGATAATGAAAAGAAAAATGTTAACACTGTACTTAAGATTTATCTTTAATTTAACAAGTTAATTATGAACACCTTAGGAATAGCATAATTGTTGACCAGACCTCTATTCTGTATATTGCTATTTTGGGGCATTGCTGAAGTTTATGCCTCATTGACATATTAGTATAAACTTTGGAGTGTTTCATCACAATTTCATTAATGCCAATATCATGATTTTATGCATATTAAAACTTATTTGAGAATTTACTATGTATGGACACTACAATACGCATTTGCACATACACTGTCTTATTTATTCCTCACAAGGGCCTAAAGTATTAGTAGGTATTGTTGAACCATTTTGCAGGTGAAGAAACTCAGTTTCAGACAGATAAAATAACTTTTCTGAGGCTACATATTTAGTAAGCAGTAAAAATGGGATTTCAATCAGATTTGTCTGATTGCAGAGTTTGTTACTTTTTTATAGTGTACTGAGTATGGTAACTTTATCTAAGGCCCAAAATTATATCCTCAGAAAAGCTATCAGGCTAATAGAGATATTTTAGTAATATACTAACAACTATAGCAATTGTATTATGTGTATTATAACTGTATATGAAGTAGAGATTATTTAGTAATAGTTCTACTAATAATAGATATTATTGTTATAATAATACTTACTAGTATTATTTAATAATAACTCTACTACTCTTACTAGTTTTTATTGCCAGTAGTATTAAGTAGCAGTAGAAAGTGAAAGTTGTTTAGTCATGTCTGACTCTTTACAACCCCATGGACTGTATGGAATACTCCTGGCCAGAACACTGGAGTGGGTAGGTGGTGCCTTCTCCAGGGGATCTTCCCAACCCAGGGATCAAACCCGGTCTCCCGCATTGCAGGTAGATTCTTTACCAGCTGAGCCACCAGGGAAGCCCAAGAATACTAAAGTGGGTAGACCATCCCTTCTCCAGCAGATCTTCCCAACCCAGGAATCGAACCAGGGTCTTCTGAAATGCAGGCAAATTCTTTACCAGCTGAGCTACCACGTAATCCATAGTAGCAATAGAGCTATCATTTAGTGATTGCTTACCATGTACTGAGGCTTCCCCGGTGGCTCAGATGGTAAAGAATCTGCCTGCAGTACAGGAGACCCAGGTCAAACCCTGGGTCAGAAATATCCTCTGGAGAAGAGAAGGGCTACCCACTACAGTATTCTTGCCTGGAGAATTCCATGGACAGAGGAGCCTGGTGGGCTACAGTCCATGGGATCACAAAGAGTCAGACAGGACTGAGTGACTAACATTTTCACTTTTCACACGACTATATACTGACACTATATTAATACTTTATATGCATTATATCATTTAATCCTCCCAATAACTCTATGAGATAGAAGCAACTATTTGTCCCATTTTTAAGAGAATCATTAAGATATTTTTCATATACCATACAGCTGACTGACAAATCATATACTTCAATTAATTCTAATACATTCAGAGTTGTGCAACCTTCACCACAATCAATGTGAGAACATTTTAATATGCCCCCTGAAACTCCAAACCCATTAGCAATCACTTCTCAGTCCCCTACCTTCACCCCCACCACCACCTCTAGGCAATCCACTAATAATTTTTCCTTGTCTATAAATTTGCTTATTCTGGACATTTAATATAAATGAATTTGTATAACATGTGGTCTTTTGTGATTGGCTTCTGAACATGTTGTTCTCAAGGTCCAAGTATGTTGTAGTTTATATCAGTACTTCACCCCTTTTTAACTTCCAAATAATATTCCATTGTATGGATATAACAAATATTATTTATCCATACATCAATGTAAGGACATTTTTCTTGTTTCCTTTATTTGGCTATTATAAACAATGCTGCTGTAAATAGTAGTGTACATTTGTGTGTGTGTATGTATGTTATTATTTCTCTTGAGTTATCATTTACACCTGGGAATAGAGCTGTCAGATCATTGGTCACTCTATATTTAACTGTTTAAGGAATTGCCAGATATTTTTGCAAAGCAAACACACTATTTTACATTCTCAGTGGAAATACACAAGCATTCCAGTTCATCCACATCCTCACCAATGCTTGTTATTTTCCATTTCTTTGATATAGTTATCCTAGCAGGTGTTTAGTGGTATCTCATTTTGGTTTTGATTTATACTTCCAAAATGGTTAATTATGTTAAGCATCTTTTTATGTGTTTATTTGTCACTTGTATGTCTTTGGAGAAATATCTATGGCCCATTTTTAAAATGAGAAAATTTGGCTCAGAGATGTTAGTAAGCAATTTATAAATAGTGAGACCTAAGTTGACACTCTTAACACTTACCCATAATGTCCATTAATGTTAGTACTGTTGTTTATATAGTCTCCTGGGGACTTAGTTTTGTTCCCTTATTAAAAAAAAGAGTTTTGGATAGAGGCGAGTGATCCTATATGAATAAGTTAAAAGAGTATCCAGTGTGAATTAATTCAATGGGAAGATAGAAATGAGTTAAAAAGCATTATTTTGAATTTTTGACCATTGTAATACATGCCAAAGCATATTTTCAAATGGCAAAGTAATTCAGAAGCTACAGGCATACCTGAAAACAGGCTGTGAAAGACAAGACAGTATAGAAAAACTTTCCAAAGACATTTACACATAAATGATCAGAAAGCTGCATGCATGCTCCATCATCTGAACCAATACCAAGACATTCATCTGTGTCACTCAATGATACTAAGGATAGATTAGAGACTAGAAAATACATTAGGAAACTTTCTGCTTTTGGAACTTATTAGGGACATATATCAACTAAGGACACTATTCTCCAATAACATGTTCTGTCTGTATTGACATAAATGTCACCAGCTTTATAATACTTTTCAGCAATTTTGTCTTCTAATGCATTTTGAGTAGTGGCTAGTGTTGCTTTTTAAATATCTGAAAAGGGAAAAAAATAAAGCTACATATTTTGACTATGTCTTAACATCCAACATGAACTAGGGGAAAAAGAATAATTTAGGCACCATTTCCAACTCAAATAGCTTATTTTATATAAATACAGGTGGATTTCATATTATAGGTAAACTTGTAAAAAATTGAGGGAAATGTCATGTGAGTGGTTCACATGTAAACGTTTTTAAGTGTCTTCAGAATTGAAGTGGAAGGGTGGTTTTTCATCATTTAAATATGTCCCTTATTTTCTACACTTTATTTGTCCAGATGTGGCTTAAACTTTGGAATATCTTTTAATCCCTTGTGTGTGTGTGCTCAGTCATGTCCAACATTTTGAGATTCCATGGACTCTAGCCCACCAGGCTCCTCTGTCCATGGAATTTTCAAAGCAAGAATACTGGAGCGGGTTGCCATTTCCTACTCCAGGGGATCTTCCCAACCCAGGGATCAAACCTGCATCAGTTGCATTTCCTGCACTGGCAGGCAGATTCTTTACCACTGCACCACCTGGCAAGCCCTTAGAAATAGTTTTTTCCAGAAATCATATAGAGCTATCAGGAGTGGTATAAAAATGTCTGGTTTTGTTAAGAGGTACATGTGTTGCTGTTAATTGGAGAATGTAAAAATCTCCCTGTTTTCCTCCCCATCCTTTCCCTAATTATCTCCTCTATTGTTATAGTAGACACTCACAGATCATACTCAACACAAAATAAGGGACAGGCAAGAGGTCTAGAGGAAAATCTCAGAGGCTTCTGATGCCATAGCTGATAGTCTAGAGTCAAGGTAACAACCTGAAGGCTGGAAGCTTACAGCAAGGTGGTGAGAAAATAGGTCGGGTAAAAGAGCATGCCAGTCTTGGGTTCTTAGCAAGGTGAGAAAGTGAGACTAAGAAGCCATCCAGAAATCAAGCAACAAATGGATACTGAAAAGTTAAAGACAATGGCATTTGAACTGGAAGGATTGACACTGGATTTCCATAAGAGAAAGGTATTGCACTGGGCATGCGTTGTGTCCAGTCATTCAGTTCTGTCCTACTCTGTGTGACCCCACGGACTATAGCCCACCAGGCTCCTCTGTCCATGGGATTCTTCAGGCAAGAATACCTGAATGGGTAGCCATTTCTTTCTCCAGGGGATCTTCCCGACCCAGGGCTCAAACCTGCATTTCCTGCATTGGCAGGATTGGATTCTTTACTAAGGCACCACCTGGGAAGGCCACTGGGCATGGTCCCTCAAAAAGAAGGTTGGAAAGAACTGGGGCTTAGAGAGATGCAAGGAGGACACACCTGGCGGTTAGGAGCAGTTTAAAGACATGGCTGAAAAAGGAGCACCATCAAAAAAAGTGAAAGGCAAACCTAGGTTGAGACCAATTCTAACAGAAACGGTCTAGTGCCGCCAGTATCTGAATTTTTAAAATTAGATTAATAGTGTATGCATCATGTCAAAAAATACAGAATGGTTTTGTTTACAAATGCAGTATCAACCCAGGAGCTTCTATATATTGATATTTTGTGTATGCTTTCAACATTTGTTTTCCATGAATAGCAGCTTTGGTCCATGGAGGGCCTGTAACAGTTTGCTTTCCTTAGTTGCAAACATGTTGAGAGTCCTCCCATTGCTATAATGATGATTTTCCACCTAATAGCTAAACTGTTTGATGAGATTTTTTACTTGGTGAGATGACGACAATGGTGTGATGATGAGCCAGCAAAGAAACCAAAGGAGTGTGAACAGTTGTAATGAGAACCTGCCATAAAGGAGAGGGAATTCTGGTTAAGGCCAAACTGCAAAACCCTTACCTCAATTATGGAAAAATGTTAAGTTCTTTGAAGAGGAAAGAATTGTGATAATTTTAGATAAGAGAATTAAAGAAGGGAAAAGATTAATTTTAATAATCATGTCTCATGTTTATGTAGTATACTTCTCTAAGTAAATCAAAGCTTTTTTTCAGGTACTATTTACTTAATTTCTTTAATATTTTTGGAAAACAGGGTGAGTCATTATTAACCATTGACAATGAGGAGATCAAAGTTCTTTGTGACACCCCCAGGCAGTTTAACTGAACATAATGGTGAGGAATCAGCTGGATCGGTACTGAAGGAATGCCTAACCAATTATCAGATGACTCAGAATTACTATTGAGTCTGCTAGTAAATACACACAAATGTTTAGCAGTGATGATCTACTAGTCACTTCTGGATGTTTTGCTATTTTCTGTTTCAGTCTAGTCACTAGCTTGCATACGTATGTGCATGTTCACTTGCTTCAGTCGTGTCCAACTCTTCGTGACCCCATGGACTGTAACCCACCAGGCTTCTCTGTCCATGGGATTCTCCAGGCAAGAATACTAGAGTGGGTTGCCATGCCCTCCTGCAGGAGATCTTCCCAACCCAGGGATATAACCCAGATGTCCCGCATTGCAGGCAGATTCTTTATCTGCACAGCCACTTATAAGCTGGCAACACCTGTTCTCATGAGTGAGCACTTAGTATATCAGACTAGGTCTTAAACTTTGTAGATTGGTAGCCTGTGTTTGCTCTTTGGTTCTATGTGTTGATGTCTGGTATTTTACTTTTTCCATTCTTCTGATATGTGAAGTATTCTTAAAGAGAACACGAGCAAAAACAAGATGATGCTAGCAGAAGGTACATGTTAAATTTTGCAAAAGATGAGGGGGAGACCCTGCCTTCATACAATGTGTAGAAATAGCTAAGTAAGAATGGAACTTCTCATTTGTCAAAGGTGAGTCCGTGATTCTGTTAGTTCACTAGGGTATTGTTTCTTTTAAACCTTCTATTAACACACTTCCGTCATGTTTGTATATGCGAAATAATAATTATATTAATCATCTTCCAGTTGTCTTCTTCAAATGGGTTGTTTTATTGTATTTACTCTGCTCTCATCAGCATTTAACTACATCCCAGTAATCTTTATTCATAGCAGAAGGAGACAGTGCATTTTTATTCAGTTCTACAGATCTGGAAACCAGTGTCATATCCAAAGTCACTGAACAAACAGACCAAGGCCATTCAATATAAAAACCTCCAAAGCCCCCTCTGTATTTCAAAATGTCTCAATTTTTATTTTTCTTTTCCCCTTTCCTCTATTTTAGGGAGAAGAGGTGCCATGAATTCTTTCCAAATTTAAATTATCTACGCTGGTCTTGAGTCCACCTCTTCCCACATCTGTTGTTAGTTATCAATTATTCTTTCTTTGAACTGCATTTTTAAACTCTGTCCCAAAGTACATGACTAAATTTTCTCCCATACTAAACAAAATACATATTTGAAAAAAACACTGTCTGTATCCTGCTTCCTCTTCAAGATACACTCTATCCCATCTGTATTTTTCCTGTCCATACCCAATTGCTTTTATACATAGATCATCTGTTTTGCCATATATCATTTACTTTCCACCTTACTGAACCTACTTCAATACCATAATTCTATTGAGACTCGTCTCTAAGCTATTTAATTATCTTCATATAATTGTCTAATTATGTGGCCTCCTCTATTGCCTCTTTCATTTCAGAATCATTTTATACCTTTTGGCATTGTTGAGCAAGTTGTTTTCCAGTACTGTACTTGGCAAATAGTAGATGTTTAGTGTGTGAAGAATACCTCCCTTTTCTTCTAAATCTCCTGTTTACTATTCTAGTGCTTAACCAAAATATCTTGTTTCTTCTCAATTTTTCTTTCTGATGTCTCTTCCTACAACTACTTCATTGATTGGTGTTAGCAGAAAATAGGATCAGTACAAGTTTAAACCATAAGGATAATTTTTAAATATTCATAAATTTACATTATAGAAATATGGATTTGGATAAATATATGCCTTTATTAAGTATAGAAGTGCCTGCTTTGGTTTATTTATATGCCTATTCTAAATTAATGAAAGTTTTAAGAAGGGACTCTCATTCTGAACTAGGGTTATTGATAAGATTTTTCCAGTCATTAAGATATTAATTGAACAACTATTATGTGTACAGAGACACGCAGATGGCTAAATGTAGTCATAGTCCCTTTGGAGACTAGAATTTAACTGATGTGATTGAGATAAAAAAAATACAAGGCATGAGGTAACATCGGTAAGATGATAGAATAGGGAGCTTCAGACCTTGCCCCTCTTCAGAAACACCCACTTAACAATAAATGATCCAGAAAGCCTTTATGAAAACTCTAGAAATTAGATAGGAAGTCACAGTACCCCAGACAAGCTCAAATCCAGGAACAATTACATTGAAAACATAAAAAAAATCATGCTTCAACTATGTCACCTCCTCCCCAAGTTGGCATAGCTTGCAGCTGGGAAGAAGAACCCAACTTATAGCTTCTCCCGTGGGAGATAAAGAGAAAAGTAGAACATATATCCAGTGTTCCAGCTATTGGTGGGACTTAGCAAAGCACTGACACAGGGTGCTGATGAGGAATCAGTATGCCTGAGATGCCTAGTGGTCACAGAAAATTAAAGAGAGCCCAGTGGCTTGAGGCAGTGCAAGATAGTGTATTACAGACAGATACCAGAGGGAGCAAGATACTACAAGCTCCAGAAAAACTAGTGACCAGAGCTAGAGAAGATGCATTCCCAGAAAACTTTTAGTTCTCAGAGTCTCTAGACAGGTTTATTAGTGAAAGCATTTCCCTATATGAAGATATTCTGTGAAGAGTGAGAGATATGTGGCAGCCTTGATGGAAGGGGAGTTTGGGGGAGAATAGATACATGTCTATGTTTAGCTGAGTCCTTTTGCTGTCCACCTGAATCTATCACAGTATTGTTAATTGGCTATACTCCAATACAAAATAAAAAAATTTAATTAAATAAAAAAGAATGGGAGAGATGGCTATGTTTTAAAATGCATGGATAGCAACACAGAGTCTCAGGGCACACAAAGAAATAGAAAAACGTGTCCTAATTGAAGGAAAAAAACAAACAAAAAATCTCCAGAAACCAACCTTAAAGAAATGGAGGTATATGGATTATCTGACAAAGAGTTAAAAATAACCATTATGAAGATGTTCAACAAGCTCAGGAAAATGATACATGAACAAAGTGAAAATATCTACAAAGAATTAGAAAAAAAATTTTTAATGAAATTTTGCAGCTGAAAAACACAAAAACTGAAGTTCCACAGTAGACATGATCAAGCAGAAGAATCAGTGACCTCAAAACAGGTCATTGAAATTATCCAGTTAAAGGAGCAAAAGAAAAAAGAATGAAAATGAGTTTTTAAAAAAGCCTGAGACATATGGGATACCAACAAGCAGATAAGTATGTGCATTGTGAGTCTTAGAAGGGGAATAAAGACAAAGGAGAAATTTTATTTGATGAAATGATGGGAGAAAGCCCCAAATCTGGGAAAGATAGTAGATATCCAGGTTCAAGAAGCCATAAAAATTCCAAAAAGGTGAACCCAGAGAGTCCACACCATGACAAGTTATGAGTAAATTGCCAAAAATCAAAGACAAGGAAAGAATTTTTAATGCTACAAGAGAAAATGGCTCATCATGTGCAAGAGTCACGCATAAAGCTGTAGGTGAATTTCTCAGTAGAAACTGTTGAAGCCAGAAGAAAATGAAATGATATATTCAGAGTACTAAAAGAAAGACAAAACTGTCAACCAAAGATACTACATCAGTCTTGGGTGTTCATTGGAAGGACTGATGTTGAAGCTGAAACTCCAATATTTTGGCCATCTGATGTGAAGAGCTCATTGGAAAAGACCCTGATGCTGGGAAAGATTGAGGGCAGGAGAAGAAGGGGACAACAGAGGATGAGATGGTTGGATGGCATCACAGACTCAATGGACATGGGTTTGAGTGGACTCTGGGAGTTGGTTATGGACAGGGAGGCCTGGCATGCTGCCAGGGGTAGCAAAGAGTTGGACACAACTGAGCGACTGAACTGAACTGAGCTGATACCAAAATTTAAAGTTGTAGCAAAAGCAAAAGTTAAAAAAAAAAACCTAACCTATACCTCAGATAACTAGAAAAATAACAAATTTGTCCCTAAATTAGTAGAAGGAAGAAAATAAGATTAGAGATTAGAGGGGGGGGAAAGTAGGAAGTCAAGAAACACCTGGAGTAACAGACAAATTTGGCCTTGGATATAGAATGAAGCAGGGCAAAGGCTCATAGAGTCTTGCCAAGAGAATGCACTGATCATAGCAAACACCCTCTTCCAACAACACAAGAGAAGACTCTACACATGAACATCACCAGATGGTCGACACCAAAATCAGATTGATTATATTCTTTGCAGCCGAAGATGGAGAAGCTCTATACAGGCAGGAAAAACAGGACCAGAAATTCACTGTGGCTCACATCATGAACTCCTTATTGCCACATTCAGACTGAAATTGAAGAAAGTAGGGAAAACCACTAGACCATTGAGGTATGACCTAAATCAAATCCCTTACGATTATACAGTGGAAGCGAGAAATACATTTAAGGGACTCGATCTGATAGACAGAGTGCCTGATGAACTAGGGATGGAGGTTTGTGACACTGCACAGGAGACAGGGATCAAGACCATCCCCAAGAGAAAGAAATGTGAAAAAGCAAAATGGCTGTCAGAGGAGGCCTTACAAATAGCTGTGAAAAGAAGAGAAGTGAATCACAATAAACTGGAAAATTCTGAGAGAGATGGGAATACCAGACCACCTGACCTGCCAAAAGTTATGACCAACCTAGATAGCATATTCAAAAGCAGAGACATTACTTTGCCAACAAAGGTCTGTCTAGTCAAAGCTACGGTTTTTTCCAGTAGTCATGTATGTGAGACTTGGACTATAAAGAAAGCTGAGCACTAATGGTTTTGAACTGTGGTGTTAGAGAAGACTTTTCAGAGTCCCTTGGACTACAAGTAGATCCACCTAGTCCATCCTAATGGAGATCAGTCCTGAGTGTTCACTGAAGGACTGGTGTTGAAGCTGAAACTCCAGTACTTTGGCCACCTGATGCGAAGAGCTGACTCATTTGAAAAGACCCTGATGCTGGGAAAGATTGAAGGTGAGAGGAGAAGGGGACGACGGAGGATGAGATGGTTGGGGCATCACTGACTCGATGGACATGAGTTTGAGTAAACTCTGGGAGTTGGTGATGGACAGGGAGGCCTGGTGTGCTATGGTCCATGGGGTCACAAAGAGTCGGACACGACTGAGCAACTGAACTGAACTGAAAAGTATCCTGCACCATGACCAGGTGGAATTTATCCCTGGGATGAGAGAATGGTTTTACATATGAAATCAATCAATGTGATGCATCATATTAACAGAACAAAAGTTAAATATCGCATGATTATCTCAATAGATGCAAAAATCATTTGGCAAAATTCAGCACTTGTTTATGATAAAAACACTGAGCGAACTAGGAAGAGAAGCAAATCACCTGAATATGGTAAAGGCCATATTTCAAAAGCCTACAGTTAACATTACAGTAAAAATAACTGAAAACTTTTCCTTTAAGGTCACAAACAAGTCAACGATGCCCACATTGCAATTTCTATTTAATATATTATTAAAGTACTAGAACTCCTAGCCAGAGATATTAGGCAAGAAGAAGAAATTAAAGGCATTTCAAATTAGAAACGAAGAAGTAAAATTATCTTTGTTTATAGATGGTATTGTCTTGTATGTAGAAAACCTTAAAAACTCCAGAAAAATCCTTGTTATCTAATAAATCAATTCAACAGAGTTGCAGGATATAAATTGATATTAAAAATTCTGTTGCATTTTTATGCACTAACTATATTACTAAACCACATTGCAATTTCTATTTAATATATTATTAAAGTACTAGAACTCCTAGCCAGAGATATTAGGCAAGAAGAAGAAATTAAAGGCATTTCAAATTAGAAACGAAGAAGTAAAATTATCTTTGTTTATAGATGGTATTGTCTTGTATGTAGAAAACCTTAAAAACTCCAGAAAAATCCTTGTTATCTAATAAATCAATTCAACAGAGTTGCAGGATATAAATTGATATTAAAAATTCTGTTGCATTTTTATGCACTAACTATATTACTAATGAGTAATCCTAAGAGGAAATTTTTAATATCCTATTTATGTTAGCATTAAAGGGAATGAAATACTTAGGAATAAACTTAACTAAGGTGAAAGATGCACACACTGAAAGCTATAAAATACTGCTGAAAGAAATTCAAGATACAAATAAATGGGAAAGCACATCATGTTCATGGATAGGAAGACAATATTGTTAAAATAGCCTTATGACTCAAAACAATCTACAGATTTAGTGTGAAAAACGTAAATAGCATTTTCCACATAAATAATAAAATACAATCCTAAAATTCGTATGCAACTACAATGAACCACAAATAGCCAGAAAATTCTTGAAACAGAAGAGCAAAGTTGGGGGCTTCACACTTCCTGTCTTCAAAATATAAAACCAGAGAAACCAATCAAAACAGCATTTTACTGGCATGAGTTTATACATATAGACCACTGGAATAGACTTGAAAACCCAGAAGTAAACCCATACATATGTGGTCAAATGATCTTACAAAAAGGTATCAAGATCTCTGAATGGGGAAAGGATAATATCTCCTCCAACAAATGCACTGAGGAAAAGGGATGGATGTGTGTTCAGTCACTCAGTTGTGTCTGCCTCTTTGTCACCATGGACTGTAGCCTCTGTTCTTGGATCTCCCAGGCAAGAATACTGGAGTGGTTTGCCATTTCTCTTCCAGGGATTCTTCCTGGCCCAGGAATCCTGTGTCTCCTGCATTGGCAGACAGATTCTTTACCATTGAGCCCTCTGGAAAGCCCTAGCAAAAGGGATATCCACATGGAAAAGAATACAGATAGTTCCTTTCTGAATACCATACACAAAAATCAACTCAGTGTGGATTAGAGACTTAAAGACCTACAATTGTAAAATTCCTAGAAGAAAACACAGGAAAAAACTTAATACTTTTGGTCTTGGCAATAATTTCTCAGATATGACACCAAAGGACAGGCAACAAAAATAAAAATAGACAAGTGGGACACAAAAAGTTTCTGCACATCAGAGGAAACAATCAGTAAAGAGGCAGTCTACAGAATAGGGATAATTTGCTAAACATATTTCTGGTAAGGGGTTAATATCCAAAAATGTAAGGAACTACTATAGTTCAATAACAAGAAAACAAACTGCCTGATTCTAAAAATTCACAAAAGAACTGACTAGCCATTTCTCCAAAGAAAACGTATGAATGGTCAGCAAGTTTATAAAGAGATGTTCAACACAAATCATCAGGAAAATACAAATCAGACTCCTAATGGGATATCACTCAGAGCTGTCAGGATGTGCATTAAAATCAATNATGATACCACCCTTATGGCAGAAAGTGAAGAGGAACTAAAAAGCCTCAATGAAAGTGAAACAGGAGAGTGAAAATTTGGCTTAAAGCTCAACATTCAGAAAACTAAGATCATGGCATCTGGTCCCATCACTTCATGGGAAATAGATGGGGAAACAGTGTCAGACTTTATTGTTTTGGGCTCCAAAATCACTGCAGATGGTGATTGCAGCCATGAAATAAAAAGACACTTACTCCTTGGAAAAAAAGTTATGACCAACCTAGATAGCATATTCAAAAGCCGAGACATTACTTTGCCAACAAAGGTCCGTCTAGTCAAGGCTATGGTTTTTCCTGTGGTCATGTATGGATGTGAGAGTTGAACCATGAAGAAAGCTGAATGCCAAAGAATTGATGCTTTTGAACTGTGGTGTTGGAGAAGACTCTTGAGAGTCCATTGGACTGCAAGAAGATCCAACCAGTCCATTCTGAAGGAGATCAGCCCTGGATTTCTTTGGAAGGAATGATGCTAAAACTAAAGCTCCAGTACTTTGGCCACCTCGTGCGAAGAGTTGACTCATTGGAAAAGACTCTGATGCTGGGAGGGATTGGAGGCAGGAGGAGAAGGGGATGACAGAGGATGAGATGGCTGGATGGCATCACCGACTTGATGGACGTGAGTCTGAGTGAACTCTGGGAGTTGGTGATGGACAGGGAGGCCTGGCGTGCTGTGATTCATGGGGTCGCAAAGAGTCGGACATGACTGAGCAACTGAACTAACTGACTGAGGCCAGTCCTAAATCTACTGAATTAGTATGTACATTTTAACAAAATTCCCAGGTGAGTATTGCATACACTAAAATCTGAGAATCAATACACATGAAACTGGTAACCATGGACTTCTTTCGGAAAATATAAACAGAATTGGGGTAATGGTCAACTTCTGAGCTTCTTACAAGATTCATATATAATGTGTGAGTTTTTACAATGAATATTTCTTAATGTAATACTGAATCATTATATTTTTCATTTAAAATGGAAAAATTATCCATTTGAGTTCTTGTTTATTTACCTTATCTCTAGCCCAATTTCCCTAATATGGCTAATATACTAGTGAGATGTTGGCTACTCCAAATGTTAGTTTAAATCTCAGTATCAGCCTGTAGACAATGGGATTATTTTTCCTGCATGCATATCAAAAATTCTTCCAAGGATACCTATAGATCTCCTTTGTGTATAAGCGGAGATTTCATCTAGGAAGCCCCTTCAGCATGCTATCTTTTTGCAATGTGATACCACACCTTAGGCAGAACTTTCAGAAGTTTTACTTTTAAAATCCCAGGTTTTGAGTCATTATGTTTTCCATTCTTTGGCTACCACTGAGCTTTGTGGTGTATGGGTCACATTCTGTGTAACTGATACCTTATTTAATGTATGATTCATGTGACTTTTACCAACTCTGTGCAAGACAAGCTACCCAGAATAAACTGGAGTTGGCCACAGCTTTTTAAAAAACATCCTCAAATTCTTTGAAACTACTGCCTTGAAGAAGCGGAGCCTAATCTTTCTCCATTGGAGTATGGACTGACTTTGATGTCTCATTTCTAACAAATAGAATAAGACACAAGCAGTGGTGTGTGACCCTGGAGACGAGATTATAAAAGACACCATGGCGTCTTTCTCACTCATGCTAGCTGTGGAGAAAGTTAGCTGCCATGTTATGAAGACGCTCAAGCAGCTTATGAAAAGTACCACCACGATAAGGAACTGAGAACTTCTCCTAATAGCTTGTGAGTGCACAATCTTGAAGTGGATCCTAAAGCCTCAGTCAAGATTTCTAACGACTGCAACCTCAGCTGATATCTTGAGAGTCTGATTCTTACAAGATGATGAGCCAGAACCACCCAATTAAGCCACTTCCAAACTCCTGAACAACAAAAATTGTGAAATAATAAATGTTTGTTATTTGATTTATTTGTCGGCTGTGCCGGGCCTTCATTGCTGTATGCAGGCTTTGTCTGTGTGCAGCAAGAGGGGGCTACTCCTCCTTGTGGCCTGTGGGCTGCTCACTGCTGTGGCCTCTCGGTGCAGAGGGCAGGTTCTAGGGGACGCAGGGGTCGACAGTTACAGCTCGTGGTCTCCAAAGCACGGGCTCAGCAGTTGCGGCACAGGGACTTAGCTGCCTTGTGGCATGTGGAATCTTTCCGACCAGAGACTGAACTCAGGTCCCCTACATTAGCAGGCAGACTCTTAACCACGGGACCACCAGAGAAGTCCTACGTTTGTTTGTTAAACCAGTACGTTTTGAGGTAATTTTTAACGTAGAAAAATATATAATTAATAAGACATTAATAGGTTTAAACAATTAGATTAGCACATCTCTCCAAAAAAAAAGAAAAAGAAGCTTAGACTTTTACTTAACTGTACCTGTAGATGAGGTAGTTAAGCCATGAAGCAGAATGGACTTTCATATGTTGACCCCCGTGCTGAAGAGTTGTAACCCAAGGAGCTAAGGTAGTTCAGCTGGTGAAGAATCTGCCTGCAATGCAGGAGACCCCTGTTCAATTCCTGGGTGGGGAAGACCTCCTGGAGAAGGGATTGGCTACCTACTCCAGTATGCTTGGGCTTCCCTGATGGCTCAGACAGTAAAGAATCTGCCCGCAATGCAGGAGACCTGGGTTCAATCCCTGGGTTGGGAAGATCCCCTGGAGGTGGGCATGGCAACCCACTCCAGTATTCTTGCCTGGATAATCTCCATGGACAGAGGAGCCTGACAGGCTACAGTCCATAGGGCTACAAAGATTTGGACACGACTGAGTGACTAAACACAGCACAAGGAGCTAAGTCTCAGGCAGAAGGAAATTTAACAAGCTCTTATTTTGTGTAAGCGTGCTATAGGTGTGTGTCAGTAAAAGCTTAGCCACCTTAACAGAGCAGTATGATGCACTATTTTCCCCCTACCAGTTGGGAGAACAAAGCCAAACTATAAGAGAAAGCCTATTACATTTTTATGGATGGACTTTTAAAATACTTGACCTTTTAAAAATTATACCTACCATAATACTGTTTAATATAGCTTGTTTTTATGAAAAGGACTAATAATAAGATGTTACATTTTGACAGATTAGAGGAGAGGAGATTAATTTCACTGTAATTTGTTTACCAAGTTACAGAAAGAAAGTATTGATTCACTGAGTACATGTTTATTGAGCTGAATTTATTTTTTATCTCCTTTTTGTAGTTTTCCTAAAGTGAATTTTTCCTTCTTTGAGCAAAGATGGAGTACAAAATACAGAATTATTTTTACTAGTTGCCCCAGCTAAAAGTTAAAACAATTTAAAAATGCTTAGTTTTGTAATCCATTTCAAATAGATTTAAAATTATCTACCATTATTTTAATATCAAGCTAGAGCTCACAATTAGTTTATTTCTTTATGATTTTTATAATGTTTTCAACACTGTCTAAATAAAAATAAAATTACTCATTTTTGTGAACTATATGGATTCCAAAATACCTAATGATTAACAAATGAGGCCTTCAACCTTGTACAAACATGATTTTTCATATTAGTAATCTCTCACTCATTCATTTTGAATTCCATTGTTCAAGTTTTCTGGACATGTACTCATTACCCTTGAAGAAAAGGAACAGATCAAACATTTTATATCAGTTATGTATAGAAAAGCCTGGCTTGTCCTAACAACTTTGGTTCCCAGAGCAAAATACTTCAGATTTCATTTCTTAAAAGATAAATCCAAGCATCATTGTTTTGTTCCCCTGCTTTCTTTTTGTTTCCCACTAAAAAAAAAAATCTAAACTTTTAAACTTGAGATAACTGTATATTCACTTGCAGGAGTAAGAAACAGTACAGAGATCTCATGTACTCTTTACTCAGTTTTCCTCAAAAGGTAACCTCTTGCAGGACTATAGTGAAATACCAAAACTAGGATACTGATATAGTCACGAAACAGAACATTTCTATCACCACAAAGATCCATTGTATTGCTCTTTTATAGCAATACCCACTTCTGCCCCACCTCTTCATGTCCTTAATTCCCGGCAGTCATTAAAACTCTATCCACTTTTGCAACTATTTCATTCTGACAGTGTTACATAAATGGAATCATATAGTATAAAATCTTTGGGGATTGTCTTTTTTTCACTCAGCATAATACCTTGGGGAGTTATTCAGGTTGTATATTTATAGATGTCTTTGTTATTGTTGTGTGGGAGTACATGGGATAGATGGACCAAACCCTGTTTTAACCATTATCCCTCGTAGATCATCTACATTGTCTCCAGTTTTTGTTTACTGTGAATAAAACTGATAAAACATTCAAGAACAGGTATTTATATATAAGTAGAAATATAAATCTTCATTTATCTGAGATAAATGCTGAGGAATATAATTGCTGTGTCATATAGTATTTACACGTTTAATTTTTATTTATTTTTAATATAAATTTATTTATTTTAATTGGAGGTTAATTACTTTACAATATTGTATTGGTTTTGCCATACATCAACATGAATCCACCACAGGTATACACGTGTTCCCCATCCTGAACCCCCCACCCTCCACCCTCCCCATAACATCCCTCTGGGTCGTCTCAGTGCACCAGTCCCAAGCATCCAGCATCATGACCAACCTAGACAGCATATTAAAAAGCAGAGACATCACTGTGCCAACAAATGTCCATCTAGTCAAGGCTATGTTTTTCCAGTAGTCATGTATGGATGTGAGTGTTGGACTATAAAAAAAGCTGAGTGCCGAAGAATTGATGCTTTTGAACTATGGCGTTGAGGAAGACTCTTGAGAGTCCCTTGGACTGCAAGGAGATCCAACCAGTCCATCCTAAAGGAAATTAGTCCTGAATATTCATTGGCAGGATTGATGTTGATGTTGAAACTCCAATACTTTGGCCACCTGATGTGAAGAACTGACTGATTGAAAAGATCCTGATGCTGGGAAAGATTGAAGGTGGGAGGAGAAGGGGACACAGAGGATGAGATAGTTGGATGGCATCACTGACTCAATGGACCTGAGTTTGAGTAGACTCTGGGATTTGGTGATGTACAGGGATGCCTGGCGTCCCATGGACCATGGGGTTGCAAAGAGTCGGACACGACTTAGCAACTGAGCTGAACTGAACACCAATTTATGATAAAAACTCTCCAGAAAGTGGGAGTATAGGGAATCTACCTCAACATAATAAAGACCATATTTGACAAACCCACAGCAAACATCATTTTCAATGGTGAAAAACTGAAAGCATTTCCTCTAAGATCAGGAATGAGACAATGTTCCACTATTGCCATCTTTATTCAGCATAGGTTTGAAAGTCCTAGCCAATCAATCAGAGAGGGAAAAGAAATAAAAGAAATCCAAATTGTAAACAAAGAAGTAAAACCATCACTGTTTGTAGATGACATGATACTATACATAGAAAGTCCTAAAAATGCTACCAGAAAACTAATAGAGCTCATCAGTGAATTTGGTAAAGTTGCAGGATACAAAATCAATACACAGAAATCTCTTGCATTCCTATATACTAATAATGAAATATGCAAAAGAGAAATTAAGGAAACAATCCTACTTGTCACTGCAAAAGAATAAAATACCTAGGAATAAACCTAACTAAGGAGGCAAAAGACCTGTACTCAGAAAACTAAAAGAGCCCAAAGAAAGAAAGAAAAGCTGACACAGATGGAGAGATACACCATGTTCTTGTATTGGGATTGATATTGTGAAAATGACTATAAATATTACTCAAAGTAACCTATACTATATCTTGAATACTTGCCGAACTTTTAAGTTTTAGAAGTTTGTTTGTAGATTGTTTGGAATTTTTGGTACAGACATTTTGTTTTTCTTTATATCTTCTAATTCTTTGCTGCCAGTATTCTTTGCTACTTTTTTTGATGGATTTTTTAAATTATGAAAATATGGTAACACATTTACAGGAGACTTGGAAAATATAGAACAAATTTTCATATAGTTTGACTATATAATACAAGTATTTTTAAGTAGAAAAAATGGAGATTTTTAGTTGGAGTTTCAGTATCAAACTCTTAAAAATTAATAGAATGAAAATTAGGATATAGTAGACCTGAAAAGTACTATGAACCAATTCAACACAATTAAGAGTTAAACAGTTTTCACACAACAGCAGGATACAATTTGTATTCAAGTTTCCATAGATTATATATCAGGAGACACTGGAATATATCCAAGGACATAAAACAAGGTGTGAAAATTTCATGGTCTAAAGGTATTGAAATCATACAGAGTCTTTTATCTTGTCACTATGGAATTACATTAGAAATTCCTACTTTTTTTATTCAAATGTGTTCATAATTTTTTGTCAAAGCATTTTTAATCATGGTTTTCAAAACATTGTCTGATAATTCTAAAACGTATATTACCTTGTCTATTAACTAGTTTTTTCATTTAGTTGGGATTTTCTTTGTCGTTGCAATAACTAGTAATTTTCTATTTAAATCTGGGCATTTTTCTCATATGTCCTTATTTAAACGTTTTATTTTTTAGATAGCTTTTTCTGACTGCTTTATCAGAGAATAATGTGGAGTCATTTCAAGTCAATAATGAAATGACCCAGAAGTCGAAGCGTGGGTTCATTACTAAGTTTCCATTAATACCCAAAATGAGGATCTCCTTGCTACTTATAAATGGGTTGTAGTTACAGGTTCACCCATGTTCTCCATTGATGCTATGGTTTGACTGGCCTCATTATCACTTGGCAGTAGTGAAAGGCCTCTTCTGCTAGCAACCCAGTGGAAAAGTGGAGGGGTGCCTCATTATAGCTGGATGAAGGCAGAAGTCCAGACTCCTCACGTGATTTCCATTGACACCACAGAAGAAGGGAGCAGGGTCATCCTTATTGTTAGATGGTGAGGGTAAAAGTCTTGGCTTCCTATTTGACTATCTCAGATACTACTCTAGTGGGAATATGAGGGCAACTTATTATAGCATCCTGAAATTAGATGTCTAGGCTCCCCAAGCACACTTTGCTGGCAAATGCAGGAGTTGGGCCATAATTTTTTCTATGACATATGGCTAGAGTACAGCGATTACTGTCTTTAAGTTTTCTGCCTTTTCAGACTTCCATTTTCCTTCTCCTTTAGCTAGAGAGAGCAAGTCTTCATTAGACCTTTTTTCTCTGTGCCTGTTGATATTTCTAGGTTGTTGGCTTGTCAGCAACAAATCTGGGATACATGAGAAACACACACACACACAAATCCAGAGAATTTACCACCATATCATTCCATGGGTCCTGAGGTTCCTGCTGTACCTGTCATCTTATTATATATGCTTTATACATAATATCCAGGGCTTAGTTGTACTTAGGAGGAGAAATAGGGGAAAGTTCATCTGTCCATCTTCCCAGAAGCAGAAGCCTCCTAAAGCAATTTTTAAAAATAAACACTGTGGCCACCTGGGCACCTCTCCCATCATTAAAAGGTAATGAGCCCTTTCAAGACGCCTGAAATACCACAGGCCAGACTAGAGTTCATTCACATGAACTTTCTTTGTAGGGCCAGGGGTCTGCTCTGGGTCTCTGTCACTATGCTTGGGCTTTCTCTAGTTGCAGCAAGCTGGAGCTGCTCTTCTTTGCAGAACACTGGCTTCTCATTCTGGTGGCTTCTTTTGTTGTGGAGCACAGGCTCAGTAGTTGCAGCTCTCATGCTTTAGAGTGTGGGCATGGTCGTTGTGGCTCATGGGCTTAGTTGCCCTGCAGCATGTGGGATCTTCCTGGACAAGGAATCGAACCTGTGTTCCCTGCATTGGCAGTCAGATTCTTAACCACTGGATCCTCAGGGAAGTCCCTCACCTTAACTTTCATCATCTCATGGTAGTTTGATTAGGCTGTTGCTGCTGCTGCTGCTAAGTCATTTCAGTCATGTCCGACTCTGTGCGACCCCATAGACGGCAGCCCAGTTATTTGGTGATAAATATTCTCTCAGACAAAGTTACTCTTTTATTGATCAGTTGGAAGCCAGGAGGGCTATTCAACCATCACAGGCGGTCAGAGTTGATTACAGAGAGACTGCACAGAAAGCTATCTTTCTCTAGATGGCACTAGGCTCACTAGAATTCACCTTGTTGTTCAGTCGCTAAGTTCTGTTGGACTCTGCGACCCCGTGAATCCACTTAGGAACTACTCAAAGGCTAGCAAGATGAGGCTAACGAAAGCAATGGAGGAGAAAGGTATTCCTTTGTACCCTCAAACTCCCTCTTTGGTCTAAGGAAATTTCTGTCATTTGAAAACCTACATCACTGAGTATTCTAAGCTCAGTCATGTCCAACTCTTTTCGATCCCATGGACTGTAGTCTACCAGGCTTCTCTGTTCATGGGATTTTCCAGGCAAGAGTACTGGAGTGGGTTGCCATTTCCTCTCTAGGGGGATCTTCCTGACCCAGGGATTGAACCCAGGTCTCCTGCATTGCAGGCAGACGCTTTACCCTCTGAGCCACCAGGGAAGCCCACATCACTGAAGGGATCTGTTTTTTAAAGATTACTGCTATAAATCTTGGGAGATTTGTTTCACCATTAGACTCTGCTTCATACCATATTGCAGGGTCTGCTGCTCAAAGCACAAAAAATATTACATGAATGGCCTCCTTAGTAATTACATAGCAACAACTGAATTTGTAACTACATGGCACATTGTCAAAACTGAATAATAATTACACATTATTTTTCATTTCCCTCAACTAATGCTATTATATCAAAAAAACCCAGCAAGACACTAAGTCATAATGCTTTAGTGACTTCATATTTATTTACTAAATAACCAGGTAGGACATAAAATTCTATTCTTAAATAATAGTTGACAAGACACACAGTAATTTCATTATTTTCTGCTGTTTGCTATATAAAATATACCTCCCTTTTTTAAAGTTTCAAATGTTTCTTGGGGTTATTGTTTTGGTTATTACAGCTTTTTATTAAGACTTGTGTTGCATTAAAGAGGCACTTTACTCTGTAATTGAATAATGTAAATAATTTAGTATTGTTTCCTTCTTCCAGTTTCCAATTTTGTGCATTGGAGATTTTTAAAGTCAGTTATTTAGATTACAAGGGAAAATTATCACTGAATAGTGCCAGATAAAAGAAAATATCATCAGTTATAACAATTCTGATAAAATTCTGTTTGTATTATGTATAAATATTGGATCTCATAGGATAGGTAAAACAACTTTATAAAATGATTTTTTACACTAACCATCTATATGTATTGCACATTCTCAAACTCATATTACTTTCCTCATTCTATATTATTTAAGCTTGTGTAATTTCCCCACTCCTTATCACAAGGCCCTAAAATAAGAAAAGATAAATACTTGGGTTAAATTGCAGACATCAATAGCTTTATTCTAAGGAAGTCAGAAAAGTATTTTTTCAGGGTCGTCCTTTTTGAAATATAAGCAGTTCAATATCAGGCAGATAGCACTGTTGTTGGAACGCTAGGCCAATGTTTCTCAATATCAGCAGTATGAGCATTTAGGACTAGAAACTTCTTTGTTGGTGGAGGATACCGTTCTGTGCTTTTAGTGAGACTCCATAGCTTCTACCAGCTAGGGGCCGGTAGCACTTCTCAGTTGTGACTACTCAAAATGGCTCCAGACATCACCAAATATCCCTGGGAAACAAACTCACTCCCAGTACTACGGTACTACACATATTCTGAGAAGTTTAGATGGGAATTTAAAATATTATGCTCATGGAGACTGCAGAATAATTATATTCTGTAACATGACAACTTATCAGGGAAGGAAAGCTACTCCAGAATTTACTGAGAGAAAAGCTATAATCCCTGCCTGTTACTAATGAAGTGCAAACTGGGGGTCTTTGTCTTATCTGGAAGCTCTGATTCATTACAATATCAAAATTACAGATCCATTATTTTCTGATTCATGATCCAAACCAAGAGATATTAAAAACATGTAAATAACCAGTTCAGTTCAGTCGCTCAGTCATGTCCGACACTTTGCAACCCCATGAACCACAGCACGCCAGTCCTCCTTGTCCATCACCAACTCCCGGAGTCCACCCAAACCCATGTCCATTGAGTCGGTGATGACATCCAACCACCTCATCCTCTGTCGTCCCCTTCTCCTCCTGCCTTCAATCTTTCCCAGCATCAAGGTCTTTTCAAATCAGTCAGTTCTTCATATCAAGTGGCCAAAGTATTCGAGTTTCAGCTTCAAAATCAGTCCTACCAATGAACACCCAGGACTGATCTCCTTTAGGATGGACTGGTTGGATCTCCTTGCAGTCCAAGGGACTCTCAAGAGTTTTCTCCAACACCACAGTTCAAAAGCATCAGTTCTTCAGTGCTCAGCTTTTTCATAGTCCAACTCTCACATCCATACATGACCACTGGAAAAACCATAGCCTTGACTAGACAGACCTTAGTCGGCAAAGTAATGTCAGCTTTTAATAGGCTGTCTAGGTTGGTCATAAGTTTCCTTCCAAGAAGTAAGCGTCTTTTAATTTCATGGCTGCAGTCACCATCTGCAGTAATTTTGGAGTCCAGAAAAATAGTGAGCCACTGTTTCCCCATCTATTCCCCATGAAGTGATGGGACTGGATGCCATGATCTTTGTTTTCTGAATGTTGAGCTTTAAGCCAACTTTTTCACTCTCCTCTTTCATTTTCATCAAGAGGCTGCTTAGTTCTTCTCTTTCTGCCATAAGGGTGGTGTCATCTGCATATCTGAGGTTATTGATATTTCTCCCGGCAATCTTGATTCCAGCTTGTGCTTCCTCCAGTCCAGCGTTTCTCATGATGTACTCTGCATATAAGTTAAATAAGCAGGATGACAATATACAGCCTTGACGTACTCCTTTTCCTATTTGGAACCAGTCTGTTGTTCTACATCCAGTTCTGGCTGTTGCTTCCTGACCTGCATACAGATTTCTCAAGAGGCAGGTTAGGTGGTCTGGTATTCCCATCTCTTTCAGAATTTTCCACAGTTTATTGCAATCCACACAGTCAAAGGCATTAGCATAGTCAATAAAGCAGAAATAGATGTTTTTCTGGAACTCGCTTGTTTTTTCGATGTGTGGACAAGAGATGGAAAGAGGATAAGAGCAAATACTGCAGAGACAACTTTAATCTGTAAGATTTAGTGCTGTCATGATGCATGGGCTATAGATGAACAATAGGTGTGATGGAGGTAGGAGATAGTAACCCCACATTTTATAGGAAAACCTAGAGTTGGTAGCTACCCTTCAGGTTATGAAGTCAACCACCACTGATTTCTTTGTCTTTTCCTATTTTCTGAATAGTTCATACTAGGAATCAACAGGGTAATAACCACAGTTACAGGGGTAAGATTAAGGGTCTTTGGCATTACTACACACACAAAATCCCTATATAGGACCTTATGGACATACCCAAGTTTTATCTAAAAGCAACAGTTCTATTAAGTCTTCTTTTTAATAAGCTAGAAGGTAAAGTGAAAGTGAAAGTGAAGTCGTGTCCGACTCTTTGCGACCCGTGGACTGTAGCCCACCAAGCTCCTCCGTCCACAGGATTCTCCAGGCAAGAATACTGGAGTGGGTTGCCATTTCCTTCTCCAGGGGATCTTCCCGACCCAGGGATCGAACCCAGGTCTCCCACATTGCAGGCAGACGCTTTAACCAATGAGAGTTAATTTATATTGCATGTGACTTAAAAAATTTTCTCTAAACCAACAAGCAGAAACATTAGTTTTAAAATACAAATACACAACCAGGAAAAGAGGGAGTGGAACATAAATGATGAAGCCAAGATATTATTTGATTAGGGGATGCATTCTATCCTCCAAATATGTCAAAAGATGGCTTCTGAAAAAATCTGTCTTGTTTTACCAGCATGTGGTAGACAAAGTCATTATTTACTCTCCACAGCTTCTGATCCTTTAGGTTTGTTTGCTGTATGGAATCGCAGTGAAAATGGATAAAGAACAGACTATGAAACTAAAGTGACGCTCGTGTTCTACTTGTCACTTAGGTTATATGTCATGACAAATCAAGCACTTATTTTTTGAATCTTTTTGTTAAGTCATAAAGTTCTTTGATAAAAGAAAACATAGCTAACTGTATATCTAAACTCAGAAAAGTAACTAGGAGTTAAATGTAATTTTCTTAAAAAATAATTTTCAGAACAAGGTAAAACTATGACTTCTATAGACATAAAAATAAATGAGGTTTAAAGTTTTATTTTACTTATATGATATGAGGGAACTAAGCAATATTATAATTGTTTAAAAAGTCAAAAGGGCAAATATTTTTATGGAGTAAAGGAATGTTGAGATGAATTGCAAATGGAGACAAAACTGGTTTTTCCAGGGTGAGGTTTCAGAGTCAACTAAATTTCTACCAGATAGGTCTGAAGGGTGTTCTCTAGATGTACATAGTTTTCCACTGAAAAACAATTTTTTTTGTTACAATTACCCCCTCTTTTGATCAAAAACATCTCAAAAAAGTTTATCTTATCACAAAATATGATGTGTCATTATGCTTGACCTGATGACTTATATAGATGTAGCAGCAAGTATGTTCATTTTGCCATATGACCTTCTGAAGTTTGTTTTGATAGAAATCTTCATGAGGAATCTCAGATTGGACTTTCACAAGCCTATTATTATTTGTAGTCCTGAAGCTAAGAAACAAGGCAGATTTCACCTCTACTATACATACTTTTGTTCCTTTCTTCTTAAGGTCTTCAAAACATCTAGGTTCCTGGTCTGGCCAGAAATGACCTTCCTTAGTCATCTGTAAGACTAAGAACTCTGGAAGCCAGATTGTAGGCCAGGTTTCCTGAGAGAGTGAATTTTATGCTCTGACTTCATGAAGTCAGCCTTAGTTACTTACAAGTTTCGGGTCACATCTAATTGCTGCTGCTGCGAAGTCGCTTCAGTCATGTCCGACTCTGTGCAACCCCACAGACGGCAGCCCATCAGGCTCCCCCGTCCCTGGGATTCTCCAGGCAGTTAAATGAGCATAATCTCAAATATAACATCCCAGGCAATCCTTAGTTTAATCAATGTTTCTAATTATGTCCTAGTAAAAGGAGAACAGACTCTTGTTTAATCCATGCAAATAACTATAATAATATGAAAATAAGAGTATTCAATAAGAGTTTCTGAATTCTGAAGGGGTTAGATAAGAATAAAATATCATTTACAAATGTTTCATTTGTGTTTACAAAAACTGAATCTGCTAACTTGTTGAGGGTGATAGACATCTTAAGAGGAAAGAGAAAGGACTTCCTTATGTATCCAGAAAATAGAACATTAAAATATCAAGAATATTTTTGATTACTTCATTTCAGTCTTATATAATTAATTCTTATTTGACAGGATCTTGAATACTTGGCATAATCCTTTTCCTTGGATGTCTGAAATAGGCTCTCTTTTGCTGATAGTGAAGCGCTCAGGCCTGTAGCTTATTGCAAGTACTTTCAAGGAAGAATGAGTAGAAAAAACGAAAACATCTATACATGACAAAAGACTTAATTGGCTGGGTTTAATTTATTACAGATAATTTTCAAAAGTGCAAGACCTGAATTGAATTTATTACAAGAATAATGCAACTATCAAGGAAATTCAGTCTTCTTTGACAAGCAAAACAAGACAGTAAAGTCCCCAAAAGGGTTTTAGACAAAATAATTATAGACATGGATGGGGAACATTACATCTAATTTTTTTTAACAAATGAATTTTAATTCATTTCTAATTTTAATTCTAATTTTAGTGAGAAAAAATAATCCCAACATAGTATACAATGAATATTCCAAGCATAGAATAAGAATATACCAAGAATATATCAAGTAAAGTGATCCAATGCAGTAATTATTGTTTAGTCTCTCAGTCATGTCCAACTCTTTCGCAACCCCATGAATTGTAGCCTTCCAGGCTCCATTGTCCATGGGATTCTTCAGGCAAGAGAATCCTATGGGCAGTGCCATTTCCTTCTACAGAGCATCTTCCCAACACAGGGATCAAACCTGTGTCTCCTGCATTGGCAGGCAGATTCTTGACTACTGATTCACCTGGGTAGCCCGATCCAGTTCAGATCCTTTTGTTTAGTCACTCAGTCGTGTCCTACTCTTTAGCGATGAAATTGACTGTAGTCCACCAATCTCCTTTGTCCTTGGGACTTCCCAGGCAAGAAATACTGGAGTGGGTTGCCGTTTCCCTAACCCAGGGGTTGAATCCATGTCTCCTGCGTTGGCAGGTGATTCTTTACCACTGCTCCACCAAGGAAGACACAGAGGACATCCTAAAGATCCGTATATTAATAAAACTCCATAGGTAAGTGATATGAATCCCCATTTGAAAACTCTGGCCTAAAAAATGCTAGATTCAAATTAATCAAAGTTGTGACAGTTAACATTTTTTAAAATAACTGAAATTATGACTGATAATGTTGTAATGCTATAATCTAATATCAGGCAAAGCACCAAAGGCTTTGACAAATCTCTTGGAACTTCCCACACTATATACAATTTCTGGACTTCCCTGGTGGCTCAGAGGTAAAGCGTCTGCCTCCAATGCGGGAGACCTGGGTTCGATCCCTGGGTTGGGAAGATTCCCTGGAGAAGGAAATGGCAACCCACTCCAGTATTCTTGCTTGGAGAATCTCATGGACTGAGGAGCCTGGTGGGCTGCAGTCCATGGGGTCACAAAGAGTCGGACACAACTGAGTGACTTTACTTACTATACAATTTCTGAAATATTTATGCTAATAACATCCTACCCAAATAAATTTAACTTAAAGAACACTGAGCATCTCTTCAAATTTGAAAACTCTCCCCATGCAACATACCAAATAAATCTAGTTACTTCTATAACCTCTGTTTTAACTAAAAACAAATCTGTGTGCCTTTCCAGGTAGCCTAAAAAAAGATAGTTTTAGATGTAAAAGATAACTTAGAGGTTTTATTCTATTTTATTTTTATTCTGCATCTAGGATTTGGTTTTGTGAAGGCAAACACAGAGGAGGGAAAAGGGAAAAGAGAGAGGAAGGGAGGGAGGGAGAAAATGAGCAAGCTCTTTCTCCTTCTTCTTAAAGACCAGTTTTATCAGATTAGGCTCCCACTCTTATGACTTCATTTAACCTGAATTACCTGTTAATAAAAGGATGAGATGTTTAGATATCATTGCCAACTCAATGGACATGAATCTGAGCAAACTCTGGAAAACAATGGAAGACAGGGAAGCCTGGTGTGCTGCAGTTCATGGGGTCACAAAGAGTCGGACACAACTTAGTGACTCAACAACAACAATGACCCTGTCTTCAGGCACAGTCTCATTGGAAATTAGGACATCCATATGGAATTGGGGGAATACATTTCAACCCACAGCACACCCTTACACAGATGCAACTTATATTAATAGCCTCAATTCCAAAATTTCAACCAGGAGTGAAAAGTAAATAGACCCATATAACCCTCTGATCCATATCAAAGAGCTATTCTCTTCTCAGTTGGTAAAATAACTGATGAGTTCAAAATGGACAATCAGAAAATAGTAACAAGCCAGAGTCTCTGGTTATCCTCACCCAATAGGCACAAGGTCTTTGTACAAATATTAATTTATAGGAGTTATCAACTGATCAAACCATAAAACCGAATTCCCAATCAAAAAGATGAACAAAAAGTATTGTCTGTTGTCTTTTATCTAACAAAGAATAGATTTCTATAAATAGTCCATTTACAGAAATCACAAGTGGCCAAATCATTAAACCAAATTCTCAATGGGGAATAACTTGTTGGCTGTAAACAAACAAAAAACAAGATTACTGGAGAGCAAAATTAAGATTAGAAAAACATATTCAGCATATTTCCATTGCCAATCTGGAGTTACCTCTGGGAACCAATAGAAGACATGACTGGGCTAAAATTGTTAAAATATATTTTTTAGAAAAAGGTAAAAATAATGATTCTCTTATACATGTAAATAAATATGTGCTAAAGATTTTACTCTTATGATAAGAGGGGACCAAGCAGAAATTTTAATTTATTTAAAGGAAAAGACAGAATGTTTATGAAATAAAGTAGTATTGGTAGGTACTGTACATGGAGATAAAATTGGTTTGTCAGTGTGGTCAAGGAAGGGAAATCAATTAAACCTCTACCAGAAAGACAGAATTCACAGTTTATATATGGTTCCAAAATAGCTCAAAGAAAATGAACAGGGCTGAATAAGGCAGGCCACAGGTATTCCACGGAAACATAGATTTCCACTGATACACAGTAATTTTTCTATGTATAGGAATAATTGAGAACTATTTAGAATGCTTTCTGTAATTAGTTTTGTTTGGATTACATAGATTACATTTCTAACACAATTTTGTCCCAGCTAATCTTCAACTAGGGCTCCCATAATTCTGGCTCAGAGATTAAAGCATCTGCCTCCAATGCGGGAGACCAGGGTTCGATCCCTGGGTCGGGAAGATCCCCTGGGGAAGGAAATGGCGATCCACTCCAGTATTCTTGCCTGGAGAATCCCATGGACGGAGAAGCCTAGTAGGTTACAGTTCACGGGGTCGCAAAGAGTCGGACACGACTGAGTGACTCACCTCACCTCACCTCCCCTAATCTTCAACTGAGTTTATACACTCCCGTCGACTGTGGGATTAACAACCATCACCATCTCTACCACCATGACAATCATCATAATGATTCTTGATACTTAATAGCACTTACCCTGTGCCAAGCATGCTTTTAAGCACTTCACATACATCTCTGTATTCCCCACAACAACTCTGTGAAGTAGGCACAAATATCACTAATATTATTCCCATTTTACAGGTGAAGAAACTAAGGTACAGGAAACTGAAATAATAAGTGTATGGCTCCATAACTAGAAAGCACCAGTAAGCAGGCCACTGGAGAAACATTTTAATAAGACATTTTGTATGATCTACAACATGCCAGAAAACAGAACTTGCCTGAAAACAGAGTGACCCTTTATTTTTTCACCGTTTCATTGAGTAACTGTTCACTGTTACTGTATCCCAGATACTGTGCCAAGTGCTTCAAGTACATAATGGGTGGGGTTTAGAACACACTAACCCAAACTATGGCACCGTGGCATATTGATTATTTTAAGTTGAAGGAGTTTAAGAAAATGGAAGAAACGAGGAAATCACTCTGACCTCCTCCCTACCACTACCCTTCTTCATAAAAACAGGGTATAAAATCCTCAGGTGAAAGGTGCCCTCCCTATACCTGGAAGAAAGGAATACACTCATCTCTGAAAACACAATGATGTCAAGAGGAATTTTAATAAGCACGCCTTGCTAAATTTCCACAGTTTACTGTACTTACTTCATACTCCTTAACTTTTTATGTTTCTATACAACTACCTACTTTTCATCAAACCTAGCATAAAATACTCAGCTCGGATTCTTCAGCTCTTTATTTCCTGATAAAGTCTCCCACGTCACACAAAATTTATAGTAAATAAATTTTCATGCTTTTCTCCTGTTAATATCTTTGCAGTTTAATTTTCAGACCCAACCAGGGACCCTAAGATGGTCAAGGAAAACCCTTTCCTTACCTATGATAGAAGTGAAGAAATATCCAAGACTTCAAGTCCGGGATAAGGAAAGGAGACAGACATATACTCACACAATTATAAAGTCAAGTTTAGCAACATAAGCTAAGAGTTCACTGATGCAGGAATACACATTTCTATGAAATGAATACTGAATGAAAGAAAATGTTGAACATATAGGCAAGGATGAAGTTGGGGAGGGCCTTGAATAACATGCAAAATAACTTTAACATTATCCTCAAGGTCAAGGGGAACAATTTTAAGGTTTTAAGCAAGAATCGCACTTTAGAAAGGTCACTCCAGCAGCAGAATGGAATAGGAATTAAATAGGCAGCAAGTCTGGATCCAGAGAGACTGATGTATCTATTGTCTTTAAAAAAAAAGAAGAAGAAAAAGATAAACCATCTCAAAATTTAGTGGGCTATTTATTTGTCAAGATTCTGTGGACTGTGCTCAGCCGGGCTGTTCTGTAGATCTCTCCTGTGGCCTCATACATACATCTGATCATTTGTGCCATTTCCTGGAACTCTCTATCCCTGTGATTTTTCATCTTCAAGGATAGCCCATAATGTTTACATGGTTGTTGTAGGCAGAATAATGGCCACCATCACCAAAGGTGCTCATAGCCAAATTTCAAGAACCTGTGAATACATTATCTTAAAGGCAAAATAGACAGCTGCAGATATGGTTAATTTAAGATGAGAAGAGTGTTCTGGGTTACCCAGGTGTGGGCCCAATCTAACCACAAGTTTCCTTATAAGAGGAAGGCAAGAGAATCAGTCAGATAAGGAGATGTAATGACAAGCAGAGATGATAGTTGGAAAGAAATTTGAAGACACTACACTGCTGTGTTTGAAGCTGGAAAAGGGTCACTGAGCCAAGGAATGCAGGCAATCTATAGAAAGTGGAAAACCCAGGGGAACAAAATCTCCCCCAGAGCCTCCTGAAGGAAGCAGACCTTTTGCTATCCTCACTTTAATTCCCTGAGACTGATTTGGACTTCTGACCTTTAGAACTATGTGGGAAATGTGTGTTATTTCAAGCTACCAGCTTTGTGGTAATTGTTACAGTAGCTATAGGAAACCAACATACATGGCAATCTCAGAGCCAGAAGAGATAAAAACAAGCTAAAAGGCTTCCTGAGACCTAGCTCAGAAGTTGCACAATGTCACTTTTGCCCCATTTTATTGGTCACAGCAAGTCATAAGGTCAGCCCAGATTCAGGGATAGGGAAATATAATTCATCTCTTGATGGGAAGAACTATAAGGAATGTCTTGCCTTTTAAATTCCACCACAACAGGTTAGGAGTCAGAGTAATCTGGGTAAGAAGTGAAAAGAACTTTAAGTTGCTAAGAAAAGGGAGAGAGAGAGGGTCAAAAGGTATTTAGTATATAAAACCATCAAAATCTGATGATTAAATGAATATAGAGGAAGGGGGAGCTGAAATAGATTTGATTTTCACCTATTTTTAGTGCAGGAAGAAACATTATCACCTCTGTTTAGCCCAGAGAGATTAAATGATTTGCCTGATGTCCCAGAGCTTGAACTAGAACACAGTAATACTGACCCCCTGATCGTATCTCCACAGCCCTACCTTTCCCTCATTCTTTCCTGCCATCCCAGAGTAATGGAAGGATGTCCCTGCTTACTCTTTCATCTGGAATGGACACCCATGTTCACTTTCACTCTTGGGCTTTTATATAACCGGTACAAAGTAGCCTGGCGGGCTAGAGCCCATGAGGTCGCAAAAAGTCGGACACAGTTTAGCAACTAAATAACAGCGACATAAACATATTCCCAGCCAGACAGTGAAAATTGAGAGAGAAGCTAACAATGAAACTGCAGATTCAAAGAAAACCGTCTGTTAGTAATCCTACTAATAGGACAATAGGTATAAGTTGGTGAGTTGACTAAGGTTAAATTTAGGGGGGTTGTGGTTTATAACAGAAAAGGCAATATAAAGGAAGAGATATCCTTTACGGCTTCTTTCCCCGGAAATGAGATTTTTTTCCTCTCTTTCGCCTTGGGAATCGTTACTGAACCAATGAACTAACGAACATGCAAAGTTGAGGAAGGTTAGCTCATTTCTTAAGAGCTATGTTTCCTTGGCTATGTAGCTAGTTTCCTTAGCAACTGTGTACGCATCTCCTCACCTAGTATCCTGAAACTTGCAAAGATAAATATGGTAAGTGTGGTCCTTAAAGTCATCAAAAAATTGTTTCTAAATATTCTTACTCTTATTTCTATGTAAAAACTACCTTTTAGCTTTCGGTCTCAATCCCAGTAGACAATGACTTTAACATTTTTTAATTTATTTTTTAATTGGAAGAAAATTGCTTACAGTGTTGTGTTGGTTTCTGCCATATACCTACTCTAACATTATTTTATGAATCAATAGATACATGAAGTAGTCAATAAACAAAAAAATTTATTATGTTTTAGAGAAAAACATGTCAGATAGAAAGTAAATTTTCATACTGAAAATCTATCAAATATAGAGCATCCATATTATTAATAATTCCATGAGTCTTACAGCTAAATGGTAGTAGCTTTTTTCTATGGCCGGAAATCAAACCAGCAGAGGACAAGCATTTGATAAATGCTAGATGCTGTTGTTATTGTTATTATATTCAAACTTTGTGGAAATAATCTAAAATTGGATAATACAGTTGCCTCCTTGATATGTGTTATCTGTGGGTAAAAAGTCATAGCCTTATTTAGGCCTAAAGTTACAAAGCAAGTAGCTGTAGTAACAATAGAAAGGCTACCTTTACTGAGCATTACTTGGTGTCAGACACTGTGCCAGGCATTTTAATCATTCATTTAGTCATCACAAAAGCATGATATATATATTAAGTACGTGGTTTTAGATTCAGTTGTGGGTACTTCATCAGATCACTTATTCTTTTCACTTCAATGTCCTTATAAAGTAATATTATCTTCACAATTTTATGAGGACATTGAAGTGAAGAGAATAAGTGATTTGATGAAATACCTACAACTGACTCCAAAGCCATGTACTTAATTGTTCTTTCACATGTGTTGCAGTTTCTGCATACAATAGTCTTTAATAGTATGCCATCTAAATCCAGGAGGAGAATTTGGAACTGGGATGGGATCCCCACTTAATTCCCACTTCTCTCCCAATTCTGTTACCTTACCAAATCAGCTCTGAAAAATTTAGACACACATTATGTAGCCAGGACCATGGAAATATATAAGTATATGGCATGGTTTGTTTCCCTATGGAGTTCATAATCTAGTTAGAGAGATACAACTACCAAATGAAATAACTAGAGAATCATAGATGATTGAATAAAAGCAAGTGTCTGAATAGGTCATACTTGATCTAAAGCAGGTGGGTCTTAGCTACATATATAGGTGAAGAAGGAGGGATAGGCCAGCCCAGGACACAGCTGACAGTTTGAGTCTAGGAGATTGGGTATCATTCCAGTGTGTCACATCTAAAGAGATATACTCTCTAAAGAGATGTGGTCCATCCAGACTATGGTTAATAAACAATCAAGGAGTCCCAACTTGGTGTGTAGGATTAATAATACTACAAAGCAGATAAGTGCTAACAATGCAGTTCTTGATGGTGAGTGAATATGGGACATCATATCCAGACGCCATCAAGCTAGAGTTGAGTAGATGGCAAGAATTAGGCAGAGAATCATGGTTCTGGCCAATTGGACTGGAGTTCAAGGTCAGTCACTAATCTCATGAGAGGGGTTGTAAGAATGGAGTAAACAAGACAGGGATACAGAGAAGACCATGACTTGGGGCACACATGAATAGCTATGGCTGACCTTCAAGATACCACACTAGTTATATGACTGTTTCCATTCATAGGACCAGAGAAAACTTAGGGACCTCAGAAGTCAATTAGGAGGCAGTGCTCAGAATAGGAAGTGACAAACTTTAGGGATGCAGCTGTATACGATAGATTAATTAAGCCCTGTGTTTATATGGCACCAGCTGAATGGCTGGGAGTTACAATGGACATGATGGCTTAAAGAATATCAGTTCAGCTGGTCAGTTGTGTCCGACTCTTTGCGATGCCATGGACTGTAGGAGATCAGGCTTCCCTGTCTATCACCAACTCTAGGAGCTTGCTCAAACTCATTCCATCATGAATATTAAGACATCATGAATATAAAGAATATCAGGACACCAAAAATAAACAAGTAGGACCTAATTAAACTTAAAAGCTTTTGCACGGTAAAGGAAACAATAAATAAGGTGAAAAGACAACCCACAGAATGGGAGAAAATAGCAGTAAATGAAACAACTGACAAAGGATTAATTTCCAAAATATACAAGCAACTCATATAAATCAATGCCAGAAAAACAAACAACCCAAAAAGTGGGCAAAAGACCTAAATAGATATTTCTCCAAAGAAAACATACATATGGCTAATAAACACATGAAAACATGCTCAACATCACTAATTATTCAGTTCAGTTCAGGTGCTCAGTCATGTCCGACTCTTTGCAACCCCACGGACTGCAGCACGCCAGGCTTCCCTGTCCATCACCAACTCCCAGAGTTTACCCAAACTCATGTCCATCGAGTTGGTGATGCCATCCAACTATCTCATCCTCTGTCGTCCCCTTCTCCTCCTTCCTTCAATCTTTCCCAACATCAAGATCTTTTCCAATGAGTCAGTTTTTCACATCAGGTAGCCAAAGTATTGGAGTTTCAGCTTCAGCATCAGTCCTTCCAATGAATATTCAGGAATGATTTCCTTTAGGATTGGCTGGTTGGATGTCCTTGCAGTCCAAGGGACTCTCAAGGGTCTTCAACACCTCAGTTCAAAAGCATCAATTCTTCAGCACTCAACTTTCTTTTCCAACTCTCACATCCATATATGACTACTGGAAAAATCATAGCTTTGACTAGATGGACCATTGTTGGCAAAGTAATGTCTCTGCTTTTTATTTTTTTAATATAAATTTATTTATTTTAATTGGAGGTTAATTACTTTACAATATTGTATTGGTTTTGCCATACATCAACATGAATCCGCCACAGGTATACACATTTCCCATCCTGAACCCCCTTCCCTCCTCCCTCCCCATACCATTCCTCTGGGTTGTCCCAGTGCACCAGCTCCAAGCATCCAGTATACTAACGCATATATATATTCTGCTTTTTAATATTCTGTCTAGGTTGGTCACAACTGTTCTTCCAAGGAGCAAGTGTCTTTTAATTTCATGGCTGCAGTCACCATCTGCAGTTATTTTGGAGCCCCAAAAAATAATGTCTATCACTGTTTCCATTGGCCAAATGCCATGATGTTCATTTTTTGAATGTTGAGTTTTAAGACAACTTTTTCACTCTCTTCTTTCACTTTCATCAAGAGGCCTTTAGTTCTTCTTCACTTTCTGCCATAAGGGTGGTGTCATCTGCATATCTGAGGTTATTGATATTTCTCCCAGCAGTCTTGATTCCAGCTTATGTTTTACCGAGCACAGCATTTCACATGATGTATTCTATATAGAAGTTAAATATTGATACAGCCTTAATGTACTCCTTTCCCAATTTGGAACCAGTCTGTTGTTCCATGTCCAGTTCCGACTGTTCCTTCTTGACCTGTGTACAAATTTCTCAGGAGGCAGGTAAGGTAGTCTGGTATTCCCATCTCTTTTAGAATTTTCCACAGTTTGTTGTGATCCACACAATCAAAGGCTTTCTTGTAGTCAATAAAGAAGAAATAAATGTTTTTATGGAACTCTCTTGCTTTTTTGATGATCCAGCGGATGTTGGCAATTTGATCTCTGGTTCCTCTGCCTTTTCTAAAACCAGCTTGAATATCAGGAAGTTCACAGTTCATGTACTGTTGAAGCCTGGCTTGGAGAATTTTGAGCATTACTTTACTAATGTGTGAGATGAGTATAATTGTGTGGTAGTCTGAGCATTCTTTGGCATTGCCTTTCTTAGGGATTGGAATGAAAACTAAACTTTTCTAGTCCTGTGGCCACTGCTGAGTCTTTCGAATTTGCTGGCAAATTGAGTGCAGCACTTTCACAGCATCATCTTTTAGGATTTGAAACAGCTCCACTGGAATTCCATCACCTCCACTCACTTTGTTCACAGTGATGCTTCCTTAGGCCCACGTGACTTCGTATTTCAGGATGTCATGCTCTAGGTGAGTGATCATGATTATTGGCTCATGAAGATCTTTTTTGTATAGTTCTTCTGTGTTTTCTTGCCACCTCTTCTTAATATCTTATACTTCTGTTAGGTCCATAACATTTCTGTCAGTCATTATTAGAGAAATGCAAATCAAAACTACAATGAGATATCAACTCACACCTGTCAGAATGGCCATCAGAAAAAATCTACAAACAAAAAAATGCTGGAGATGATGTGGAGAACAGGGAACCTTCTTGCACTGATGGTGGGAATGTAAATATATAACAGACACTATGGAAGTCAGTATGGAGATTCCTTAAAAAACTAGGAATAAAACCACCATATGACCCACCATATGATCCACAAGCCTTTGACTGTGTGGATCACAATAAACTGTGGAAAATTCTGAAAGAGATGGGAATACCAGACCACCTGACCTGCCTCTTGAGAAATCTGTATGCAGGTCAGGAAGTGAAAGTTAGAACTGGACATGGAAAAGAGACTTGTTCCAAATAGGAAAAGGAGTACGTCAAGACTGTATATTGTCACTCTGCTTATTTAACTTATATGCAGAATACATCATGAGAAACGCTGAGCTGGAGGAAGCACAAGCTGGAATCAAGATTGCCAGGACAAATATTGATAACCTCAGATATGCAGGTGACACAGCCCTTATGGCAGAAAGTGAAGAAAAACTAAGCAGCCTCTTGATGAAAGTGAAAGAGGAGAGTGAAACAGTTGGCTTAAAGCTCAACACTCAGAAAACAAAGATCATGGCATCCGGTCCCATCACTCCATGGCAAATAGATGGGGAAACAGTGGAAACAGTGGCTGACTTTATTTTTCTGGGCTCCAAAATCACTGCAGATGGTGATTGTAGCCATGAAATTAAAAGATGCTTACTCCTTGGAAGAAAAGTTATGACCAACCTAGACAGCATATTCAAAAGCAGAGACATTATTTTGCCAACAAAGGTCCGTCTAGTCAAGGCTATGGTTTTTCCAATAGTCATGTATGGATGTGAGAGTTGGACTGTGAAGAAAGCTGAGTGCCAAGAATTGATGCTTTTGAACTGTGGTGTTGGAGAAGACTCTTGAGAGTCCTTTGGACTGCAAGGAGATCCAACCAGTCCATCCTAAAGGAGATCAGTCCTGGGTGTTCATTGGAAGGACTGATGTTGAAGCTGAAACTCCAATATTTTGGCCACCTGATGTGAAGAGCTGATTCATTTCAAAAGACCCTGATGCTGGGAAAGATTGAAGGCAGGAGGAGAAGGGGACGACAGAGGATGAAAATGTTAGATGGCATCACTGACTCAATGGACATGAGTTTGGGTAAACTCTGGGAGTTGGTGATGGACAGGGAGGCCTGGCGAGCTGTGATTCACAGGGTCACAAAGAGTCGGACACGACTGATCAACTGAACTGATTGAACTGACGACCCAGCAATCCCACTACTAGGCCTATACCCTGAGGAAACCAAAATTGAAAAGGTCACTTGTTCCCCAATGTTAATTGCAGCACTATTTACAATAGCTAGGACATGGAAGCAAACCTAGATGTCCATCAACAGAGGAATGGATAAAGAAGCCATGGTACATAGATATATTGGAATATTGCTGCTGCTGCTAAGTCGCTTCAGTCGTGTCCGACTCTGTGTGACCCCATAGATGGCAGCCCACCAGGCTCCCCTGTCCCTGGGATTCTCCAGGCAAGAACACAAGAGTGGGTTGCCATTTCCTTCTCCAATGCATGAAAGTGAAAAGTGAAAGTGAAGTCACTCAGTTGTGTCCAACTGTTCGTGACCCCATGGACTGCAGCCTACCAGGCTTCTCCGCCCATGGGATTTTCTAGGCAAGAGTACTGGAGTGCGGTGCCATCACCTTCTCTGACAATGGAATATTCAGTTCAGTTCAGTTCAGTCGCTCAAAGAAATGCATTTGAGTCAGTACTAATGAGGTGGATGAACCTACAACCTATTATACAGAGTTAAGTCAGAAATAGAAAAACAAATATCATTACTAACACATATAAGTGGAATCTATAAAGACAGTACTAAAGAAAGTATTTGCAGGGAGCAATGGAGACAGAGACATAGAGAACAGACTTCTGGACATGGGGGCAAGGGAGGAAGGAGAGGATGGAATGCCTGGAGAGAGTAACATGGAGACATACATTACTACATGTAAGATAGGTAGCCAATGGGAATTTGCTGTATGCCGGAGGGCACTCAACCTGGGGCTCTGGGGCTCTGTAACAACCTAGAGGGGTGGGATGGGGAGGAGGTGGGAGGGAAGCTCAAGAGGCAAGGTACATAAGTATACCCATGGCTAATACATGTTGATGTTTGTCAGAAACTGACACAATACTGGAAAGAAATTATCCTTCAATTAAAAATAAATTTAATTTAAAAGAGAATATTAAGATAGAAAGATGAATTCCAAACTTCAGCCATTTGTAGCATGGATCAACCATCCTAACATACAGTCCTCTCAGGTTAGAACTGGCTTAGAAACTGTAGTGGTTATAAAGAAGCCATATCCACACATGACATCCAAAGACTGAATCATTATTATGTCTTATTCATATCTTTATACCACTGACATTTTAAGTAGTGTACAAATGCTTAAATGCTTTTTTGATAAATAAAATGATGGGTTATTTCAAAGCATCAATGAATTAGTAGATATTTTCTGTCATTATATATTTTCTGAAGAATGCATACTAAAAATAAAATCAAGTGATCCAGGGAATTTTGACATTACTGGGGTTATGTTCTGGGCCTCTTTTTTATGGAATCACTGTATGAATGATGTAGTTATATAAGGCAACCTTTTTCCTTCCTGCTTCCCGAGATTCGGGTCAATCACGGTATGGTTTCTACCAGGGATTTTCCTGGAGTAGAGTACACACAATGTAAACTGACACTTAAAGAACCCAGTATGGCTCTTCCCATAGTGGGCTTCCAAGGTGGCTTAGTGATAAAAAAAAAAAAAATCTGCCTACCAACGCAGGAGACATGGGTTCAATTCCTGGATCGGGAAGATCCCCTGGAGTGGGTGAGTGGGTGAAGTCGCTCAGTCATGTCCGACTCTTTGGACCCAGTCTATGGGATTCTCCAGGCAAGAATACTGGAGTGGATTGCCATTTCCTTCTCCAGAGGATCTTCCCGACCCAGGGATCGAACCCAGGTCTCCCACCTTGGAGGCAGACGCTTTAACCTCTGAGCCACCGAGGAAGCCGGGGAGTAGGAACTGGCAACTTGCTCAAGTATTCTTGCCTGGAAAGTCCCATGAACAGAAGAGCCTGCTGGGCTATAGTCCATGGGGTCTCAAAGAGTTGGACACAACTGAGCGTGCACGCAACACAACGCAATGCATGACTTCTCCCATAACTTTCTACAAACCTCACTAGGCTAAATATTTTGCAATATAATCATCGCCCTTATTAATATTTTTATCACACTCTGCACTTTACAAAGTTTACTCATATCCACGAAGGTTGGTTTGCTGTGAAGTTAGTGAAGCATAAGACTTATGGGCCCCCTCCAAACCTCTGAGAATAGCCTTAGCAATGCTTTTGTCCGACCATATGTTTTTGTGAAATTTGTAGAAGATATTTTAACCGAACTCAGGACATTTTCCCTCTTGTCTGATGGCATTGGAGTAAACACGAGCATTTTAGGAATCTAACGGGGAAGACTGAATTTGTTAGGGCATGGAATCCACAGTCATACACTAGTTTTGTTGTGCTAGCTACCCCAATATGGAATGGCTTCCAAGAAACTACCCTACCACCCCCTGTGCTGACTCACCCAGTGACCTGAAACTGCAGAACCAGAAGTCCCACTAAAGCAATAATATATCCTAAAGTGTTGGCAACAGAAGTATAAGTGACTGTAAGAGAAATGAGCTTTGACACATATAGGGCTAGAACCACTCTATGGAAAAGTATTCTATATCGACAAGAAAACGGATGGAAATTGATTTTAAAATTGGTATATGCTCCCCCCAAATTTGACAGCAGTTCTCAAACTTTACATGACATTAATAACAAGTTCTAAAACTGAAGGAAACTTCTGAACTTATAAACAAATTTCAATCGACTGTGCCAGAGGAAAATTATCTTTCAGTTCTGTCTAAAGGGAAAGTTTAAGTGAAAGTGAAAGTCACTCAGTCATGTCCGACTCTTTGTGACCCATGGACTGATAGTCCATGGGATTCTCCAGGCCAGAGTACTGGAGTGGGTAGCCTTTCCCTTCTCCAGGGGATCTTCCCAACCCAGGGATCGAACCCAGGTCTCCCACATTGCAGGTGGATTCTTTACCAGCTGAGCCACAAGGGAAGACCGTTCTGTCTGGAGAAAATAGTATAAAATTGTCATATGAGGAGGAAAACAGGATATATGCAGTTTTTAAATGTAAGGAATAAAAATATAGAAGTATGTTAGTTAATTCATGGAACTACTTTTTTCTGATTCTATGATATTTGTGACATTTATCAGCTTTTCAAAATGTGTAATATAAAGTGATTTGTTTTCTCATTCTAAAAATATATTTGCTTTTATACCTAATTCTGTACTTATTATTCCATGGGCTCACAAAGAGTTGGACATGACTGAGCAACTAAACTGACTGTACTTATTATTGTGTATTCCTTCCTTAAAGGCACCCACTGAACTGTGTGAATTTTAGGCACACACAACTTGAATTGATACCTGTACATGCATTCTGCCACCTAACCCTCACAATATTCCTAGATACATACATTTTATATTTTATAAATACAGATTAGAGAGAGATCTCATTCAGTCAGTCTTTCAGCAAATATTTATTTAGGACTTGTGCTGTGCTTAGTAGCTCAGTCACGTCCCACTCTTTGCGACCCTGTGGACTGTAGCCCACCAGGCTCCTCTGTCCATAGGAATTCTTCAGGCAAGAATACTGGTGTGGGTTGCTGTGTCCTCCTCCAGGGGATCTTTCGGACCCAGGAATGAAACGGAGGTCTCTAGCGTTGCAGGTGGAGTCTTTACCAGCTGAAATACCAGGGAAGCCCTCAGTTCAGTTCAGTCGCTCAGTTGTGTCCAACTCTTTGCGACCCCATGAATTGCAGCACGCCAGGCCTCCCTGTCCCTCACCAACTCTGGAGTTCACTCAGACTCATGTCCATCGAGTCGGTGATGCCATCCAGCCATCTCATCCTCTGTCGTTCCCTTCTCCTCCTGCCCCCAATCCCTCCCAGCATCAGAGTCTTTTCCAATGAGTCAACTCTTCGCATGAGGTGGCCAAAGTACTGGAGTTTCAGCTTCAGCATCATTCCTTCCAAAGAACACCCAGGACTGATCTCCTTTAGAATGGACTGGTTGGATATCCTTGCAGTCCAAAGGACTCTCAAGAGTCTTCTCCAACACCACAGTTCAAAAGCATCAATTCTTTGGCACTCAGCTTTCTTCACAGTCCAACTCTCACATCCATACACGAGCAGAGGAAAAACCATAGCCTTGACTAGACGGACCTTTGTTGGAAAAGTAATGGCTCTGCTTTTGAATATGCTGTCTAGGTTGGTCATAACTTTTCTTCCAAGGAGTAAGCATCTTTTAATTTCATGGCTGCAGTCACCATCTGCAGTGATTTTGGAGCCCAGAAAAATAAAGTCAGCCACTGTTTCCACTGTTTCCCCATCTATTTCCCATGAAGTGATGGGACCAGATGCCATGATCTTCATTTTCTGAATGTTGAGCTTTAAGCCAACTTTTTCACTCTCCTCTTTCACTTTCATCAAGAGGCTTTTTAGTTCCTCTTCAGTTTCTGCATAAGGGAAGCCCTACTATGTGTCAATTATTTTTCTAGGTGCAAGCAGTATAGCAATAAACATCACAGATTAAAATTTCTGCCTCTGTAAATTATACATTATAGTGAAAACAAGTTTTATAGATATTTCTCCTCTGTCATAGAATTTTAAAATGAGTAAGTCATTTTGGCCCTGAACTGAGATATTCTCCCTCTAGTTTATCTCTCTTATTTGATGAGCTTAACCTACCATGGCTCCTTTTTTCTTCTTCGACATTCCTCTGTGGGATGGGGTTTGGAATCGATCCTCTTCAAGTCTTGGACAAATCTCTGCTTTTCCTTGTGACCTTCTCAAGTATCCCAGAATTGAAGTGAGTGCTTTTCTTAGTGAAGCTTACTTATTTTTAACATGGTTTTATTTTATCTCTTTTGGATGAAACATACCCTGAACATAAACTTGTTGGGACTTCTTGTCCTTTTCTCTAGGTCACTGCTTAGATTTTTTTTGGTTCCAAGTTCAGACATCTCTTAAGTTACACAGAATTAGCCATCAATTTTTCCTTTCTAGGTAAAAGGAATAGGAGGTTAGTCCTTAAAATGTCTTCCAGCAGCCACTTGATTTTTCTCAGTAGTATCATATTTTTTCCCTTAGTTTTTGGTCTTTATTTGCCTACAGAATTTTTCCCTCTAACAATTTCTCCCACTTTTTACTCACTGTGGAAGTGGTTCATGCTAATAAGAAAAGGTAAATTCTCCCAAGGTTATGAAGTACAGTAAAAGTAGCAATATCAACTGGTGTGGGCTAAATTGTTCAGTAAGAATCACTTTTTTTGCACTGCCTTTGGCTCCATCAGTGCATTCAGAGAAAAGTGAGTTCTGAAGTCAATTTCCTGGACAGATTTGGCAGGGAGCTATATCTGAAACTGAGGAAAGAGAGGGCTATTTGGGGCTTGAATTATGGAGATAGCTGAGTCATGCAACCACTTGATTTCCCATGTTTAGACAGAACCTTATATATCATCTGATTTTCTTCAAAGATGTACATTGTAAAAATAATTTCCCTAAAAGACTCACCTACTCTTCCAGACTCAAATCCTATAATTTGATTTCCCTTATTCCAATATAGCTGCCTATCATTCTCCCAGGCACCTGAGGTTGAAGTTCTTGAAAAGTGCTTAAATCCCAGTCGGGCTTTATGGTGACAGTTTCTTAATATGCTTTGGTAACAAAACATTCAAGGTTTTGAAACCAAAGCCCCATTTCTTTGGTTTTGTTTTTGTTTTACACATGCCATTAAGAAAGAGGATATGTTGGACAGATCAAACTTACTGTGTCAGTATTCCTTTCATTTACTACTGGTCTAGTATCTATATATTGGAGTCTGTTTAATAATATTATCATTATTTATCCTTTTCTTTCCTTCCTAGAGAAAAAAAGTTTTCTTCATAATTGTGTTGATTTAACTTGCAGATAAAAGGCCAGATTTTTAAATCTCTTTCATACTACTAGCTTGATAAAATTTGAAATCTTTATTATCCTTTTGGGTTTTTTTTTTTTGTTGTTGTTGTTGTTTGTTTTCGATACTCCCCTGCTTCTCAAGTATTCCCCAGTGGTGCCTCAGGTTTGCCACCAATACCTGTCTTTCCTCTATCCTGGATCACATCAGTAATTCCTCCTCTGCCACCTGTCCTGTCTGTCTTCCTTTGAACTTTATTATCAGGTTCCCAAATGAGAACCTACCTTAAAAATGAAATTTGAAGGATGAGAATAATTTTATCTCTTACCCTTTTTCTTCTGCCAGGAGTTTCTGGATTTTAACAAGGGACAAATGAAAGTGAAATGCATTTACCTGAGGAAGGAATGATAGCTGGAATTCCAGGCCCTATGCAGGCCAATTAAGTTCACAGCAGGAATGAGGGTATGGAGAAGCAAGAGAAGAGTATGAGGGCACAAATACGTGCCTAGCCCTTGAGACATTGACTCGCAGGGTGATTCTAATCTACTCAGTTGACTGTAAGAAAAGAACTTTCACAATAAAAACAACTTTTCTGTAGAAAGCCAGGAACAGAGAGTTGTTTTTCTTCTTGCTGTATTGATACATTGAATTCCATTCCTGCAATTCCTCTTACCAACAACTCCAGTTTAAAATGCCTATGTCATTCCAGCCTAGTTAGATCTGTATCAAGCTGAGCACTCCAGTGTGGGTTGATGTCCTAAGTCATGGAAGAATAAGCTGTTTACCTGCCTGCCTACCAGGAAGAGCAATTGTTATTTTTTTGCTCCCTCCTGCACTCAGTAATAACTGTCCACTACATTACCAATTCATTTGATCATTTTAAAAAGCATCCTTATAGATTTCAAATGAAAAAAAAACTATATCCTCAATTTTGGCATTGATGTCATGTCCGTGTTGTTGTGTTTTGTTGATGGGCGTTTGCTTTTGTTTTGTTTTCTTGTGTTTTCTTATTTTCAGAATTTTGTTCTTAGATTGCAAGAGTGACCTCTAGTGTGAAACATCTGTATAGTTATAATATCAAGCTCCAGGGCCTCTTATCCATATTTAATTTCCATAGGTGTTGGTGTTATACGAAATAGGCCTCCCCACATATGACAAACTGTCATCAAAAACTAAGATCCCTGTTAGGTTTCTTCTTGTTGTCATCTATTTTATTCCCAAACTTTGGCTACCAAAGGAAACTTGCATTCTGGGGATTATGAAATGGCAAGGACACTTCTAGAAATGCCCTTGCCAGTAACTGGAAGCACATTATGGCTTTCTTTATGAGTTGGATGCATTTGACTGAAAACATTGTTTTGCAGGTCTCTTGTTGCCGCTGGCAATCCTGTTGTGAATAATTAGCTGGTGAACTCACCTGTTCTCTTTCTTTTCCAGAGGAAGGAAGTGTTTTCTTTACCACCACAGTGGGTAGATACAAGTCATAAAGAACATACTGTACTGTTCATGAGGAAAATTAGACTTAAGCATATTCCCAGCCTTCACACAAGGTCAACCAGAAAACTTGCAGTATGGTCAATGCATTTCTTATTCCCCACACAAGGTTAAACAGAAGGTTTACCTGCCTTTCAAGGGCTAATTCCCCTTGCAATAAAAATAACAATCTCTCACGTGGGCACTGTGCTTTAAAACTTAAAAAGCACTTTCATTTGTATAACTTTGCTTACTCTTCTCACCATCTTTAGGAACTAAGTATTATTTATCGCAATTTAGTGATGAAAAATTTGAAGACCAGTGAGATTAAATGGCATGTCCAAGATCAAACACGGTTAATAAATAGTAGAGTCATAAGTCTTAGAACTCCAAACTTAGTGTACTTTTTCTCACAGCTGCTTCATAGTCTAACAGTCAGACTTTCCCAAAATAATGTATATATTTTTAAATAACATACATACAAATTTTTATGAGACTTGAGAAGAGAAAGTGTGATCTAGTTGTAAGGACCAGGGAAGATTTTTATGGAGGAAGTTATATATAGTTTAGTCTTTAACAGAAAGAATGTGAAAAGATGAGAAAAAACATTTCAAGTTAAGCAAAATCAAGGCAATGAGAAAGTATGGAACATATACATGAAGTAAGAAGTAGTTTACATTTTCTAAGTTGTCAGAAGGTAGCGGAAAATCAGGTTAAAAAAGAAAGATGAGATCAGGACATGAAAGCCCTCTAAATCTAGACTAGGGTTTCTCAACTTCAATACCTACTGACAGTTGGCCCCACAGAATCCTTTGCTGTAGGGGCCTGCCTGTCCTGTGTGTTGCAGGATGTTTAACAGGCACCCCTGTCCTCCACCCACTAGATGCCAATAACACTCCCTCCCCCAGTTGTGACAACCAAAAATGTCTCCAGATACTGCCAAATGTCCCCATCTGGGGTAACTCCCCCCCCCATTGAGAACCACTTGTATTGGTATATTTATAATACCAAATAAAGCCATTTTAGATTTTGAAGCAAAGAAATGTCATGACTAAATCTATGGTTAGGGGCAAAAACCATGCAAAAGTCTGTAAGACAAACTGGAAGCAGGAAGAGATTGGAGGCAGAAAGTTCGGGCCAGAAGATGTGGTAACGACCAGAGGTAGCAGATGTTTGGAAAAAGCATTCAGTTTATAAGCAGAGCACTTGGATTATACTGCAGGCTCCGCCAACAGTTTGCTTGAAATGTGTTCTTAGACAAATCATTGACCTTTGTGCCCTCCATTTCTCATCTGCAGAGGGAGAGAGTAAGACATGATGATCTCAAAGTCCCCTTCTAGCTCCACGTACCCCCATTGAGAACCACTTGTATTGGTATATTTATAATACCAAATAAAGCCATTTTAGATTTTGAAGCAAAGAAATGTCATGACTAAATCTATGGTTAGGGGCAAAAACCATGCAAAAGTCTGTAAGACAAACTGGAAGCAGGAAGAGATTGGAGGCAGAAAGTTCGGGCCAGAAGATGTGGTAACGACCAGAGGTAGCAGATGTTTGGAAAAAGCATTCAGTTTATAAGCAGAGCACTTGGATTATACTGCAGGCTCCGCCAACAGTTTGCTTGAAATGTGTTCTTAGACAAATCATTGACCTTTGTGCCCTCCATTTCTCATCTGCAGAGGGAGAGAGTAAGACATGATGATCTCAAAGTCCCCTTCTAGCTCCACGTACTGTGAGTCTCTTAAAGATAGATATGCAAATGTTGTCACTAACCACATCCAGTCTTCTCCATATGTCTTTCAAAAGAAGCTTTGTGGTACCAAATGTATATCTGAATTCACTGTGTAAAGATAAACAGTATGACCTCACTTTTCAGGTTAAGTTGGGTGAAAAGACAAGTCAGAAATAGTAAAAAAAAAAAAAAATCTGAATTAGGAAGTGAATTGGGAAGTACCTGGCACATGGAGATTGAAGTATTGATAGGTAAGGTGTTTTAAAATCTAGTTACTTAATTTAGCATTTGCTGAGAGCATACTAGAGCAGCACATGGTGCTGGGTTTTGCAGGGGTTAAAAAGGTAAATTATTATGGGGCCTGCCAAGAAGCTTGCAATACAATAAGGGAGGCTGGCAATATATACAACTATAATATAGAGCATAATATAATATATTCAAGACAAACTGTGCAAGTCTCATGCCCATCAACAAGATGATTTTCAAATTGTTAAATAGTGTGGACTACATTTTAATCCCAGGCTTAAAAACCAATCAACTTTTAAAGATACAAACTACTTTTTCATTGCACCTAAAAAATTTAAGAAAAAAAAATACATAGCAAACAAACACCCGTCAGCTTCATTTTGCTTGAGTAATACATAATTTAATTGTAATTATTCCACACATAGGCTGACCTCATGTGCCAGTGGAGCTTTATCAAATTGACAAGAATGTTTGGAAACTAGCAAATTATTTACATGTAAACAGTTGTTTGAAATCATTTGAAATCATTCACTTTTTAAAAGATTTTGATGCATTAAATATCCTTCTTAAAATCTTATCTATACCATTTTGTTTCTTACTTGAGCAATCTTTGTTCTAAATTAGCTGAGTTTTTTAATGCTAGGGTGTTAGTATGTGCCTTGCAAGTAAGGGAATATTTTATATGAACACTTTTTCTGCTGAGCTATTTTCTATTATTACTTCCTGTCCTCTCTTCAGGCTATTAGCAGAGATATGTATGTAGCAGATGTATTACTTTGGTTAATAGGTCCTATTTGAGACCATTTTTGAGATACAAACACATTTATGTGCATGCATACACAGTATGAGGGGAACATGGTGGAGATGAGTGTAATTAACTTGGAAAAAGATGCCACATCATAGATAGGAAATACAGAGATCATAGTAAATATATCTTTGTAAGTGGGTATATGTATATGAATACGTGTGTCTAGGCCAAAACGAAAACAAATGTAGACAACTGGCAACTATTCAGGAATTAGTTACACACCTTTTGAATGCTTTATTTTCCTTCCTTTTACCTGCTAAGTTACTGGATTGCTTTTCTTTCCTTATTTAGTAAACAGGCAGAGAATGGAATTAGCAGCCAAGTCAGTTTGGCCCCTTTCGCTATCTTTGAGAGTGTGGAGGGGGGGACTATGAAGAGAAGTTTGAACTGTTACCCAAAACATGGTTTCTTATCATTCTTGGATTTCAAATGAACTCTGTTTTCCCTGTTGTCTCTTTGTAGATAACCATGGGTAATTAGGTTCAGGTAATTTTGACATTTGAAAGACAACATCTGAAACGATGTATATAGATCTTATAACACATACAGGAAGAGGGAGGATAAACAAAGGGAAATGTGAAATATAAAGTATAAAAAGAGAAAGCAAGAATGTTCTAAGGAAAGACTCATGAAGAGAAAGAAGCTGCTAAGTACAAGATGCCGTTCTTAAATGTATATTCAAGGTAGCAATATAAACACAGAAAGGACATTATGCACTGAGCTTGGGATTGCTAAAACCAGTCATTTGTAGATAAGAAAAGGAAGGTTTAGGATAGATATTAAGGATACGGAAACAAAAGGAATTGCAACTGGGAATAGACTACTAAAGGAAAACCCAGATGTTGTAGTTGCTTCTGATACTAGAACAGTGATAACAGTGAAAAGGAAAACATGGTCCAGTGCACAATCTGCTGAAAGAGAAAACTAAAACAATGATTTAATTAAAACAAGCACACCTTTCTTTTCTGTATGTAATCTGCTCTATTCTTCAACCAGGGGTATTCTAGTCAGAAAAGCAATTCAAACCTTCTTGTGTGCCTAATACTATGCAAGCTACTAAAGAGGATGGGGGAAAAGAGATCCAGTTCTCTGTCCTCAAGGAGTTCAATGTCTGTCCTCTAGGGAAAATCATATGCAGAAAATCTAGATATTCATTGAGTGGTTGTGATGATAAATACAAGGAATAGAGATAAGATTATTGGGTTTTTTACATCACCATCTGTACTCCTAGTTGCAGAGACTCTGTTACATTTTCAGCTTGAGTATTTCTTCCAAAAGATGTATCCCTGTTTCCTCTGTTTACAGGCTACCTTGGTGGCACTAATGGTAAAGAACTCACCTCCCAATGCAGTAGACTCAAGAGATGTGGGTTCAATCTCTGGGTCAGGAAGATCCCCTGGAGCAGGAAATGCAACCCACTCCAGTATTCTTGCCTAAAAAACTCCATGGACAGAGGAAGTTGGACTATAGTCCATGGGGTTGCAAAGAGTTGGACATGACTGAGCCTTGTGTGCACAGAGCCATTTACTAGCCATTTGATCTTGGTCTTTTCCTACCCTACTTCTAGCTGGCAAATTGGACACCATCTGATGAAAGGAGCACTGGGAAAGATGACTTCCTTCATATTCTGTGTGGGATGGTTAAGGAAAATTATCTTTGAGTATCTGCTGAGAGCTGGTTGTTTTCAACCAGGTCTTGACTGCAAGGAGTAAGTGAAAGAGGGGGTAGGGAATGGGTCAGAGTGCAATGATATTGAGATATCCCTGTTGGCTCCAGTCAAATAGAAAAGAGGCTATGACAGAAACAATTGGCTTTGAGATTTTTTTTTTCCAACTAGGTCACTCCTGGCCTACTGCTTGTACAATATTCACATTGTGGGAAATTTGGGGTGGCATAAAACATGATCCTAATCTAGCAAGCATGTGAACAGTTCAGAATATTGAACAGAAACTGGTGAGGGAAATCTACCAACCTAAAAATGCCGTAAAACTATCTTTGATAAAGAGTTCTTAGATATTTGAAGGCAGAGACTGACTATGTATTATTTAATTTTATATCCTCTCAAATTTAAGGGGAAAGACCTTGCCTGTAGTAGGCACTTGTTATGTTTGTTGAAACGAAGTGGCATACTTGTGCAAGAAACCATAGAAGGTATGAAAACTCAAAATCTAAGGAGACCATTGTTTCCAGAAGCCTACTTACAAGATACTTATAAAGCAATTAACAGTGTAATTGGGATGTTGCAGTGTATGACAGTACTGAGAGAACAGGGAACTTTGATTATTTCTTTTTAAATTTTGTGCACTACTGAATTTAATAAGCCTTTATTATGTTATACTAAAAAATCACAGGTTTATAGAGCCTTTATAAAGGAAAGGGCAGGGAAAGGAAATGGAAAGAAGATAGGGCTAGCTCCAGAGCGCAGAAAGAGTAGGGATGATTGAGGAGACAGGAAAGTTCCCTGTGTATTTGAGAACAAATTTTATAGGAGGAAAAGATTGTGAGTAGCTCATTTGAAGACTTTGAGTCAATAGATGAGAAGAGAGGAATTTTAGAAAGCTCTGCTATGTTAAGCAAGTGTTGTATTGGCCTATTCTTTGAGAAAATTTACTGAATATGTGCATTAATTTTCAAAGGAAAAATGCACATTATGTGGAAGAGTATGGGGAACTCTCTTCTTTAGCATTACCCCATATTAGCAAATTATCATGGATTTTTTAATTCCGTGGACAGAGGAGCCTGGTAGGCTGCTGTCAATAGGGTCACAAAGAGATATGCAACTTAACATATGAAGCGACTTAGCATGCATTGGAGAAGGAAATAGCAACCCACTCCAGTATTCTTGCCTGGAGAATCCCAGGAATAGAGGAGTCTGATGGGCTGCCGTCTATGGGGTCACACATAGTCGGACACGACTGAAGCGACTTAGCAGCAGCAGTTTATTAAAAAAAAATAGTCAATTGTTTCACTTTGGAAGGTAACAGAGTTTGTAGTGGAAAGTAACAGTGGCAAAGAGTTATTTAAGCTACCAAGTCTGAGTGGCTAGGAGCAGTGTAGAATACCACTAGGGATGGAATGAGGAATCCATCTCCCGCGAGGCGGTTGGTTCATTGTTGTTGCAAGAGAAACAAAGTGAGAACCCAGAACTGGGAATTATATGGCTTAAGGAATGGGGATAAATCATTGGTAGATTCATGAAATCCCCAAAATATCCTTCACTGACTTTCAGAATTTCATGCATGTTATTCTTGTTGTTTCATTTAATCGTCACACCTTTCAGCAAAGGCATAAATAGGAGATGACTTCTCGTGTATTATGATATTGTTAACTGTAATAATTAGCTTCAAAAGTCTTTATTTTCTGTTGTTCATGTATCCTCTGTCTAAAGAATAGAAAATTTATTTGAATTTATTAAATGAATGGGATGTAATTGTTTTGTTCTCCCTTTCTGGGTTCATTGAACCAATTCTCTTTTCCCTTTTGAAATATATGGATATGGGCAGAGAAAGATTCAAACACAGAACAATTCAAGATAAAATCCAAAGCAAAAAGTGATGGTTGCCCTCTTTTACTGGTATTGCCTGACACAGCACATTAGCTAATTTTCACAGGCATATAGTCGTTGAAGTTTCCTTTCATTTTGTTGCTGATTGTGCCTTGATGGAACAAGGAGGATTATGTGTGTTCCTCTTCCCTTTCCATTGTTCCCTTCTCCCACTTTAAGAGAGTTGGGGAAAGAAAGGAAAAACTTGAACTGCAGGGTATTTGATTATTATTTCAAAATGGACTTTTGATGGCTTACAAGGATATATTTAATGCCATAAAAGAACAAGTTTTAAATGAGAAAAAAGTTGAGACTTGAGCTAAGATATTGAGAATCAAGCAAGGGTACAACTGTATGACCTGCACTAAGCTGATCTCTCTATGGAAATGGAAGTGAAATATAAGATTTGGTTTCCACTTTTAAATACTATAACATTTAATTGGAAAATGAGACAAACTCTAGGAAAAGGCAGTATGGATGAGTGGTTAGTATCTTTGGCTGTGGAGCTAAACTATGGTTTTTACATCTTTCTCACTTACAATATCTGTGGCTTTGGACAAGATGTTTAACTTCTCTCTGCTCTGTTTGCTCATTTGTAAACTGAGAATATTAGGACCTTACTCACTGAGTGTCTTTGGGGATCAATTTAAAACATCTTAGTCACTTAGCTTATTTTTGTTGTAATAATTTGTGAGTGGAACACAGCTACATGTTTTACTCCCTATGAACACATGAAAATAGATTAGAGAAAAAGAGATAAGTCAGTGTGCACTTCGAGTAGTCAGGGCTGGTCTCATGGAACAGATTACACTGGAGCTAGACTTTGAAGGGTGAGGCTTTAAATAGGCAAAAGAGGAAAGAGGAGCATAGAGGCATGTCAATCAAGTAGGCAGCAAAACAGAGTATAATGAATGGCAAGACTAGGGGAATTTGTTGTCAAAGGAAATCAATAGTCCAAAAGAAGCCTTGTGGGACTTCAGAAAATGAATACTGTGACAGGAACCTGATCAGAAATCTGTGGATATCTTCAGGTTTCATTTTCACAACTGGCTTTAAACTTTGATATTTCCATTTTCTGAAATATTAAAGGATCCTTGTGGGATTATTTTTAACATCAATTCTGGAGTCACAGCCCGCAAACAACCAGCAAGTCTTATCAAAGTGCATGCCACCTATGTTAAAACTAGAGCCACATTTTATCTTTTGTTGAAGACTTTTTAAAATTTTGCACAACCACATTTTAAATCATGCTATTATGCCCAGAAAATGTGCTCAAATGACAAAGGTGACTCCCTTTAGAGAAAGTAACGGTTACCCTGTGTTTTATTTTTACTATTCTCTTGCCTGGTTCCTAGAATAGACGTAACATTATAAACCTTAATATTTAATTCCATATAGTTGGAAATCAAGTAAATAACTTTGAAACAAATGAAAATAGCTTTAAATATGAATCTCACATGGATTTAAATCATTTTAAATTATTACACAGGTTGGCTACTCTACAAATCTACATTTCTAGATCAATAAGGGAATTTTCTTTAAATGAAGTCATTTAACATTAAAGTATTAAAAGTTGTCTGTTTATTCTTCCACCTAACAAATTACCAAGAATCATGTGCATTTAATTTTGAACTATTAATTCAATCCAAATGAATTCTTTTGCAACTATATACACACTTGCATACACGCACACAGAGTATTTGCTTACTTCAACTCTCTCGACATCTCAATTTGCTGAGTAGGAATTGGACTTGCTAGTGGAGTGAGTTAATACTCAAGGTCTTTGTCTTTTCCCATAGGGAACTTTTTAAAAATCCCTTTGTCAAGCCAAGATATGGAAAGCACTGGGTCAAGGAAAGTAGAGCCATAAGCCAAGATCAGCAGAGCCAACATAAGCAACTAGGGGCCAGTGGGACAGAGAGGAACTAGGGTTCAAGGCAAGGTAGTGCTCATAGGCAGGAAACTCATTCTGCAATAAACAGTCAGAGGTTGGGGAGATACACAGGAACTAGGGCTCCAGGCACAGCAGGCAGGCAGACTCAGACATGAAATACCAGGGCTAAGAGACCTTGGAGATAAAGCTAAAATTTACCCAGGGCAGAGGGACTCACATCTTCTTCCTTTTACCGAAAGAACTAATGACTGCTACTTCAGAGCTTGCACTCCAATGCGAGAAATTCTTCCCACCTGAAAAATCCTAACACTCACCATTGTAGGCCAGCTTCTTGAAATATAAGAACGTCAGATCTGAAAAGGTCCTTGGAAATTCTCTTAGCTGATTATCATTTTTTAGAAGAAGAAATGGAGGCTATTGGAAGAATGAACTTATCAAAAAAAAAAAAAATTACAGAAACTTAGTGAGAAGACCAGTGTCCTGACCCCAATACTCTTCCCATGCTGTGTTTCTACCTTGCCTAAACTTGTGCCCTTGAATCAGAAATATGAATGAGAAAAGTATCTTCAGACACAGAGCCAACCAAGCCCTGTTCTAAAGGGATGAAAAAGCAAAGCAAGTAAGGTTTATGGGCATGCTACCTAGTCACAAAAGCAGTTATGTTTATTCACCCTTGATGAAATTCAGTAAAAGACATTTCTATTGGGATCGAGGCTACTTGATGATGAGACGGTTTGGTAAATCCTGTAACTCTAAACATTTCCTTTTCCACTGGACTTTGTGTCATTTATCCCTAAGAGCCAATTATAGGCCAAAGCAACCTCATTGCTAATACTTTTATTCATGAAAACAGTCTCATCTTCGAGTCCTTCCGCTATGCTATTTGTCTTTAGTATAGACAAATAGCTGTGGGCATCACCTCTAAAAAGATTTCCTTTATATGCATTATAAAACAAGAAACAATAGTAAGTCTCTCTCACGCACACACATTTTTCACCATTTCCAAATAATTAGTATAAGGGTACTCGAGTATTTTCTCCCAGTCTTTTGCCTTCCCCAGTCAATTGTCAATTAGTTTTGGTATTCACTTTCTTTTCTCACAAAATCCTAATCTCTTCAGTTTCTGCCAGCTGGGACAACCATCTCCTCTCTATCTCACCGACTTTTCATCTCCTACTAAATCTTACTGGAAGAAATACATTTTTTCTTCCTGCCTTTAGCTTCATAATAGTTTGCTCTCAACTATAATTTATAATTCATTCCAGTGGTTAATGAATTTATAATTCATTAAGAAAATGATGGCAAGAGGGTTCTTCTTTAGAAAGATGTGGGGGAATAGCTGCACAAACCTACTCTGGAATGTCAAGGCTGCCTTCTTTTCCAGATATAGAAATGGGAAGGCAACATTTTCTCTAATAGATTGAACATTGTATTGACATATTAGAAGACATGGATTATTTTTTCATTATTGAAGCTGGACATTATTTTACCTCAGGAAATTCAGTTTATTTCTGTCCAATCCATTCACTTTGAGACTGTAATCACAGTGAAATCAAGAACCCTGGATCTTTCATCAATATAGTTTGGGCTACAAATGGTTACTTAGCATATTAGATGATTGATAGGAAAGCCAGTGTGAGCAATGAAGAACTATCTTGTGATTCAACCACACCTGAGCTGTTTTGTGTGTGTATGTATGTGTGTGTAATTTTTCAAAGTGAAGGGATATGTTTTTGTTCAACTCAAGAAAATCACATCCCTAGATTGGTGGTTCTCAATTTTTCCCTTTTTAAAAAAAATTTTTTAATATAAATTTATTTATTTTAAACTTTTTCCTTTTTTAACACTGGACAGATGACATTCAATATCAGGCACTCTTAATGGGGATTCCCCATATGCAAGTTATGACTCCATTCTTTCTCTTTCACTCAAGAAAAGGCATGGTTGAATTCATAGAAGTGTGACATTAATATAATGATAACTTCAGCTCTGCTATAAGTTGTTGAGGAAATAATTTACAAACTTCACTGTATTTTAGAACAAATTTCTTAAAATGTGTCTCACAAGTGAAAGAACGAGACACATACCCCTATGTTTTGTGTGTCTTAACATTAATCAATGTTAATGTTACAAGCATGTGACTGGAGCATGTGATCAGGACACTCAGCACCTCATGTGTAAACAAGCAAAAGGTGTGTGCCCTAATTACGCACTCTCTTCTGAAGGAATAAAGCTCTTGAAAGTTGAAGCTACAAGCTTAAGTACATAAAGCACAGCAGGAAGGTGAGTGGCTTTTACAATGGCATCACAAATATCCACTCCTCCTTTCATCTCGTCTTGTAAAGGTCAAATCTAAGTGTGAGCCCAGGAAAGAAAGGAGAACTTTCATTTATGTTAGCAGTAACAGGAATAGAAATTTTAGCTTTAACTCCTTGGATGAAAGTACAATTAACTTGATCATTCAGGCCTAGGATATATTGCTTGCAGGTTTTGGTGGTGGAACTTTATACAACTGGTTAATAGGATAGACTGATATGGTAAAGAATCATCTCTGGTTCTAAACGCAGAGAAATGCTGGTCAAAATAAAACAAAGATTGTACATGCTTAGCTCAGCATGATAGCAAGTAGGGGAAATTCCTAAGCTTTAGAAAGAAAAGGGAACTCAAACCCAGAGAAGGGAGCATAAACTAAAGCTAAATACCGCCTGAGGATATCAGGATCAGATAAACACCTTAAAAGTCTAAGGGCTTGAGCTCAGGGTCAGACCATAGAACCATAGATCTGTGTGAAGTGTGCAACTAGAACTGAAATCACAGCAAAAATCTAGAAGCTTGAATGATCTATGAAGCCTGAAACTCTAGTTCCTCAAACAAGAACTAGAAAATTCTGCACATTGGTCTAGGAAAGTGGCCAGGAAATTTCCATTCTGTCCAGGGTCATGGCCATGAATGAAGAGACACTCCAGAGAAATCGGAACTCTAAACTTGTACCAAACAGAGACGTGGACTTTAAATTCACACAGCCCACATGTGGTGGGAACCCCCAAGCTAAGAAACTAACAGAGACACTGTTTCCAAACCAGTGAGACTTGTAAGGGCTTGGCAGAGGCAAACTTGGAACCACTCTGAGGGAATGCCTCCACAGCCCTCACCACCCAAGGCTCCCAAAGAAAACAATCCTTACTGTAGATGCAAACACAGTAACAAAATTACAAACCTCGCAAGAAAATTAACCGCCATACGTGTGTTTCCACTGGCACAGATAGAAAATATTGCATCCCAAGAAATATAGATAATAGGGCAATTTAAAAGAGACAGTAAAAGAGGTTTGTTGAAATTGTTTAAAGAAAAAAAAACAAAGAATGAAGAAAAACTATGTGGAAAAAGTAGAGCCTTGCTGGTTCTCTGTGGCCTTTATAAATTCCATAGTCCCTCACAGGATGGGGGGCAGGGCAGATCTCAACAAATAAATTGAAAATCAAAATTTTTCCCTTGAGAAATTCTTAGGGAGTCCAGGAACAGGGGGAGATTAAGATGTGTGGCCAAAATTAAATAGATATTATCATTCCAGTCTTACCTGCAATTCTCTCACAGTAGATAATTCAGCATCTGGTTCTTTTAAAGTTGTCCCAGAGCAATTATATGGATTTGAAGTGCAAAACAGAACCTCTTTGGATAGCAGGAGACTTTAGCATAGACAATTCAGTGATTAGGGTGCTGACTTTAGTTTTGAAAACTAAAAGATTGAGATCTCTTACAATGTATACGGCTTGCATTATATTTAATTTATTTAATACTGTGTATTGTCCGTCACCTCTTCCTCTTTCTACTCACAGATATAAACTTCCTGAGAACATAGATTTTTTAAGCTTTTAACAGCTTTATTTAGCTGAATTTTACATATCATACAATTCACCCATGTATCACTCATTGGCTCTTAGTAAGCGTCTACATCTGTGTAGCCCTCATCACACTGCAACTGTAAAACACTGCCATTATTTCCTAAGAGTTTCTTCCTTTGGGTTTTCAGTCAAACCCTGACCCCAGCCACAAGTGATTACTGATGTGCTTCGGTTTTTATAGTCATGTGTTCTCTAAAAATTTAATATAAATGGAATCATACAATATATAGTCTTTTGTATCTGGCTTCTTTAACTCAGCCTAATGATTTGAATTTTATTCATATTGTAGGATGTATCAATAGCCATCCACATGTTGATTGAAATTTGAGTTGTTTTGGGCTTTTACAAATAAAGCTGTTATAGGGAGGTAGTTTGAGATAGGGAGATCCTGAATTCATCTCCTCTCACAGGCACATGTAATCTACGGCTACATCTGGAATAGTTTTCCCAGAAAAAGTTGTGAATGCTAACTAAGGAACTTCTTTATGTTTCACAAATGAGAAAAAGGCAGGCAGGGGAGGCTGAGATACAAACTCACCGTAAATTCTGGTTCAAGTGTGGCAACTCGCAGTAGGGAAGAGAGCTCATCAACCTGCAGCTTCTTCCCAAAGAGTGACAGATTCATGCCCCACATCAGTCACTGCAACTTAAGGTCTTAGGGTGCACCTAGGAGATGAATCCCCATAACATCTGACTTGGAAAACCAACAGGGCTTATGTCCCCGAGACCCAAAAGGCTGGAGCAAACTGAGAAGCAGCTCTCAAAGCACTCATATGCAGACTCACTCACCCCAGGCCTAGTGGAGATGCAGCTTTTGAAAAGCATCCAGCTTTTATGTGAGATTTATTTGTTAATTTTTTTAATTTAAATTTATTTTAATTGGAGGCTAATTATTTGCAATATTGTATTGGTTTTGCCATACATCTACATGAATCCACCACAGGTGTACATGTGTTCCCCATCCTGAACCCCCCTCCCTCCTCCTTCCCCACACCATCCCTCTGGGTCGTCCCAGTGCACCAGCCCCAAGCATCCAGTATCCTGCATCGAACCCGGACTGGCGATTCGTTTCACATATGATATTATACATGTTTCCATGCCATTCTCCCAAATCATCCCACCCTCGCCCTCTCCCACAAAGTCCTAAACACTGTTCTATAAATCTGTCTCTTGCTGTCTCGCATACAGGGTTATCATTACCATCTTTCTAAATTCCATATATATGCATTAGTATACTGTATTGGTATTTTTCTTTCTGGCTTACTTCACTACTTCCCTGGTGGCTCAGATGGTAAAGCATCTGTCTACAATGTGGGAGACCTGGGTTCGATCCCTGGGTTGGGAAGATCCCCTGGAGAAGGAAATGGCAATCCACTCCAGGACTATTGCCTGGAAAATCCCATGAACAGAGGAGGCTGGCCGGCTACAGCCCATGGGGTCTCAAAGAGTCGGACACGACTGAGCGACTTCACTTCACTTCACTCACTCTGTATAATAGGCTCCAGTTTCATCCACCTCATTAGAACTGATTTAAATGTATTCTTTTTAGTGGCTGAGTAATACTCCATTGTGTATATGTACCACAGCTTTCTTATCCATTCATCTGCTGATGGACATCTAGGTTGTTTCCATGTCCTGGCTATTATAAACAGTGCTGCGATGAACATTGGGGTACACGTGTCTCTTTCCATTCTGGTTTCCTCAGTGTGTATGCCCAGCAGTGGGATTCCTGGGTCACAAGGCAGTTCTCTTTCCAGTTTTTTAAGGAATCTCCACACTGTTCTCCATAGTGGCTACACTAGTTTGCATTCCCACCAACAGTGTAAGAGGGTTCCCTTTTCTCTACACCCTCTCCAGCGTTTATTGCTTGTATACTTTTGGATAGCAGCCATTCTGACTGGCGTGAAATGGTACCTCATTGTGCTTTTGATTTGCATTTCTCTGATAATGAGTGATGTTGAATATCTTTTCATGTGTTTGTTAGCCATCTGTATGTCTTCTTTGGAGAAATCTCTGTTTAGTTCTTTGGCCCATATTTTGATTGGGCTGTTTATTTTTCTGGAATTGAGCTGCAGGAGCTGCTTATATATTTTTGAGATTAATTCTTTGTCAGTTGCTTCGTTTGCTATTATTTTTTCCCATTCTGAAGGCTGTCTTTTCACCTTGCTTATAGTTTCCTTCATTGTGCAAAAGCTTTTAGGTTTAATTAGGTCACATTAGTTTATTTTTCTTTTTATTTCCATTACTCTGGGATGTGGGTCATAGAGGATCCTGCTATGATGTATGTCGGAGAGTGTTTTGCCTATGTTTTCCTCTAAGAGTTTTATAGTTTCTGGTCTTAGGTTTAGATCTTTAATCCATTTTGAGTTTATTTTTGTGTGTGATGTTAGAAAGTGTTCTAGTTTCATTCTTTTATAACTGCTTGACCAGTTTTCCCAGCACCACTTGTTAAAGAGATTGTCTTTTCTGCATTGTATATTCTTGCCTCCTTTGTCAAAGATAAGGTGTCTATAGGTGCATGGATTTATCTCTGGGCTTTCTATTTTGTTCCATTGATCTATATTTCTGTCTTTGTGCCAGTACCATACTGTCTTGATGACTGTGGCTTTGTAGTAGAGCCTGAAGTCAAGCAGGTTGATTCCTCCAGTTCCATTCTTCTTTTTCAAGATTGCTTTGGCTATTTGAGGTTTTTTACATTTCCATACAAATTGTGAAATTATTTGTTCTAGCTCTGTGAAAGCACCAGTGTTCTAGGGACGGAGGCAGTAGGCTGCCATTCTTACACTCTCTTTCCCTGCTAAAGCTGAAAGGCATTATCTTTTTTTTTTTTTTTCCTTTCTCAGTGGGTGCCATCTTTGCACTTTCCCTCTGCCTGCTCCAGAAGACCAGTGTCTCCCAGAGGGGAGCTTTCACGTGTGTCTGGTACCCCAGTTTTTACATCTGGTACCTTGCTTTTGGAAGCTGCTTCCAGTGGATACCTCTACATCACCTGGCTCTGGGAGTCAGTGGGGCTTACACTTGAACATCCCAAAGGGCTGTAACCAATAGAGAAAGAGCTCTTAAACAGCTACCACTCTCAGGGCACAAGAAGATACAAAAGACCCAGGAGTTCAATCTTCCCATGAAAGAGGACTGTTAGTTTATCATCATGGCTGCATTCTGAGGAGCAGCCTTCTAATGAAACACACCTAAAGGCTGACTCCTCTCAGCCAGAGATCAAATTGCCAATATCCGCTGGATCATCAAAAAAGCAAGAGAGTTCCAGAAAAACATCTATTTCTGCTTTATTGACTATGCCAAAGCCTTTGACTGTGTGGATCACAATAAACTGTGGAAAATTCTGAGAGAGATGGGGATACCAGACCACCTGACCTGCTTCTTGAGAAATCTATATGCAGGTCAGGAAGCAACAGTTAGAACTGGACATGGAACAGACTGGTTCCAAATAGGGAAAGGAGTACGTCAAGGCTGTATATTGTCACCCTGCTTATTTAACTTATATGCAGAGGACATCATGAGAAACGCTGGGCTGGAGGAAGCACAAGCTGGAATCAAGATTGCCGGGAGAAATATCAATAACCTCAGATATGCAGATGACACCACCCTTATGGCAGAAAGTGAAGAGGAGCTAAAAAGCCTCTTGTTGAAAGTGAAAGAGGAGAGTGGAAAAGTTGGCTTAAAGCTCAACATTCAGAAAACGAAGATCATGGCATCTGGCCCCATCACTTCATGGGAAATAGATGGGGAAACAGTAGAAACAGTGTCAGACTTTGTTTTTTTGGGCTCCAAAATCACTGCAGATGGTGACTGCAGCCATGAAATTAAAAGGCGCTTACTCCTTGGAAGAAAAGTTATGACCAACCTAGATAGTATATTCAAAAGCAGAGACATTACTTTGCCGACTAAGGTCCGTCTAGTCAAGGCTATGGTTTTTCCTGTGGTCATGTATGGATGTGAGAGTTGGACTGTGAAGAAGGCTGAGCGCAGAAGAATTGATGCTTTTGAACTGTGGTGTTGGAGAAGACTCTTGAGAGTCCCTTGGACTGCAAGGAGATCCAACCAGTCCATTCTGAAGGAGATCAACCCTGGGATTTCTTTGGAAGGAATGATGCTAAAACTGAAGCTCCAGTACTTTGGGCACCAGAAAGTGAGAGAGGAGAGTGAAAAAGTTGGCTTAAAGCTCAACATTCAGAAAACGAAGATGATGGCATCCGGTCCCATCACTTCATGGGAAATAGATGGGGAAACAGTGGAAACAGAGTCAGACTTTATTTTGGGGGGGCTCCAAAATCACCACACATGATGAGTGCAGCCATGAAATTAAAAGGTGCTTACTCCTTGGAAGAAAAGTTATGACCAACCTAGATAGCATATTCAAAAGCAGAGACATTACTTTTGCCGACTAAGATCTGTCTAGTCAAGGCTATGGTTTTTCCAGTAGTCGTGTATGGATGTGAGAGCTGGACTGTGAAGAAGGCTGAGCACTGAAGAATTGATGCCTTTGAACTGTGGTGTTGGAGAAGACTCTTGAGAGTCCCTTGGACTGCAAGGAGATCCAACCAGTCCATTCTGAAGGAGATCAACCCTGGGATTTCTTTGGAAGGACTGATGCCAAAGCTGAAACTCCAGTACTTTGGCCACCTCATGCGAAGAGTTGACTCACTGGAAAAGACTCTGATGCTGGGAGGGATTGGGGGCAGGAGGAGAAGGGGACGACAGAGGATGAGATGGCTGGATGGCATCACGGACTCAATGGACGTGAATCTGAGTGAACTCTGGGAGTTGGTGATGGACAGGGAGGTCTGGCGTGCTGCAATTCTTGGGGTCGCAAAGAGTCGGATATGACTGAGCGACTGAACTGAACTGAAAGGCTGACTACAAACCTTTCCAGAGATCTCAGAGGACTGGCACTGTCTTTGCCCTCTCCCTCTTTCACATCCCAGAGCACCGTATCTTTCAGAGGGGAATTCTTTCTTGTATCTGGTTTCCCAGAGTTTACATCTGCTGCTTTGGTTTTTGCGGCTGTTGCCAGGAAATGCCCCTTGATCATCCAGTTCTGGGAGTTAGAGAACTTGCGACCCTGAATCCCATGGACTGTAACAGTTGAAGAGAGGTTTATTGACAGACTACCACCCCCAGAGCATTGTACAGATGACACACTGGAACACATCCCATCTTTCAGTGAAAGAGGCATACCTGCTATGCCTGGGGCTTCAGCTTCAGGTTTGGCTCACACCTAAAGGCTCTGGAGGTATTCCCAGGGAATGCAGGCTAGGGAACATCATCTATGTGCTCTCCCTCTACCTCAGTCCAGCTCACTCGTGTCTCCCAGTAAGGAGCTTATAGATTCATCTGGAACCCCAGGTTTCTCCAGCAGACACCACCAGATTGCCTGACTCTGGTGGCTAGCAGGAATTACATTTGTAGATCCACAGAACTGTTATATACCCATACTTTAAAAGCTGCTACTTGAGAGTCTGAGTTCCAAACAGCCTGAATCTAAGTGCTAACTGTGGTATTCCCCTTTGGGACACTGACAAGACTTGGCACATCCAAAATTACTAGGAGCTATTAAAAATGATGAAGGTGAAAGAGGAGAGTGAAAAACATGGCTTACAACTCAACATTCAAAAAACTAAGATCATGGCATCTGGTCCCAACACTTCATGGCAAATAGATGGGGAAACAATGAAAAGCATGACAGACTTTATTTTCTTGGTCTCCAAAATCACTGCGGACAGTGATGACAGCCATGAAATTAAGACACTTGCTCCTTGGAAGAAAAGCTATGACAACCTTAGATAACATATTAATAAATCAGAGACATCACTTTGCCAACAAAGGTTAAAGCTATGGCTTGAGATAGTCAAAGCTATGGTTTTTGCAGCAGTCATGTACTGATGCTGAGTTGAACCATAATGCTGAGCGTTGAAGAATTGATGCTTTCAAACTGTGATGTTGGAGAAGACTCTGAGAGTCCCTTGGACTGCAAGGAGATCAAACCAATCAACCCTGAATATTCATCAGAAGGACTGATGCTGAAGCTCCAATACTTTGCCCACCTGATGTGAAGAGCCAACTCATTGGAAAAGACTCTGATGCTGGGAAAGACTGAAGGTAGGAGGAGAAGGGGATGACAGAGGATGAGATAGTTAGATGGCATCACTGACTCAGTGGACATGAGTTTGAGCAAAGTCCAGTAGTTGGTGAAGGACATTGAAGCCTGGCATGATGCAGTCCAAGGGGTGGCATAGTCGGATATGACTGAGTGACAAAGTGACTGAACAACAACAATTAAAAATATAATAGACTGCTTGGACAAGTAAAAGGTTTGAGAGACAAATAAAAACTAAGGCAAGAACAACAACAAGGTTCATATCCTACATGAGGCCACCACTTCAAGACTGGAAGCAGTGGTTGTTCTATCTAATGCATAGAAATCAACACAAAGGGTAAAGGAAAATAAAGAAACAGAAGAATATGTTTCAAGCAAAATAATGAAATAAAATCTCAGAAAAAAAAAAAAAACCTTAATAAAATGGGGATAAGTAATTTACCTGATAAAGAATTCAAAGTAATGGTCATAAAAATACTCACCAAATTTGGGAGAAGAATTGATAAGTACAAGATGAGAACTTAAACAAAGAGATAAAAAATGTAAGGAAGTACCAAACAGAAGTCACAGAGCTGAAGAATACAGTAACTGAAGTGAAAAATACACTAGAGGGGTTCAATAGCAGACTAGATGAAACAAAGAAAGGATAAGTGACGCTGAATACAGAGCAACAGAGTCATCCAATCAAAGCAGCAAATAGAAAAAGAATTGGAAAAAAGTGAAGATAAGTTTAAGACATTTATGTGATAACATCAAACAGGCTAACATTTTGCATCATAGGGAGTCCCAGAAGAATGAGAGAAAAGGCGACATAAATTATTTGAATAAATAATGACTAAAAATTTCCCTAACTTGGGAAAAATAACACTGATATGAGTTTTGAGTACAAGTTTTTATATAGACATAGGCTTTCATATGGAGTGGTTGGATCACATACAAATGTTCAAATTGCTAAGAAGCTATAGATTAATTTTAACTACCTAGAATTTTATGTACATAGAATCACAAAGGTTAAAGTGTCTGCCTCCAATGAAGGAGACCTGGGTTCGATCCCTGGATCGGGAAGATCCCCTGGAGAAGGAAATGGCAATCCACTCCAGTATTCTTGCCTGGAGAATCCCATGGACGGAGAAGTAGTAGGTTACAGTCCACGGGGTCGCAAAGAGTCGGACACGACTGAGTGACTTCACCTTCAGAATCACAAAACATGGACCCTTTGGTTTGGCCTCTTTAACTTAGTATAATTGTTTTGAAATTTTGAAACTCATTTGTTGTGGTATTTATCAGTAGTTCATCCTTGATAAATATTTTTTGTATGGATGTACCAGAGTATCCTTTCATCTATTTTTTCAAACATTTGGATGGTTTCCAGCTTTGGGCTATCAAAAATAAAGCTGTTATGAACATCCGTCTCTAAGTCTTTGTATGAACATATGTTTTGTTAACTAGTCTAGACTTAAACTGATAGAGAAATTGCCAGTAATACAGACTGAACCTAAAAGGGAGATATGTGTAAAGCCATTACCTTGCAAATAGCACAAAACATTGAGAAAGAGTTATTTTTATGTTGATGGTCTTCAACCTACTGTAAAATCCTGTTTAGATATTAATATGAGTTGATCATCTCTACTAGTAAGGAATGATTTTGAAAACATCTGGAGGCAAAACAATACAGTAGCAAACGGAAATGGTAGATAGGAGTTTGCATATGCACATGAGCCAAATTTTAGAAAAGCCTGGAGAGACTCTGTTTCAGGTAATTTGTTCAATCAACGCTGAGATCCCTCCCAGGCCCTTTCAGAGAAGAGGTGCCCACAACCTGGCACATATTGATTCTCACTATCTGGCACAAGAGCTGATCATTTGGGGACTCTCCTCAGAGTATTGTGTATGATAATTGCCTGTTTTCCTCTTTTGGCTGTTAACAGAGGCTTCAGGATATTTGTTCAGCATTTGAAGAATCTAGGCTGCTGAAACATGTCTCTTGCATTTATTTAACAAAAACCTGTCTGATGGGAGAGTAAAAATATTTCCAGGAGAAACCGCTGCAATAGTCAGTACCCATTATGTAGTATCAAGGAAAGGGCAGATACTGTCATTTTTGATAGATCACTTCAAGGAGACACCTTTTTGCACATTGCTATAATTTTCTTTTTCTATTAAAATCAAACCAGGCCTGAGTACCCATATGCTGTGCTGTGTGCTGTATTTAGTCGCTCAGTCATGTCCAACTCTTTGCGAGTCCATGGACTGTAGCCTGCCAGACTCCTCAGTCCATAGGGATTCTCCAGGCCAGAATATTGGAGTGGGTTCCCATGCCCTCCTCCAGGGGATGAAGGAGGGCATGGGAACCAACCCAGGGATTGAACCCAGATCTCCCACATTGCAGGCAGACTCTTTACTGTCTGAGCCACCAGGGATGCTGAAGAATACTAGAGTGGGTAACTTGTCCCTTCTCCAGAGGACCTTCCCAACCAGGATTCGAACTGGGGTCTCCTGCATTGTAGGTGGATACCCACAAAAAAAAAAGTATTTTATTTGATATATTCTTTCAACATAGCCCAAAAAAATGGCAACTAGAGTTTATTTGTATAAATGTATATTCTGGTAGTTTTAGCAACTAGCATCCTTATAATAATGCTTATCAGTCTCTGGATCTTTTGCTATCTACTGTGACATTCTGTAATACCTTCAATTTCATGGAAATGAAGAACAATACATCATAAAAAAGACCCTATGTTCAGATTTAGAGAAGAAAGGGCCTGCTTGGATGAATCACACCTACTCTAGAATCCAGGAAATATTTATAGACTATTGATAAGAAAAGAGTATTCCCCCTTAAAACTCATAAATAAGAGGACAAGAGATTGACAGGGTCAAATATTAATAAACACTTATCTATCTAATTTGACACATAGGATTTGTCTCAAACTTTACTTGTTGAAAGACCAAGCCTTGGAAAGAAAACACAACCATGATAAATTTGGATGGGACTTCCGAATTCACCGAGTATTTTTGTAGAGATTATCTTGTCTGAGCCTCCAAAGTATTATTACCACTCTTACTACATATATGAGCAATCAGTTTGTAAAAAGTTTGGTAATCTACCCAGGGCCATAGTCTACTTTTTAATGATAGATCCAAACAAGGATTCAAATCTCTTAGCTATACAAAACCGTCTTCTGTTTTTCACACAAGCTTGTATCACAAAATGCATGTTCAAATCAACAATTAATAATCTTGTTTCAGATTTGTGTTAGACATATATTAATATAAAAGAATGTTGATATAAAAGCTTTTGACAATAATGGAATGATCCCAAAGGTCCATGACATGTCATTTTGCTGAGAGAGAAGTTTGCATTATAAAAGTCAAGAGACACATGTACCCCAATGTTCATCGCAGCACTATTTATAATAGCCAGGACATGGAAGCAACCTAGAGGTCCATCAGCAGAAGAATGGATAAGAAAGCTGTGGTACATATTTCTCAGCCATTAAAAAGAATACATTTGAATCAGTTCTAATGAGGTGGATGAAACTGGAACCTATTATACAAAGTGAAGTAAGCCAGAAAGAAAAACACCAATACAGTATATTAATGCATATATATGGAATTAAGAAAGATGGTAATGATAACCCTGTATGTGAGACAGCAAAAGAGACAAAGATGTATTCAACAGTCTTTTGGACTCTGTGGGAGAGGGTGAGGGTGGGATGATATGGGAGAATGGCATTGAAACATGTAAAATATCATATGTGAAATGAAAAAAAAAATTTTTCCCTATCATTAAAATGTCTTTCAATAAAAGATGGTAACTGACCTATGTCTCATAGCCAAATTTCCCTATTAGAAATATAATCTCAAGGACGCTAAAAAATGGAGAAATATACCATGTTCATGAATCAGAAGAATCAATATAGTGAAAATAAGTGTACTATCCAAAGCAATCTACAGATTCAATGCAATCCCTATCAAGCTACCAGTGTTACTTTTCACAGAGCTAGAACAAATAATTTCACAATTTGAATGGAAATATGAAAACCTCGAATATCAAAAGCAATCTTGAGAAAGAAGAATGGAACTGGAGGAATCAACTTACCTGACTTCAGGCTCTACTACAAAGCCACAGTCATCAAGACAGTATGGTACTGGCACAAAGACAGAAATATAGATCAATGGAACAAAATAGAAAGCCCAGAGATAAATCCACACACCTATGGACACCTTATCTTCGACAAAGGAGGCAAGAATATACAATGGATTAGAGACAATCTCTTTAACAAGTGATGCTGGGAAAATTGGTCAAGCACTTGTAAAAGAATGAAACTAGAACACTTTCTAACACCATACACAAAAATAAACTCAAAATGGATTAACAATCTAAACGTGAGACCAGAAACTATAAAACTCCTAGAGGAGAACATAGGCAAAACACTCTCTGACATAAATCACAGCAGGATCCTCTATGACCCACCTCCCAGAATAATGGAAATAAAAGCCAAAATAAACCAATGGGATCTAATTAAAATTAAAAGCTTCTGCACAACAAAGGAAACTCTAAGCAAGGTGAAAAGACAGCCTTCTGAATGGGAGAAAATAATAGCAAATGAAGCAACTGACAAACAACTAATCTCAAAAATATACAAGCAACTTATGCAGCTCAATTCCAGAAAAATAAACGACCCAATCAAAAAATGGGCCAAAGAACTAAATAGACATTTCTTCAAAGAAGACATACAAATGGTAACAAACAAATGAAAAGATGCTCAACATCACTCATTATCAGAGAAATGCAAATCAAAACCACAATAATTAGGTACCATTTCACACCAGTCAGTATGGCTGCAAACCAAAAGTCTACAAGCAGTAGATGCTAGAGAGGGTGGGATAAAAGGGAACCCTCTTACACTGTTGGTGGGAATGCAAATTAGTACAGCCACTATGGAGAACAGTGTGGAGATTCCTTAAAAAACTGCAAATAGAACTGCCTTCTGACCCAGCAATCCCACTGCTGGGCATACACATGGAGGAAACCAAAATTGAAAGAGAGACATGCACCCCAATGTTCATTGCAGCACTGTTTATAATAGCCAGGACATGGAAGCAGCCTAGTATGTCCATCAGCAGATAAATGGATAAGAAAGCAGTGGTACATATACACAATGGAGTATTACTCAACCATCAAAAAGAATACATTTGAATTAGTTCTAATGAGGTGGATGAAACTGGAGCCGATTATACAGAGTGAATTAAGCCAGAAATAAAAACACCAATACAGTATACTAACACATATATATGGAATTTAGAAAGATGGTAACAATAACCCTGGATGCAAGACAGCAAAAGAGACACAGATGTATAGAACAGTCTTTTGGACTCTGTGGGAGAGGGAGAATGGCATTGAAACATGTACAATATCATATAAGAAATGAATTGCCAGTCTAGGTTTGATGCAGGATACAGAATGCTTGGGGCTGGTGCACTAGGATGACCCAGAGAGATGGTATGGGGAGGGAGGTGGGAGAGGGGTTCAGAATTGGGAACACGTGTACACCCATGGCCGATTCATGTTGATATATAGCAAAACCAATATAGTATTGTAAAGTAAAATAAAGTAAAATCAAAAAATAAATTAATAAAAATAAACCTATGAAGACAAAAAAAAGAAAAGAAAAGAAAAAATCGGTCTTCCTTGTGATTAACACTATAATGCTTCCCCTTTGCCAAGGTTAAACATCACTTGGAAATACAGTATTTTGCAACATCTTTATTTATCACTTAATGTTTATTTGAATGGTTTATCTGTGAATACAACACTATAAGGAGAAAGTGGCTTCACTCATCTCAATCTTTTGGTTTCAGGAATATAATTTTTTAATGGCCTTGTATTTCACAGGGCAAAACATGTCAGAGGTTTATTTTTTAACTCCATGAGCAGAAAAAATGACTATGAAGAATGTGCCCTTATATCTTTTTTGTCTAGACCTATTTAGAAATGTTTCCTTCAAATATGCTACAATATTTCATGCTGTTTAACTTACATTAAAACATTTATGAAAAATGAAATAAGAGAAAAGTAATTAACAAGATCTTTAATTTTGATTTAAGCACATGGGCAGATGCAGCAGGGAGGAGTCTAGACTGGAATAAGTTCCAGATGGGGTGCTTATGTCAATAAAACCCTATGAAGAGTTAGTGGCAAATGAAATCCAACTCTTTGAGACTCCACACTTTCAATTACTCTACTAATAAAACATAGGTGACAGACTCTAAGATTTTGACCAGCTTGAGATATAATTATTTCTAAAAAAAATGTGAACAAAAATAAAAGCATTAGAAAATTCAATATTGGCCAAAGAGGAAGGAATACAAGATTATTAGAGTTTAAGAAATTTAAAAAATTAACCAGTAATGTAAAATAATTTTTAAATAACTAAAGAAATGTGGAAAATACGTGATTTCACTACATCAAACTGTAAGTTAGTTGTCAAAACAAGCCTAGAAATTATTCAGTTAAATGGTGAAGATTATGTATTCTAGATTCATTTTAGACAAATAATACACACAAAAATTAACTTTGATACTAATCTTTTACTCTGATTTACTTACTACACCTATACTCTAGTTCAGAATGAAGTAATATAATATTAGTACACTAATTTCTTCATCATTAGTCATTTACTTTGTATATTGTTAAGCTTTATTTTGAACATTTTGATTTATTTCATACACCATGAACCTCAGTATAATTAACTTTTCCAAAAACCATAGCATTTAAGTATCTATTAACTATTTTTACTTTGAAAATGATATAAATAAGCATTTTTCCTTTTATGAAATTGGTGATTTCAGATTTTACTTTACAGTACTATTTAGTTTATCAAAAAAAAATCAACTTCAATGAGTTGGGAGAATGAGTTTTTCATTTCGACTCCAAATAAATCACAAAACTTTTCCAGTTTTACAGATTTGGGGCTTGACATTTTTACACAGAAATGTTTGTCTGGATTGTGGCTTTGTCTTCATGTGCTGCATGCTGTAATGAGCATATATGCCCTGAGAAGGGCGTCCATACTCTTATTGGAGAAGGAAATGGCAACCCATTCCAGTGTTATTACCTAGAGAATCCCAGGGAGGGAGGAGCCTGGTAGGCTGCTGTCTATGGGGTCGCACAGAGTCGGATACGACTGAAGCAACTTAGCAGCAGCAGCAGCAGTCACCTTAAATAAATGGATGCTCTCAATACTAACCCCCCAAATGTTCTATGAGTACAGAGAAGAAAGTATTAGAAAGTCTTTTGACTTAATCTTTTTACAAACATATAAGAAAAATGCTACCTTTACAACTATCTGGTGTTGACATTAACATCAGTCCTCTCAAGTGGTTTCCCAGGCTGTCACATGTCACCTGCATTAAGCAGGTGTCATGCTGAGAGAACAGGCATTCAACAGCATGGAGAGGTCCCTGGAAACAGCGCCTTCCTTATTACTTCCCTGACATCATGTTGCAACTAACATAGTGTATCTATGCTCTGTGCTCAGCCGTATCTGACTCTTTGTGACCTCGTGGATGGTAGCCCATCAGGATCATTTGTCCAAGGAATTTTCCAGGCAAGAATACTGGAGTGGGTTGCATTTCCTCCTCCAAGGTATCTTCCTGACCCAGAGATCGAAACTGCACCTCTCGCATCTCCTACACTGGCAGGCGGATTCTTTACTACTGTGCCACTTGGGAAGCTCAACACAGTGTATATGTGTTCCATTAAATGATTACAGGATTTTATTGGCTAACTTTAGGTAAAACTGTCACACAAGGTGGACAGCTTAAGGTGTCTTTCCTCAGAAACTATGTTGAATTAGTGAAGTAATCAGAAACAGCAAGAGGAAAAAACAGTATGGATATTTTCCTTACTTTTTGTGAGAGTTCTATCGGCTATACTACAAAATCACATGAATAATGACTATTAACTTTCTATGAAAAATGTGGGTTACAAAAACCAACCTGAAAAATAGTATAGTAAATATGAGTTAGTTTCCATGTTCATTAACAAAGGACCTTAGCACCAAAGTACATAATTTGCCTTGAAATATTGGATACTAATAAGAAGAGGCCAAAAGGATTAGCAAGATACTGAAAATTATTATTTACCTGAACTTTACTTCATTATTTGTTAATTCTTTATAACTAATGAAATAAATAAAATGTTAATGTTTTATGAGGTAGGTATATGTAGAATGGTATGTGTGTATACAAACACAGAGAGAGATACCGTATTGAGGGGAATAGTCAAGATAATTTACTATTAGAGGTACATGATCAAAAATATTTAAATACTGCAGCCAAAGCCAGGGTGATGTTTCTAAAACAGTTATGATTCTATCATTCTTTTGCATTAAAAGTTCACATGCTATCCAAATTTTTCAGGATGAAATAAAAATTCCTTACCATAGCATTCAAATCACATTTCATGGCATGGTCCTCACTCACTTCTCCACATCTATCTTTCACTTCATACACTAAACACTGCATATTTTCTTATTCCTGAACATCATCTCTCAGTGCCAAGCACACACATTTTCTACCCTGTGGAGGTACAAAGTTACTCTAGAAACTTTCTTATTTGACTCTTGTGAAATATGTATTTGTCTATCTAACTCAGTCAGTGGAAGCAAATGGCTTGGTATGGTAAAGAATAGTGTCTTTGCTATAAAATTTCAGCATATTCTCTGAAGAATGTTAGCAATAATGCCAACCGATGGCAGTTAAAGGAGTTTCTACTGAACTTCCAGTTCCCCTCACACTTCATGTTTCTTGATCCAAGAGTATATTGACTTTCAAGAAATGAACTTCTATCTCATTTTTAGATCTCATCTCTCATGTCACATGTTTTAAGAAAAGCTTTGCTGATTTCCCCAAGGCTTTTCCTGTGTGTTCCTCTGTTGCCTTCTTACTCCCATCATGCCACTTGTCTCCAGCGAAGCCACTAACCTGTCAGCTTGCATGTTTATTCACATTTGCATCTTTAGAACATAACACAGTGCCTTGAACATAGTAGAGTATTGTTATTAATACTGAATCAATGAATAAATACACATTTAATTTCAAGATTGAACAGCAGCACTACTCTGGGAGACAGATTGAAAAAAAAAATGTTACTGTGATTTATTTCAAAGAATGTTCTGCCTATGTTTTCCTCTAAAAGTTTGATAGCATTCTGTCTTACCCTTAGGTCTTTAATCCATTTTGAGCTTATTTTTGCGTATAGTGTCAGAATGTTCTCATTTCATTTTTTACAGAGAGCTGTCTAGTTTTCCCAGCACCATTTCGGAAGAGACTATCTTTTCTCCATCATATATTCTTGCCTCCTTTGTCACAGATAAGGTGCTCACAGGTCTGGGCTTTCTACTTGTTCTGTTGGTCTATATTTCTATCTTTGTGCCATTACCATACTGCCTTGATGACTGTAGCTTTGTAGTGTAGTCTCAAGTTGGAAGTTGGATTCCTCCAGCTCTATGCTTCTATTTCAAGATCTCTTTGGCTATTGGGGGCTTTTGTGCTTCCATATGACTTGTGAAATTTTCTGTTCTAGTTCTACGAAAAATGCCATTGGTAATTTGATAGGGATTGCATTGAATCTGTATATTGCCTTAGGTAATGTGATCATTTTTACAATATTGCTTCCTCCAGTCCAAGAACATGGTACATCTTGTGTCAACTTAGATATCTTTTATCAGTGTCTTACAGTTTTCTGAGTGCTGGTAAGACACTGACTTTTCTTAGCAAACATCTCATCTGATACTAATTACAATTCTTTCAAGTGAGTAAGGAAAATTTTCTCTCCGTTTTTTATCTTCCTGCTCACACACACACACACAACTTAAAGTTGAGAGAAATGAAGGTTAGAATTTAAGCCATTTTATTTTGTCCAAAAAATTGGTAAGAGTTAATACCATGGTATTCCTGATTTCTAGTCCAGGGTTCATATCCATTTATCAGTGAGCAAGCCATTGCCCTTTTTTCTTCTGATTCAAGCAAGTTATATGGCTAGTACCTCTTTGCATCCTATCCACTGTATCAGTTTGAGAAAACTAAGGCCATGCAGAGAATAGCTAGTGAATCACTACTGTATAATTTCAGAGAAATGTTGTGCTGATTAGTGGGAGGCAGCAGCTGTGTCCACACGTAAACGTTACACCATATTGAAACTGAATGCATTGGTCTAGAGAATAACTGCCCAGTTCTAATTTGTGGCAGTCCAAGCAAGAACAAACTATGTCATGCTCATCCATCAGAAGCCCTTCTTACATCTTAATTAGGCAGGAAACTGCACACAAAATGTGAAGAAAGTAATATAGTTAGCCATTGGTAATTTCCAAGAGAAAAAAAAAAAAAAAACAGAAAGGCAGAACCTACAATTTAAATTCTTACACGAAGGAAAATATCTGCAGTTCTTTTATATCAACAAATCATATCAGCTCAAAACTCACCATTATATTAATTATGTTTTAAAATAACATTGCCACATATAAACATACCAGCCCAGGCACTGACCTATCATTCTGTTTACATTTGATTATATCTCTTAATAATTCTGTGCATCTTCATTTTTACATATGAGAAAATTGAGATGCAGGTTGTCTAATAGTAGTAGCTAGGAAATAGTAAAGATTCAGACTGAAATCCCTCTGACATCCAAGTTCATCCTTTTAATTACACTTTTATATGTTTTATATGCACCAGAGCTTCCCTGGTGACTCAAATGTTAAAGAATCTGCCTGCAATATTGGAGACCCAGGTTCAGTCCCTGGGTGAGGAAGAATCCTTGGAGAAGGAAATGTCAACTCAGTCTACTATTTTTGCCTGGAAAGTTCCATGGACAGAGGAGCCTGGTGGGTTACAGTCCAGGGGGTCACAAACAGTTGGACATGACTGAGCAGCTAACACTTTACATGCAATGGTATCATGGACTTGATTGCAATGTGAAAACATTTTGGTCAAATAAAAATTGTAGTTAATGATTTCTTTATTTCATCTACAGAAAACCATAGGAGGTGTTTCTTTCCTTAAATGGAGTATTCTAAACTGTGAGTATACACAGTATATGCATCATGAAGAGTCAGGGTTTTCTTTTAGCCCTGCCAACAGGGTTTTCTACAGTGACAACAATCCTGCTTATTCTCCAGGCTAGTCTTCCTGTCAATTGTTGTCAGATACCTTAAACTTTTCTCCAGAAAAATTTCTTTCAGGTTTTATCCAACCTTAGATAGGCTACAGTGAGTGGAAGAAACACACTTCCAAAGGTCCCACTTCAACGTTCCAGGGCAAACATGTTTTCTTTTCCTAATCCTTTCTTCCTGGACCATTTCAAACACCTTAGCATCTTCAAGTCTCTGGTACCCATCCTCCAATGGTATTTTCTTTACTCTAATTTAGGACATTTGTGTTCAGACTTCTAACTAGCCCCTGGCCCTTTGAAATGTTATCATTTACCAATACATCTCCTGTGATTTCTAGATCTTCTTTCCCCCTTAACTCTTATGCATTCTTCCTGATGAAACAAAGTCAATGGAAGATGCAGAGAAAATAGAAAGATATTTTGAGAATATAATAAAGAAAGTAATACAGTGAAAGTTGTTCAACATTAGCAAAAGAAAACTCTTGTTTGTTATGTTTTCTTGATTTTGGTAGAAAATTTACCCTGATGGTGCTAATGGAACTAAAATGCCTTCCAAGAAAAATTTGGATCTGTTTACAGAATAGATATGGGATGAGACACAGAACCATGAAGTTTTGTGTTGCTCCTTCAAGCTAGGGAATGATTCTAGGATAGAATGAAAGTAATGAAAGTTAGAAAAGGTTATGAAAAATAGGGTAAAAGGAGAAGCAGAAGATAATAGAACTCATAGATCTCCTTCTGAGATGATTAAATGGGGATAGCAAAAAAGTGTTTTGTAACATCTCCTGGGGCTTCCCCAGTGGCTCAGTGATAAAGAATCAACCTACAATGCAGGAGACAGAAGACTCAGTTTCAATCCCTGATTGGGTAGATCCCCTGAAGGATGAAATGACAGCCCACTCCAGTATTCTTGCCTAGAGAATCCCATGGGCAGAGGAGCCTGGCAGGCTGCAGTCCATAAGGTCAGAAAGAGTCAAACGTGACTAAAGCAATTGAGCACACCATCTCCTGGACTCTGTGTTTATAATTGCAAAATAGTACAGTTGGTATTTTTTAGGTAGAGAGTTAGTCACATGAAATACTTTAGATATATAGACCTAAGTCATCAGTAGGAACTAATGCATATTAAGAAGTTGTGAGAGTATTTGGAAATACTTTCAGTGTTATAATTTTACTTCCTAGATGCCTGTAGACAAAGAAAAGCCTAAAGCTGAGGTGCCAATCCCTGTACCAGGCAAGTGACCCATTTATATTTTCTTCAGAACAGGGCAAACGTTGTTGTAAACCTCCTAGAAGAATAAAGCACTAGAAAATGCTCCCCTTACCCTTTGACTTGGCATTTTCCTTCTACTAAAAACAGGAGGGGAGGGGACAGTCTCTCTATTCAAGCCTATGTATTATTGCTGATTTTGTCTCTTTTATTAAACTTCTGAAATCAATAACCAAACTTAAAGTTGTATTATATTCTATATTTTCTAATTTTTTGCCTTTGTTTTCATATTTTTATTAGACAGTGAATTTTTTTTCCCTTAACCTCCATCATTTCACTTTAAACTTTTAGGTTAATAATTCAAAAAGATTTCTGTACTGATTATAGTTTTACAAAGTATGTGATAAGACAGGAAATACCTTAAACATAAAAGCAACTTGAGTCATCCAGTCTGTTTCCAGGGATAGAAAGGCATGACGGCCTTACTACTGGGAATATCAATCGTAGGGTTCAGGTTGGAGTTTTACTGACTCCCTGTGGCAATATATTTCATTTTTTTTAAACTAAAATATCTTTCTTAGTATTTAGATTCAGTTTTAACTTTATATTATAAAGTATATTTTGTTTCCAGACATTAAAATGCCTTAGCCTCTCTAATTAATCCAAGACCATTTCTTTACTACTCTTTTGGAAACTAGACAATTGGTACTGGATACCAAAATAAAAGATCTATTCAGTGTTCAGGAAAATATTTTTTTTCAGAAATATACCTCTTTTCATTAATGAATACATCATTATCTAATAAACTATATATTTTACTTAATTGTTATTCATATTGTCTAACAATAAGCTCATTAATGTTAGGGAACTTTTATGAATTATCCAAACTTGTATCCATAGAACAAAGAATATTACTGTATCCATAATAAAGTAGCCATTCAACATTGTTTTAATAGAAGAATTGATAATATTTATTGAGTCCTAACATGTTTTTAATTGATGAAGCTTAAACAATGTCATTGATAATTTATATTCATGTAGAGAAAGCACATAATAAAGATCACTTAAAATCAATATTTATGGAGCTCTCTGGCATTTACTTGTATTTTCTAAACTGAAAATTAATTCTAGATAAAAAAGTAATATTTTCATTTTATAAACTGTTAAATAGTGTTTCTATACTTTTTTCTGGGTCTGGCCTGTTGTACCATATGGATACATTCATTATGCTGAAAAATTGGGAAATGCACTATTTCATTACTGTCACTGTTTGTCAAGACAAAACTCACTGCTACTTTCCACAAAATTCCACAAAAGTAGAATTCTGTAAGTGAGGGAAAAGGGGAGGATGGATACCCATTTCCTCAAGCCCTGCCTTCTCTAGAAGGGTTCCTTCATTACTTCAGCCCATAATAACAATTCTGTCCCTTAATTTCAATACTGCCTCTATGTGGACCATACAGATTATTATTTGGTTTTACAGTCTTATAAGCAGTGTGTTTATACTGTTTTTGTCTTTATGCATTTTAACGTTTTATGACAATTTATTTCCTGAAATGGATACTATTTGAAGTATTTGCAAAATTAATAATACTTGAGTTCAGCATCAACTGCAAAGAAGGATTCTCCTGAAACAAATACTGGAATGGTATGCCCATCCTGTGTCAGGATTTCTACCAAAAGCTGAGATATACTTGGTCTGTATTCTCACAATGGCACAAAATGATACGCCTCCACAGGACTCACAGAGATGCACCTGACTACTCCCTTGACCCTCACCTCATCTCACTAGAAATTTGAGGTAGTGAGCTGTTACCCTGAGAAAAGTGTTTTGGATGGTTTCCTTTCCTACTTACTAGAAAAGGAAACAAACTCCTCCAAGAGATCAGGCTGAGGTCTTAAGTACTTGAAAGAAGAAATGTTGGGCAATGCATTCCTTTTCTGAGTGCTTGCTTACTCCAGTTTGTATATGCTCCACATTTTGTCACCAGAGCAGAACATCATAATTTCCTAGATGAGCTTAACCCACATCTGCTAGAGTTTGAGGGATATATATGACCATAAAAGCTGGTACCTGCTTCTTTCTTGAAAGATTTGGAAGTGAAAATTTGGTCTGACAAAGACAAGAATTTTCACTAAGTGGATTCTATAACAAGTGACTAGGATTATAACGTCTTAATACAATCTGCACAAATAGCAGCTTAGAGTGACACCAGGTATAAAACAGTTTGATGTGAGTCATCAGAGAAAAGGAATAAGCGGAGGTTGGACCTGTACAAAGGTCTGTCTAGTCAAAGCTATTGTTTTTCCAGTAGTCATATATTGATGTGAGAGTTGGACCATAAAGAAAGCTGAGCACCAAATAATTGATGCTTTTGAACTGTGGTGTTGGAGAAGGCTCTTGAGAGTCCCTTGGACTGCAAAGGGATCCAACCTGTCAATCCTAAAGAAAATCAGTCTTGAATATTCATTAGAAGAATTGATGCTGAAGCTGAAGCTCCAATATTTTAGCCAGCTGATGCGAAGAGCTGACTCATTGGAAAAGACCCTGATGCTGAGAAAAACGGAAAGCAGGAGGAGAAGGGGATGACAGAGGCTAAGATGGTTGGATGGCATCACTGACTCAATGACCATGTGTTTGTGCAAGCTCTGGGAGTTGATGATGAACAGGGAAGCCTGACTTGCTGCAGTCCATGTGGTCACAAAGAGTTGAAAACGATGAATGACTAAACTGAGTGCTGAAGAACCGATGCTTTCAAACTGTGGTGCTGGAGAAGACTCTTAAGAGTCCCTTGGACTGAAAGATGAAAACAGTCAATCCTAAAGGAAATCAGCCTGAATATTGATTGGAGGGAGTGATGTCACTAAAGCTTTTATACTCTGGCCACCTGATATGAAGAGCTGATTCACTGGAAAAAACCTTGATGCTGGAAAATATTGAGGGCAGGAGAAGGGGATGACAGAGGATGAGATGGTTGGCTGGCATCACCAACTGAATGGACATGAGTTTGAGCAAACTCCAGGGGACAGTGAAGGACAGGGAAATTTGGAGTGTTGCATCATGGGGTCACAAGTAGTTGGACACAATTTAACTACTAAACAATAGCAACATATATTTATACATTATAAATCAGTACTATATGCCCACATATATGTGGATTTTTCATATAAGCCCAAGAACTTGCTTTCCTTGCATGCTTTTTTCTCCATTTGGCAGGCTGTCTCCAATTGCATCACCTCCTGCTTATTTATCTTATTAGGTTCATCTTAAACACTACTTTATCCTTAAAGAGTCCTTGATATTTATTTCTCCCTATTTCTAAGGTTTTAATTATGGTATCCATCAATTCCTTCACAAACACTTATCAAGCACTTCTATAATCTCTTTCACTTAACATAGAAATTAAAAATGATGTAACCTTTATCATTAAGGAGCTTATAGTATTGCAGAGTGAAAGTGAATTCATACAAAGTAAAGCAATAATCTAAAGGAGTTATTCTTCTCTACCTGGGACTGGAGGAGTGTGATATCAAGGGCAGTAGGGACAACAAAAGTTTCAGAGATGAAGAAGTGGATTCTGATGAATGTCTTAGGCTAATTATAGTCTCTCTTGCTTTAACTTAGATGCTGTCCCCTAAATAAGAAAAAAAAAAGTCTCTATCTCAAGATGTTGAAGCAGAATATGGAAATAGAATATAGTCATATGGATAGCCCTTAATAGTCCAAAGTCATGTAATGCAATTTGCAGAAGTGTAAAATCCAAGATGGAAGAAACAGGAGTTAGTTGGTAGCATGACAGAAGTTAATTAGACATGAGAGATGAGAGTTAAACTATGTTAATAACAGAATATTGAAGTTAAATTCTAGAAATAAACTTGTCTAAAGAGCCTAGAGTGGTACTGAATGCAGAATCTATATGCAACCCAGCATTTTTCCCTCAACCTCTCTAAGTACACTTGAGGTGAGTTTAAAGTGTTCAGAGTCAGTCCTCTCTTCTTTAGCTACATTACAACCTACTTTTGAGGAATAGAATATTATAACAGAATGTAAACAATGAAAGCAAATAAGTTTCATATGAAAATGATATTCAGTTCTGTTCAATCCAGTCACTCAGTCATGCCCAACTCTTTGTGACCCCATGAATTGCAGCATGCCAGGCCTCCCTGCTCATCACCATCTCCCGGAGTTCACTCAAATTCATGTCCATGGAGTTGGTGATGCCATCAAGCCATCTCATCCTCTGTCGTCCCCTTTTCCTCCTGCCCCCAATCCCTCCCAGCATCAGAGTCTTTTCCAATGATGTTAACAGAGATACAAACTATCTGTTAGTAGAGGCAGAGAAAGTTACTGTGTCTTAAGTATCTTTAGGATCAACAGCATCTTTTTATCCTTTATTTTTATGCCCTTTATGTGTAGAAAGAGTATCTTATAGATTATGCCCTTTATGTGTAGAAAGAGTATCTTACAGATTATAGCTTCTCTATCAATGTTTGCAAGTGTTTAAATAAAATAAATTATTAATGAACACCATTGTGACTAGGTACTATTGAGGAGGTGAGGACAAAACTAATAAGGTAGAATCATTGTTTTCAAGGAATTTACTATTTTTCAAAACAGAGAAACACCAGATAGATAGTTTTATGTAGGACAAGTATGGAGATAGTAGTAAAATCTTATTAACTTCCAGGGAAAAGAAATATTTGCAATAGAGAGAAAAATTGATGTAAATAGATAAGCTTTCATTGTTTATTTGGTGCTGGTTCTGCTATTTGTGAATTGTTCTCAAGTAAATCTTCCTTATTTATGCCTTTTAAGAAGTGTTAACTTCCCCAAGGAGTAAGTCATGGAGCCTCTACTAGTGGCTGCATGATTTTATGAACAATATAGTGGGTGAGAGGATTTGAATTGTCTTAAGGAATATGTTAATAACAATCTGAATAAGTTACTTTCCATCTGAGATCAATGCAGCCTTATGCATGTGGAGAGAGTTCATCAGACTTCTGAGCTTCCCTTGGACTTACTCCTGACGTCCTAAAGTAAGAGCATCATAAATTTCATAATGACCGTGGAAACTTCTACAATTTTTTGTGAATGCTGAGTAAACAGAGTAAATTTATCTCAATTGAAATTTTATTATGGAAATATGATAATATTTATATTTCCTCCTGCTGGTCTTTTTAAGAATTCAGAATAAGATAATTGCTGTATATGGGCTGGGTTTAAATATCATGTAACTTGGAAGTTTGGCTAAATAATTTCTAAGTCTATTTCTAACATTAAGCAAACCTACAAATTTTAGTTACTTTTTCTCAAACTAGATTTTTTTTTTTTTTTTGGAATTTCCAGAGGCAACCGGCTATTTTTAAGAAAAATTTCAGCAATGCCCTATCTTTCTTAAAGGTCTAAAACTAGTTGACAATCTTTTTTTGATTTTCTGTTTTTTATGATGGTGGACATTTCTATGTAAATTTATCAATTTAAGTTTCCAAGTTAACCCAAAGATTTTATTCATAAGTCAGATCACAAAAAATTATTCGAGGAGAAAATCCTCTTTGAAATTACCTGAAAAACAATGTAACTTTTTAAAAAACACCTTTAGTTAAGTATAATTGAAACACAAAAAAATTCATGTATTTAATGTCAACAATTTGATGAATTTAGACATATGCAAAATCCCATGATACCATCACCACAATCAAGGTAATAAGACACATATTCAACATCTCCCAATGTTTTCCTTGTGTCCCCAAAGATACATCAGCTAAGGGAAATAAAAGGGAAATGGGTATACAGAACATTAATGTTTGGATATCTTGAAGGCTCTTTTATTTTATTTTATTTTTTCTTAAGACAATTTTATTTCTTTTTTTTAATTAATTTTTATTTTTTTAGTTTGTTTTGCTTTACAATACTGTATTCATTTTGCTATACATTGACATGAATCAGCCACGAGTATACATGAACTCCCAATCCCGACCCCCACCTCCCCTCTCCCGCCCCACACCCTCTCTCTGGATTACCCCCATGCATCAGTCCCAAGCATCCTGCATCCTGCATCAAACCTGGCCTGGCGATTCGTTTCACTTATGATATCACACATGTTACACTGCCACTCTGCCAACCCATCCCACCCTCTCCCTCTCCTACAGAGTCCAAAAGGCCGTTCTATACATCTGTGTCTCTTTTGCTGTCTTGCGTACAGGTTTATCATTACCATCTTTCTAAATTCCATATATATGTGTAAGTATACTGTATTGGTGTTTTTCTTTCTGGCTTACTTCACTCTGTATAATCGGCTCCAGCGTCATCCACCTCATTAGAACTGATTCAAATGTATTCTTTTTAATAGCTGAGTAATACTCCATTGTGTATATGTACCACAGCTTTCTTATCCATTCATCTGCTGATGGACATCTAGGTTGCTTCCATGTCCTGGCTATTATAAACAGTGCCGCAATGAACATTGGGGTACACGTGTCTCTTTCAATTCTGGTTTCCTTGGTGTGTATGCCCAGCAGTGGGATCGCTGGATCATAAGGCAGTTCTATTTGCAATTTTTTAAGGAATCTCCACACTGTTCTCCATAGTGGCTGTACTAATTTGCATTCCCACCAACAGTGTAAGAGGGTTCCCTTTTCTCCACACCCTCTCCAGCATTTATTGCTTGTTGACTTTTGGATCGCAGCCATTCTGACTGGTGTGAAATGGTACCTCATTGTGGTTTTGATTTGCATTTCTCTGATAATGAGTGATGTTGAGCATCTTTTCATTGAAGGCTCTTTTAAACTCTTAATTTTTTATTAGGTTCCACTCCTCCATGCTTGTTTGTATTTTCAGAGGATATGTTATTTTTTATGTAAATTGCTAAAGCTCAATTTAATGCTCATTATAATCAAAATCCAGAGAAGGCAATGGCAACCCACTCCAGTACTCTTGCCTGGAAAATCCCACGGACAGAAGAGCTTGGTAGGCTGTAGTCCGTGGGGTCGCTAGGAGTCGGACACAACTGCGCGACTTCACTTTCAATTTTCGCTTTTCACTTTCATGCATTGGAGAAGGAAATGGCAATCCACTCCAGTGTTCTTGCCTGGAGAATCCCAGGGATGGAGGAGCCTGGTGGGCTGCCGTCTCTGGGGTCGCACAGAGTCAGGCACAACTGAAGCGACTTAGCAGCAGCAGCAGCATAATCAAAATCAGATAATAAAAGATAATTGAGGCACTTTAAATTATGACATTACATTAAGCCATTAATAGCCAGGTCAGTTGTTAGAGTTTTTCTCTAATTCAGCAATATTTTAGGCCTAAAATATTTTACATTGATGCTGAAGCTGAAACTCCAATATTTCAGCCACCTAATGCAAAGAACTGACTCATTTGAAAAGACCCTGATGTTGGGAAGCATTGATGGTGGGAGGAGAATGGGACGACAGAGGATGAGATGGTTGAATGGTGTCACTGACTCAATGGACATGAGTTTGAGTAAGCTACAGAAGTTGGTGATGGCTTGGTGTGCTGCAGTCCATGGGGTCACAAAAAGTTGGACAAGACTGAGAGACTGAACTGAGCTGAACTTAGACCTAAAATAATTACTTTTCTCTTTTTTTGCCTTCACTTATCCATGTCTGTATATCTGATTGAAGTAAAGTATTTTAAATCAGAAAAAAGATGTAATTGCTTTGATGTGTTCTTTGAATTTTCCACCAAAGTACAAAAGTTAAACTCCTTAAAACCTAATATGTGACCTAGATAAACTAAAACGTTTTGGAATTCAGAGAAAACAGATCAATAATTCTTTGAGAGAAAAAAATGGTTTTATCTCCTTTGATGACCACCACAGAAACTTTGTTTCCTCATCAGAGAAAAGATGTTCATGAAGCAGATAGAATATATGTATAAGAGCTTCCTTTTCTGAATAGCTTTCATAAAAGATAGTTGATCTTTGCTCCAGGGTCAGAAAGCTCAGCTTTTCTAAGTTTCACAACTTAATTATATCTGCTGAATTCAATTGAACTGGAAACATTGGGATTCTTTTCTCTGATCATTATAATGTCACTTTAGGTCTTTTCTGAGTAAAACTCAGTATATAACTTCAAAATAGATATTTGGCAAGTGAAAGAGAAAGTGAAAAAGTTGGCTTAAAGCTCAACATTCAGAAAACGAAGATCATGGCATCCGGTCCCATCACTTCATGGGAAATAGATGGGAAAACAGTGGAAACAGTGTCAGACTTTATTTTTGGGGGGGCTCCAAAATCACTGAAGATGATGACTGCAGCCATGAAACTAAAAGACACTTACTCCTTGGAAGAAAAGTTATGACCAACCTTGATAGCATATTCAAAAGCAGAGACTAAGTTTGGGGACGATAGAGGATGAGATGTCTGGATGGCATCACTGACTCAATGGACATGAGTCTGAGTAAACTCCGGGAATTGGTGGTGGTAAGTTCAGTTGACTGAGTGACTGAACTGAAATGAAGATATTACATGTGAGGCTTACAAAAAGAGTTTCTGGTCAAATAGTGTTGAAGGCAAAAGCTGTGTTTCACCATTACATACACTGTGATATCATATTTAGTATAACTTAAGTACCAGAGTGGGAGTGGATGGAGAATAATATGCTGCTTTGCTCTCTTTAACTTCATTATCCTTGAGTAAATATTGACATAATATTGACATAAATCTAAAAATACTTCTCTTGGGTTTAAGAACTAAAGGCAAACTCTGACTAATATGTATACTTCCATTTTTAATACTCTTGACTACACTGCCACTGAAACCCCGAGAAAATAATAATTTTTTAAAAGTTCAGTTCAGTCACTCAGTCGTGTCTGACTCTTTATGATACCATGATTGCAGCACGCAAGGCCTCCCTGTCCATCACCAACACCCAGAGTTCACTCAGACTCACGCCCATCGAGTCAGTGATGTCATCCAGCCATCTCATCCTCGGTCATCCTCTTCTCCTCCTGCCCCCAATCTCTCCTAGAATCAGGGTCTTTTCCAATGAGTCAGCTCTTCGCATGAGGTGGCCAATACTGGAGTTTAACTTTAGCATCATTGCTTCCAAAGAAATCCCAGGGTTGATCTCCTTCAGAATGGACTGGTTGGATCTCCTTGCAGTCCAAGGGACTCTCAAGAGTCTTCTCCAACACCACAGTTCAAAAGCATCAATTCTTCTGTGCTCAGCCTTCTTCACAGTCCAACTCTCACATCCATACATGACCACAGGAAAAACCATAGCCTTGACTAGACAGACCTTAGTAAAGTAATGTCTCTGTTTCTGAATATGCTATCTAGGTTGGTCATAACTTTTCTTCCAAGCAGTAAGCATCTGTTAATTTCATGGCTGCATTCACCATCTGCAGTGATTTTGGAGCCCCCAAAAATAAAGTCTGACACTGCTTCCACTGTTTCTCCATCTATTTCCCATGAAGTGATGGGACCAGATGCCATGATCTTTGTTTTCTGAATGTTGTTGAGCTTTAGGCCAACCTTTTCACTTTCTGCTTTCACTTTCATCAAGAGGCTTTTTAGTTCCTCTTTACTTTCTTCCATATGGGTGGTGTCATCTGCCTATCTGAGGTTATTGATATTTCTCTTTGGAAGAAATGTATGGTATCCACAGACATCTTAAATGAAGGGAATGCAAAATTCTGAAGTGTAAGCCACCACTTAAGGGAGCTTTCAAGATGAAGAACTTGCCAACCACAAGTACTTGGTGTTTCAGCTTTAATGCCAACACAGAATACTGAAGAGGATAAACCTTAAATGGGAAGTTTAATAGAAGATTCTCAAATAAGTCTGCTAAAGGGGACAGTAAGACATTAGACTGTATCAACCTTGATCCTATCAAGAGGAAAATTAAGCTCTCTAGATGATGATATCAAGTTTGTCATTGACGATTAACCAGAAATTTGCAATACTTCTAAAAGTGAAAAAAAAAAAAGATAAGTATTATGCTAGACTCCTCAGTACTCTGGTAAAAGCAAATGATAAACCAATAAATAAATGTCTTCAAAAATAACACATTAATTACATCAAAGTAATATGTGCTGTGCTGCTTATTTGCTCAGTCATGTCTGACTCTTTTGACTCCATGGACTATAGCCCAACAGGCTCTTCTGTTGATGGGGATTCTCCAGTCAAGAATACTGGAGTGGGTAGCCATGCCTTCCTCCAGGGAATCTTCCCAACCCAGGGATCAAACCTAGGTCCCCCATGTTGCAGGCAGAGTTTTCACTGACTGAGCCAACAGGAAAGCCCATCAAAGTAATATAAGCTCACAATTAAAATCCAGCAAAGGAAAAAATAAAGTCACCAGAAGGGAAAAGCACTAGAAACAAAAAACACAAAACATGAATTGCAAATATTCCATATATTGAAATGATCAGGCACAGAACAAAAATCGATATTTTAAATGTGTTTAGACAAATAAAAGGAAATTGAAAATATAAACATGATATATGGTACTACTAAAATGAGTGGATTTTTTAAATAAATTTAAATGACAAAGACAATTTTAAAATAAGTAAATTTCACTAAGGGGTGAAGTATTTTTTCAAAATAATAAAGCCTAAAACCTACATGAAATTTATCACTGAGAAACTAAGGATCTTAAAACCTCTGCTTTAATATGAAAGAGTAAGAGCAAAGAGTACAGAATACAAAATCCCATTATATATCTAGTTGGAGAGTCCATAGATAAGAGGGAAAAAATTGGCGAGATAATAGTTTAAAGATAAAGGAGGAAACCACTAAGAAAAGTAATAATAATAATAAATAATAAAGCATAACTAGTGTAAGAGGAGATGAATCATATAAAATGCTTAAAACTGTGGGATTTTCCTGGTGGCCCAGTGGTTGAGAATCTGCCTTGCAATATAAGGGACCCTGTCTGACCCCCAGTCCAACCAAGGAAATCCCACATGTCACTGAGCAACTAAGAGTCTGTGCACAAGTCCTGAGCCTACACACCGTAAAGCCCGTGTTCCACAAGAGAAGCTACTGCAATGAGAAGTCCACACACCAGAACTGCAGAGTAGTCCCACTTGCAGCAACTAGAGAAAGCCTGCACACAACAGTGAAGACAGTGCAGCCAAAAATAAGATAAGCAAATTTTAACAAAACTACAAAAGGCAAAAAAAAAAAAATTTTTTTAATTATGCAATAATGGGTGTTAACTAGACTGTGGTAGTCATTTTATAATATCAACACATGTCAAATTATGTTGTACAACTGAAACTAATGTTATACGTACTATTTTAAACACATAAAAGATACAGAACCACTTAATACACACTACAGTACTACATGAACGGTGGTTGGCTGAATCTGCTGATGCACAACCACAAATTCAGATAATAGACGTGAGGTTGTAAACAGATTTTTTATTGTGCCCAAGGTCTGTGCCCCTAATCCATGCTTTGTTCAAGGATGAACGATAATTAGTGACTTGAGCAAAGTTAAAAGACAAGGTTAATGTACAAAATTTAATCATTTCTAATAATGCCAGTAAAGAACAAGAGAAATTTGAAATTAAAAAAAATATATATATATATAATATATATATGTATACGAAAAGATTAATTAATTAGATGTAAATCTAACAAAATACCTATAAAATCTACAAGAGAAAAACACAAAGTCTAAGATAAAAATGAATGAAAAACTAAATAAATGGAGAGAGATCTCATTTTCTTGGATAGGAAGACTCAGTTTTGCCAAGATACCAATTCTTCCCAAAGTAATCTATATATTCAGTATAATCCCAATCAATATCCCAGAAAGTTTTTTTGTAGTTATTGCCTTACTGTCTTTAAAGTTTATATGGAGAGGCAAAGGACTCAAAATAGCTCATATGCCATTAAAGGAGAAGGACAAAGTTGGAAAAAGCTGCTAAGTCGCTTCAGTCGTGTCGACTCTGTGCGATCCCATAGATGGCAGCCCACCAGGCTACCCCATCCCTGGGATTCTCCAGGCAAGAACACTGGAGTGGATTGCCATTTCCTTCTCCAATGCATGAAAGTGGAAAGTGAAAAGTGAAAGTGAAGTTGCTCAGTCGTGTCCAACTCAGCGACCCAGGACTGCAGCCCACCAGGCTTCTCCATCCATGGGATTTTCCAGGCAACAGTACTGGAGTGGACTTTATGTCTTATTATATAGCTATAGTACTGAAGACAACCTGATATTGGTAAACAAACAGAGTTCAGTGGACCAAAATAAAAAGTCCCTAAATCAGTTCAGTTCAGTCGCTCAGTCATGTCCTACTCTTTGCTACTCCATGAATCGCAGCACACCAGGCCTCCCTGTCCATCACCAACTCCTGGAGTTCACTCAGACTCACGTCCATCGAGTCCGTGATGCCATCCAGCCATCTCATCCTCTGTCATCCCCTTCTCCTCCTGCCCCCAAACCCTCCCAGCATCAGAGTCTTTTCCAATGAGTCAACTCTTCACATGAGGTGGCCAAAGCACTGGAGTTTCAGCTTTAGCATCATTCCTTCCAAAGAACACCCAAGGCTGATCTCCTTTAGAATGGACTGCTTGGATTTCCTTGCAGTCCAAGGGACTCTCAAGAGTCTTTTCCAACACCACAGTTCAAAAGCATCAATTCTTCGGCAGGCAGCTTTCTTCACAGTCCAACTCTCACATCCATACATGACCACTGGAAAAACCATATCCTTGACTAGATGGACCTTTGTTGGAAAAGTAATGTCTCTGCTTTTTAATATGCTATCTAGGTTGGTCATAACTTTTCTTCCAAGGAGTAAGCATTTTTTAATTTCATTGCTGCAATCACCATCTGCAGTGATTTTGGAGCCCAGAAAAATAAAATCTGACACTGTTTCCATTGTTTCCCCATCTATTTGGCATGAAGAAATGGGACCAGTGCCTGGGTCCAACCCTGGTGGTTCCAGGGATATTCAAAGCGGGGACAGGCAGGTGGATAGGACAGGATAGGGTAGGATAGCTCAGGATAGAATAGTATAGTAGGAAATTAGTGGAAAAAAGGAGGCTGAATAACTTGGTTTACGTGGAAAATCAATAAAATCTCAAGACAAGAGGTTTGCACCATCTACGTTAGGCCACCGGCGTCCATTTGAATTTCAGAGAGTGCCCTGTCCTGGGCTCTCTCTCTTACAGATCTTAGCAGCTGGGACAGGTAAGTAGACATGGCGAGCCTCCACGCCCCAGATGGGAATTCAGCCGAAAAAGGAGAGAAAAAGAAAAGAACGACATGGGGAAGCCCAGCGTCAGTGCAAGACACCAAAAAGAAAGTTTATTTTTCAAAATCAGCTTATATACCCCAAGTTGTACATAATGGAATATGCAGAGTTATACAGGGGCAGCAGTTCTGACCCTCATTGAGACAAGGCTTTCTTTTTTGCATACCCTCCCCTTACAAAAGTCCCAGGTGGTTTACATTATCTTCTGGCCAAGAGGCCTATTAACATTTTTATGGCTCTCTTCTGATGAGGTTTTGTTAACCAGAAGACTCATTTGTGTTAATCTTTCCAAAGTCTGAATGCCACTCTCAGAAAACACTAAATAAAAATACATCAATTTGTAATAAAAGGAAGTACAGTAATTTATAGCAAAAGAAAAAGTAATTTACTCCAAAGTTTAGTATTGCTAACATCAAAACTACCATATATCCTTTTCCATATCCCATTTACATTGATTACATCTTCCCGGGTGCCTGATAGATAAAAAATAAGGAGGTCTGGCAGCAATCATTGAGTTAACCATGAAATCCTTTCACCAATATGAATTTGAAAAGGCTCTGGAACTTTAAGATAATTTAAGGCTTTTGTGCCCCTCACAGTTGGGAGGTTGTGAGTAATTTACAAGCTTGTAGAAGGTCAGGGGAACTTGTTAGGCAGGCAAGAGCTTTATCAAAGGGGGTTGGCCTGAAACTCTCCTTTCAAATGCAGAAGACAAAAGCCCTGAATTAACTTTTCCAGAGAAAGTCAGAAAATAATGGGAAAACAGACAAATTCTTATTTTGGGGGGTACATGCTCAGGAAAAACCAGAGAGAAATCCAAAGACTCAAATTGCCCTGCCATCTGAGTCTGCCACGTGACCCTGTCACAGGTGGGATTCCTCACTCTGGCTCACAACAGACCAGATGCCATGATCTTCGTTTTCTGAATGATGAGCTTTAAGCCAACTTTTTCACTCTCCTCTTTCACTTTCATCAAGAGGCTTTTTAGTTCCTCTTCACTTTCTGCCATAAGAGTGGTGTCATCAGCATATCTGAGGTTATTGATATTTCTCCCAGCAATCTTGATTCCATCCTGTGCTTCTTCCAGCCCAGTGTTTCTCATGATGTACTCTGAATAGGGGCGGTGGCCGAGAGGAGCTACTCCACACCCGAGGAGCAGCGGTTGTGTGGGTGCAGGAGGGCCTAGAGGAGGTACTCCACGTTCAAGGTGAGGAGGGGTGGCAGTGAGGAGATACCCCTCCACTAAGGTAAGAAACAGTGGCTGCGTTTTGCTGGAGCAGCCATGAAGAGATACCCCACGTCCAAGGTAAGAGAAACCCAAGTAAGAAGGTAGGTGTTGTGAGAGGGCACCAGAGGGCAGACACACTGAAACCATAATCACAGTAAACTAGTCAATCTAATCACACTAGGACCATAGTCTTGTCTAACTCAATGAAACTAAGCCATGCCCTGTGGGGCCACCCAAGATGGGCAGGTCATGGTGGAGAGGTCTGACAGAATGTGGTCCACTGGAGAAGGGAATGGCAAACCACTTCAGTATTCTTGCCTTGAGAACCGCATGAACAATCCCTAAATAGACCTACATAAATAACTGATTTTTGATAGAGAAGCAAAGGCCATACAATGGAGCAAAGACAGCCTTTTCAACAAACAGTACTAGAACAACTTGACACTCATATGCCAAAGTAATAAAATATAGACACAGACCTTTCACCCTTCAAAAAATTAATGAAGCCTGTATCACAGAACTAAAGATACATAGGATGAAACTTAAATGACATTAAGTATAGCAAAAATATTTTATATACAGTAACAAAAGCATTACCTGTGAAAAAATAACATGAGCTGTACTTCATTAAAATTTTTAAAATTAGGATCTACAAAAGACAATGTCAAGGGAATGAGAAAACAAGCCATATATTGGGAGAACATTTTTGCAAAAATCACATCTGATAAAGTACTCTTTTCCAAGGTATACAAAGAGCTCAAAAAACTTAGTAATAAGAAAACAAACAACTTGATTTAAAACACTGGTCAAATATTTTAACAGACATTTCTCCAAAGAAGATATGTAGATACAAAGTAAGTATGGGAAAAGATGTCCACAACCATATGTCATCAGAGAGATGCAAATTAAAACAATTATAAGACAAGAGTGCTCAGGATGGTGGAGTTGAAGGATGCAAGCTCACCCACTTCTTAAGAAAACACCAAAATCACAACTAACTGTTGAACAGCCATTGACTATAAAACAGCTGGGATCTACCAAAAAAGGATACCTTACATCAAAAGACAAATAGGATACCACAGCAAGATGGTAGGAGGGGTGCAATCACAGTAAACTTAGCCCATACCTACTGGGTTGGCAGTGCACAAAATGTAGCTTTGAACACTAGTCAGGTTTGATCACAGTCTTCCACAGGACTTGGAGAAATGGAGACTCCACTCTCAGGGGGCACACAAAAAGTCTCATGCTCTCTAGGACCCAGGGTAAAAAGCAGTGTCCCCATAAGAGACAGAGCCAGACCTCCCTGCTAGTACTGAAGGGTCTCTGGCAGAGGTGTGGGGTGGCTGTGGCTCACTGCTGGAACAAGGACACTGGTAACAAAAGTTCTTGAAAGTACCCATTGGAGGGAGACCTCCTGGAGGCCTCCATTAGCTCCACCAAACAGTCTGTAGCCTCCAGTGCTGTGTTGCCACAGGCCAAACAACAAACAGGTTGAGAACAGAGCCTGACCCATAAGCAGATTAAAGTTTTTATGAGCACAACTCTGTTCACAGAAGGACAAGACCCATTTCCATCCACCACCAGTCATTCTCATCAGGAAGCTTGCAGGAGCTTCATAGATACACTCATCTACCAGAGGATAGAAAGTAGAAGCAAAAAGAACTGCAATTCTGCAACTTGCTGAACAGAATTTACAACCAAAGAAAACTAACCAAAATGAAACATTATTCTCAATGGTGAAAAACTGAAAGTATTTCCTCTAAGATCAGGAAAAGACAAGGGTCCCACTCTCATCATTATTATTCAACAAAGTTTTGAAAGTCCTATTCATGGCAATCAGAAAAGAAAAAGAAATCAAAGGAATTCAGTTAGAAAGGAAGAAGTAAAACTGTCACTGTTTGATAGTGATATGATACTGTACATAGAAAATCCTGAAGATGCTGCCAGAAAACTATGAGAGCTCATCAATGAATCTGGTAAAGTTGCAGGTAATAAAATTAATACACAGAAATCCATTACATTTCTATATCAGTTCAGTGCAGTCACTCAGTCATATCCAACTCTTTGTGACCCCATAAATCACAGCACGCCAGGCCTCCCTGTCCATCACCAACTCTTGGAGTTCACTCAGACTCACGTCCATCGAGTCAGTGATGCCATCTAGACATCTCATTCTCTATCGTCCCCTTCTCCTCCTGCCCCCAATCCCTCCCAGTATCAGAGTCTTTTCCAATGAGTCAACTCTTCACATGAAGTGGCCAAAGTACTGGAGTTTCAGCTTCAGCATCATTCCCTCCAAAGAAATCCCAGGGCTGATCTCCTTCAGAATGGACTGGTTGGATCTCCTTGCAGTCCAAGGAACTCTCAAGAGTCTTCTCCAACACCACAGTTCAAAAGCATCAATTCTTTGGCACTCAGCCTTCTTCAGAGTCCAATTCTCACATCCATACATGACCAAGGGAAAAAAAAACATAGCCTTGACTAGATGGACCTTATTCGGCAAAGTAATGTCTCTGATTTTCAATATGCTATTTAGGTTGGTCATAACTTTTCTTCCAAGGAGTAAGCATCTTTAATTTCATGGCTGTAGTTACCATCTGCAGTGATTTTGCAGCCCCAAAAAATAAAGTCTGAGACAGTTTCCACTGTTTCCCCATCTATTTCCCATGAAGTGATGGAACCAGAAGCCATGATCTTCATTTTCTGAATGTTGGGCTTTAAGCCAACTTTTTCACTCTCCTCTTTCACTTTCATCAAGAGGCTTTTGAGTTCCTCTTCACTTTCTGCCATAAGGGTGGTGTCATCTGCATATCTGAGGTTATTGACATTTCTCCCAGCAATCTTGATTCCATCATGTGCTTCTTCCAGTCCAGCGTTTCTCATGATGTACTCTGCATAGAAGTTAAATAAGCAGGGTGACAATATACAGCCTTGACGTACTCCTTTTCCTATTTGGAACCAGTCTGTTGTTCCATGTCCAGTTCTAACTGTTCCTTCCTGACCTGCATAAGTTTCTCAAGAGGCAGGTCAGGTGGTCTGGTATTCCCATCTGTTTCATAATTTTCCACAGTTTATTGTGATCCATACAGTCAAAGGCTTTGGCATAGTCAATAAAGCAGAAATAGATATTTTTCTGGAACTCTCTTGCTTTTTCCATGATCCAGAGGATGTTGACAATTTGATCTCTGGTTCCTCTGCCTTTTCTAAAACCAGCTTGAACATCTGGAAGTTCACAGTTCATGTATTGCTGAAGTCTGGCTTGGAGAATTTTGAGCGTTACTTTACTAGCATGTGAGATGAGTGCAATTGTTCGGTAGTTTGAGCATTCTTTAGCATTGCCTTTCTTTAGGACTGGAATGAAAACTGACCTTTTCCAGTCCTGTGGCCACTGCTGAGTTTTCCAGATTTGCTGGCATATTGAGTGCAGCACTTTCACACCATCATCTTTCAGGATTTGAAATAGCTCTACTGGAATTCCATCACCTTCACTAACTTTGTTCATAGTGATGCTTTCTAAGGCCCACTTTACTTCACATTCCAAGATGTCTAGCTCTAGGTGAGTGATCACACCATCATGATTATCTTGTTCATGAAGATCTTTTTTGTACAGTTCTTCTGTGTATTCTTACCACCACTTCTTAATATCTTCTGCTTCTGTCAGGTCTATACCATTTCTGGCCTTTATCGAGCCCATCTTTGCATGAAATGTTCCCTTGGTATCTCTAATTTTCTTGAAGAGATCTCTAGTCTTTCCCATTCTGTTGTTTTCCTCTATTTCTTTGCATTGATCGCTGAGGAAGGCTTTCTTATCTCTCCTTGCTATTCTTTGGAACTCTGCATTCAGATGCTTATATCTTTCCTTTTCTCCTTGTCTTTTCACTTCTCTTCTTTTCACAGCTATTTGTAAGGCCTCCTGAGACAACCATTTTGCTTTTTCACATTTCTTTTTTATGGGGAAGGTCTTGATCCATTCCTCCTGTACAATGTCACAAACCTCCATCCATAGTTCATCAGGCACTCTGTCTGCCAGAACTAGTCCCTTAAATCTATTTCTCACTTCCACTGTATAATCATAGGGGATTTGATCTAGGTCATACCTGAATGGTCTAGTGGTTTTCCCTACTTTCTTCAATTTAAGTCTGAATTTGGCATTTCTATATACAAACAACAAACATCAGAAAGAGAAATTCAAGAAATAATCCATTTATCATTACATCAAAAATAATAAATTACCTAGAAATAAAGCTATTCAAGTATACAAAAATCCTGTACTCCAAAAACTATAAGACCCAAGTGAAAGAAATTGAAGAGAGAAAGTCAGAATGGCCATCATCAAAAAATCTACCAACAGTAAATGCTGGAAAGGATGTGGAGAGATGGTAATCCTCCTACACTGTTAATTTGTAAATTGGTACAGCCACTATAAAGAACAGTATGGAGGTTCCTTAAGAAACTAAAAATAGAGTTACCATATAACCTAGCAATCCTACTTTTGGGTAAATAACCAGAGAACAACATGGTTTAGAAGGATTCATGCACCCCAGTGTTCATTGCAGCCCTGTTTACAATAGGCAAGATGCGGAAGTACCCTAAATGTTCATAAACAGAGGAATAGATAAAAAGGGCGTGATTCATATATAGAATGGAATATTCCTGAGGCATTAAAAATGAAATGCCATTTGCAGCAACATGAATGGACCTAGAGATTGTCATACTGAGTGAAGTAAATCAGAGAAAGAAAAACAAATATGTAATATCATTTAATGTGAGAATATCAAATAAATGATTCAAAAGAACTTATTTATGGGATAGAAATAGACTCACAGGCTTTGAGAATGAATTTATTGTTCTTAGGTGGGGGACTGTTGGGGGAAGGGATAGTTAGGGAGTTTGGAATTGATGTGTACACACTGCTATTTTTAACAGGGATCTGCTCTTTAACACAGGAAACTCTGCTCAGTATTGTGTAACAATCTAATTAGGAACAGAATTGAAAAAGAATAGATACATGTATATGTATAACTGAATCACTTTGTCGTGTGCCTGAAATTAATGCAATATTTTAATCAATATACTACAATATAAAATTTAAAATAATACATACATATATCACTCAGAAATAATTTTTTTAAAAAAAGCTTCTCTTTCTAGACTATTCATTCATTTATTTGTTTCATTCATCATTTATACCAGTTTAGACTCATGTATTCTTACTCAACGCTTTTAGTCTTTTACTGTCATTACTTGTTTTGATGTTCAGATTATTGTGGGAACCTCTTCAAGCTGGTTTCTCTGTTGTTTTGATATGTCCTTATCATTCATTGAAGACTTCCTTACTTGCTGGCATAAAAATATGTTCCAGGCTCAACCTGTACTTTTCCTGCTCCAGCCCTGGAATTAGCCATCCTCCAAGGAGGCCTTGTTGTTATTGTTGCTGTTTTAAAGTAAATAATTGTTTTTAGAAACCAAGGTCTGAATATTAAACATGCTTGTTGCCAAAAAACAAACAAACAAAAACCCTAAACTAAAAAAAAAAAAAATCTATAGGATACCACTACATACTTATTAGAAAAATCAATATCTAGGACTCTGTAAACAACAAATGCTGACAGAGAAGTTGATCATCAGAAACTCTTGTTTGCTGCCAGTGTTAGTGAAAAATGGTTCAGACATTTTGGAAGAGAGCTTGGTGGTTTATTATACAAGAAAATATATTCTTACCATGCAATCCAACAATCAACCTCCTTAGTTTTTATCCAAAAGAACTGAAAATGTGTCTACATAAAAACCTGAGATATTTCTTCAACTTTATTAATTACCAAAACTTGGAAGCAAATGAGATGTACTTCGTCTTCAAATGGAAAAAATAAAACCTGGTACATATCAACAATGCAATAATATTTAACCCTAAAAAGAAATGAGCATTTAAGTCATGAAAAGACATGGAAAAAACCTCACGTGCATGTTCCTAAGTAAAAGAAGCCAATTTGAAAAGGCTACATACAATTTGATTCCAACCATCTGACATTATAGAAAGGCAAAATTATGGAGATGAAAGAAGTTTCATTGGTTGCTATGGGTAGGCAGGGAGAGGTGGACAGGAAGAGCAGAGAGGATTTTTAGAGCAGTGAAAATACTCTGCATGGTGTTAAATGATATATAAATGTCATTATGTGTTTGTCCAAATCATCGCATCGATCATATCAAGAGTGAACAGTAAACCATGAAGCTTGGGTAGTTATGATGGTCAGAACAGATTTACCAATGTCAACAAATGTTCTGCTCTGGTGGAGATGTTGGTAATGGGAGAGGCAGTGCACAAGTATGTGAGTAGGCATTTGGGAAATCTGTGTTTTCCTTCTCAATTTTATGGAAAAATTGCCGCCACCCTAAAATAATCAAATTAATTCTGAAAAAGCTATACATTTAAAGGATGATAGTTTTCTAAAATCATAAAACATCAATCATGAAAATAAAGAAGCCCAATAAATCTTAAGCATGTGTTCAAGAAGAGATATGTGAATTTGTCTAAATCAAACTGCAAATACCAAAGACAAATTAAAATAACTTAACATCAATTAGACAAAAAGATTAATTAAATTGACTTTCCAAACATAACAGTATAAGCAAAATGGAGGAAAACATTACCATCATGGTGCTGAAAGAAAATATTAGGTGTCAACCTAATATTGTATACCTAGATTTCAAGAAAGTTGTTGAAGTAAAGACATTTTTAAACCAATAAAAGCTCAGAATTTATTGTCAGTTTTTACTAAAGGAATTTCCAATAGATGTCTTCAGCCAATGGCATGAGGATTAAAGATGGATATTCTCAGAAGCTAAAGAAACACTCAACAGCAACAGCAACAACAAAATCTGGTCAATGTGAGTGTAAATGTAAACAAATGTTGCCTTATAAAAGCATAGTAATACTTTTTTCCAAGATTGAAATTGAGAAAACTAAAATAATGAATAATATGTGGTTACATAAAGATCAAAGTAATAGTGCCTTTCAGTAAAGTAAAGTCACTCAGTCGTGTCCGACTCTTTGTGACCCCATTGACTGCAGCCCACCAGGCTCCTCAGTCCATGAGATTCTCCAAGCAAGAATACTGGAGTGGGTTGCCATTTCCTTCTCCAGGGGATCTTCCCGACCCAGGGATCGAACCCAGGTCTCCCGCATCGGAGGCAGACACTTTAACCTCTGAGCCACCAGGGAAGTCAAATAGTGCCTTTACTTCCTCATAATACTATATAGAAAAGAAATGATTTGAATAATTTTAGAATTTTTAACCCTATAAAATCAAAGAACCAGAATAACTACTAAATGAAGAGGTAAATAATGTAAACATCAGACTGACAAAAGGAAAATAATAGAATAAGACTTCCTATCTCTCAAACAAAAAGAAAAAGAAGAAAACATCATCATCCAAAAAAAAAAAAAAAGGCAAAATAGGGCAACAAGAAAGTGAGAAAGCAATTAATTGAAAGCACAAATTAGGATGGCAAAAATAAATACAAATATATCAATACTGAAAAGTGAGAATTGGACTAATCATTCTGGTTAAAAGACAACTATTATCAAATTGTTTGACAGGGTGGGTTCACCAAAAAGAGACTTTGACATGGACTTTATCACAAAATATACAGAAGCCTTTATGGACAGCTCTAGAAGATAGGGAAGAAATCTGGATTGGGCATTCCAAAATTTAAACTTCAATGTAGATCCAATGTCATGCTTTGATTACATCACAAGAAGCACTGAAGTTAAAATGGCCCTTTTGGATTTTCTCCAGTTGAGTTGTGTTGTCCAGTTCTGTGTGATCAATCACCAGATTCAAGCCATCCTAGGAACGTATGTTATCTTAGGTTCCCTGAAAACTAAAGGGCCTGACAAAATGGCTGCTATCTAATTATGGTTTTTATTGACTAGTTATGGTTTTTATCGTCTAGTTATGGTTTTTATCTAGAACCTAGAGAAAATACAAAAGCAAAGCAAAACAAAACAAAAACTGCAATAGAGTGAATCATAATAGAGGATCAGTGAAATAGCTAGGTCTTAGGAAAGACTGATGAAATTGACAAATTACCAACACCAATAGAGGAAAAAGAAGAGACAGAAACTACTAACATCAGAAATGAAATGGTATACAGCAGATTTTGCAGTACACAGTCATCAACTTTGGGCTTCCTACTTGGTGCTAGCGGTAAAGAATCAGCCTGCCAACGCAGGAGACATAAGAAAACTGAGTTTCATCTGTGGATCTGAAAGATCCTCTGAAGGAGGGCAGGCAGCCTACTCCAGTATTCTTGCCTAGAGAATCCCATGGGCAGAGGAGCCTGGTGGGCTATGGTCTATAGGGTCACAAAGAGTCAGACACAACTGAAACAACATGCACGCAGACATATTATCAACTTCAAGCAATTAAGACTGTGTGTGATTGGCAGAGGGATAGATACCTAAACCGTTGAAACAGAGCAGAGAACCCAGATGGAGAGCCACAACAGTGTGCTTAACTGATTTTTAATAAAGGATCTCTAGCCTTTCAACCAATGGTGGTGAAGCCCATAGATATCTATGAAAGGTGGAGGTGGGGAACATTAACCTAAATTTCACACTTTATACAAAATTTAAATGAATCACAGATTTAAGTGTAAATGGGAAAACTATAAAATTTGGGGGAAAAAAAAAAAACAGGAAAAAAATCTCCAGGATATAGATCTAGGCAAAGAATTATAGAAGACATCACTATCATCATCTATACCTGAAAAATAAACAAATGACAAACTAAGATTAATGAAAATCAAGAAATAAAAATGTGTTTTCTGCAAAGGGCCCTGTTAAGATGATGGGAAGGCAAAATGCAGATTGGTGAAAAATTTTTGAAAACCACATATCCAAGAGAGGACTAATATGCAGAATATATAAAGAACTCCAAATCTCAACAATAAAAATAACAATCCAACAAGAAAACTGGCAAAGATATGAACAAACATTTCACCAAAGAAGATATACACATGACAAATGACCACAAGAAAAAGTGTTCAACATCTTAAGCCATTAGGGGAGTATATACTAAAACCACAGTGAGATATCACTGTGCACACATCAAAATAGTTAAAGTAAAAATAGTGACAACACCAAATGTTAGCAGAGATGCAGAGAAACTGGATCATGCATATGTTGCTTTGGGGGTTTTAATTCTGGAAACAGTTTGACAGATTTTTAAAAAACTAAACATGCATCTGCCATATAATCTGATAATTGCACTCCTTGGCATTTGTCTCAGACAAAATAAAAGTTCACACAAAAACCTCACTGATATTTATAGCAGGTTTATTTGAACTAGCCAAAAATGGGAAATAGCTAGAAGTACTTCAGCAAAATGAACAGGGAAAAAACCTGTGGTATATCTTATCATGAAATATAACTTGGCAATAAAAAGGATTAAGCTATTAACATAAAAGGCAACACTGATGCCCCTCATCCCCCAAACATATCCATGTCCTACTCTCTTAAAGCTATGAATATAGTATACGACTAGGGAAGGAACAACCAGCATTTCAGATAAAATCAAGAAATCCCTGGAGTAGGAAATGGCAACACACTCCAGTATTCTTGGCTGGGAAATCCCATGGACAGAGGAGCCTGGTGGGCTACTTTCCAGTTCACTTCAGTTCAGTCCCTCAGTCATGTTCGACTCTATGTGACCACATGGACTGCAGCACGCCAGATTTCCCTGTCCATCACCAACACCCAGAACTTGCTCAAGCTCATGTCCATCAGGTCAGTGATGCCATCCAACTGTCTCATCCTCTGTCACCCCCTTCTCCTCCTGCCTTCAATCTTTCCCAGCAGCAGGGGCTTATCCAGTAAGTCAGTTCTTTGCATCAAGTGGCCAAAGTATTGGAGTTTCAGCTTCAGCATTAGTCCTTCCAGTTAATATTCAGGACTGATTTCCTTCAGGAAGGACTGGTTGGATCTCGCAGTCCAAGAGACTTTCAAGAGTCTTCTCCAGCACTGCAGCTCAAAAGTATCAATTCTTCAGTGCTCAGCTTTCTTTATAGTCTAACTCTCATATCCATACATGACTACTGAAGAAAAAAAAAAAAAAGCTTTGACTAGACAGACCTTTGTCAGCAAAGTAATGTCTCTTTTTTAATATGATGTATAGGTTTATCATAGCTTTTCTTCCAAGGAGCAAGTGTCCTTGGATTTCATGGCTGCAGTCACCATTTGCAGTGATTTTGTAGCCCCCAAAAATAAAGTTTTTCACTGTTTATCCACCTATTTGCCAGGGAGTGACGAAATCTTAGTTTATTTGAATGTTGAGTTTAAGCCAGCATTTTCACTCTCCTCTTTCACTTTCATCAAAAGGCTCTTTAATTTCTCTTAACTTTCAGCCATAAGGGTGGTGTTATCTAAGGTTATTGATATTTCTCCCAGCAATCTTGATTCCTGCTTGTGCTTTGTCCAGCCTGTCATTTTGCATGATATACTCTGCATATAAGTTGAATAAGCAGGGTGACAGTATACAGCCATGATGTACTCCTTTCTTGATTTGAAATCAGTCTGTTGTTCAATGTCTAGTTCCAGCTGTTGCTTCTTGACTTGCATACAGATTTCTCAACAGGCAGGTCAGGAAGCAGTCTGATATTCCCATCTCTTGAAGAACTTGCCACAGTTTGTTGTGATTGACATAGTCAAAGTCTTTAGTGTAATCAATAAAGCAGAAGTAGATATTTTTCTGGAACTCTCTTGCTTTTTTGATGATTCAACAGATGTTGGCATTTTGATCCCTGGATCCCCTGCCTTTTCTAAATCTAGCTTGAAAACATCTGGAGGTCCACAGTTCACATATTGTTGAAGCCTGGCTTGGAGAATTTTGAGCATTATTTTGCTAGCATGTGAGATGAGAGCAATTGTGCAGTAGTTTGAACATTTTTTGTCATTGTCTTTTTTGGGGATTGGAATGAAAACTGACCTTTTCCATTTCTGTGGCCACTTCAAAATTTTCCAAATTTGCTGGCATATTGAGTGCAGCACTTTCACAGCATCATCTTTCAGGATTTGAAATAGCTCAACTGGAATTCCATCACCTCCACTAGCTTTGTTTGTAGTGATGCTTCCTAAGGTCCACTTGACTTCACATTCCAGTATGTCTGGCTCTAGATGAGTGATCATACCATCATGATTATCTGGGTCTTGAGGATATTTTGTACAGTTCTGTGTATTCTTGCCACCTCTTCTTAAGATCTTCTGCTTCTGTTAGGTCCAGACCATTTCTGTCCTTTATTGAGCTCATCTTTGCATGAAATGTTCCCTTGGTATCTCTAATTTTCTTGACGAGATCTCAGTCTTTCCCATTCTATTGTGTTCCTCTATTTCTTTGCATTGATCACTGAGGAAGGCTTTCTTATCTCTCCTTGCTATTCTTTGGAACTCTGTATTCAAATGGGTATATCTTTTCTTTTCTCCTTTGCTTTTTGCTTCTCTTAATTTCATATCTATTTGTAAGGCCTCCTCAGACAGCCATTTTGCTTTCTTGCATTTCTTTTTCTTGGAGACGGTCTTGATACCTTTATCCTGTACAATGTCATGAACCTCCATACATAGTTCATCAGGCACTTTGCCTATCAGATCTAGTCCCTTAAATCTATTGCTCACTTCCACTGTATAATCATAAGGGATTTGATTTAGATCATACCTAAATGGTCTAGTGGTTTTCCCTACTGTCTTCAATTTAAGTCTTAATTGGCAATAAGGAGTTCATAATGTAAGCCACAGTCAGCTCCCAGTCTTATTTTTGCTGACTGTATAGAGTGTCTCCATCTTTGGCTGCAGAGAATATAGTCAATTGATTTTGGTGTTGACCATCTGATGATCAATACTATCTGGGCTACTGTCCAATGGGTCACAAACAGTGATATACAACTGAGCAACTAAGCAGCAGCAGCATCTGAGTCTTTTAAATGTGGAAAGAGAATACAGAATAGAGTCTGAATGATGTGATAAGAGGAAGATTGCAAAGGACAGTGTTGGCTATGAAGATGTAAGGAGGCTGAGAGTGCAGACAACATCTCAAAGCTTGAAAAGCCAAAAAAAAATTGGATTTTCCCCTAGATACTCTAGCCTTGATGACACCTGGATTTTAGCCCCATTTGATTCATTTCAAACTTCCAGCCTCCAGAACTGGAAGATAATAGATTTTTGTTGTTTTAAGCCACTAAGTTGTTTTTTTCTTTTTATTGTCTCCTTTCCTTCTTTCTTTCTAAGTAGCTACTCTTGTAATCATCTTGATTGTCATCTGGAAAATTTGGAAGATGTTATTATTGGGGGAAACATGGATGAAGAGTAAACAAAATTTCACATGTGAACCACAGTTATCTCAAAATAAGGTTTAATTAAAATACATATAAGTTCTTCTTTCCTTAAAAATTTAGAATACATTAAATTTTAAAATACTATTGATATTTTGTCTTTGTTTTAAACTTTACTTTTTCATTTAAAAATAATTTTTGAAGCACATATCTTTATTTTTTATTTATTTTTTAAATTAGTTTTTATTTTTTAATTTGTTTTGCTTTAAAATACTGAATTTGTTTTGCTATACAGTGACATGAATCAGCCATGAGTGTACATGAACTCCCAATCCCGACCCCCTCTCCCCCCTCCTGCCCCACACCATCTCTCTGGATTATCCCCGTGCATCAGTCCCAAGCATCCTGCATCCTGCATTGAACCTAGACCAGCGATTCATTTCACTTATGATATCATGTTACACTGCCACTCTGCCAACTCATCGCACCCTCTCCCTCTCCCACAGAGTCCAAAAGGCTGTTCTATACATCTGTGTCTCTTTTGCTGTCTTGCATACAGGTTTATCATTACCATCTTTCTAAATTCCATATATATATGTGTAGGTATACTGTATTGGTGTTTTATTTTCTGGCTTACTTCACTCTGTATAATCGGCTCCAGTTTCATCCACCTCATTAGAACGGATTCAAATGATATTCTTTTTAATGGCTGATTAATACCCCATTGTGTATATGTACCACAGCTTTCTTATCCATTCATCTGCTGATGGACATCTAGGTTGCTTCCATGTCCTGGCTATTATAAACAGTGCCGCAATGAACATTGGGGTACACGTGTCTCTTTCAATTCTGGTTTCCTTGGTGTGTATGCCCAGCAGTGGGATCGCTGGATCATAAGGCAGTTCTATTTGCAATTTTTTAAGGAATCTCCACACTGTTCTCCATAGTGGCTGTACTAATTTGCATTCCCACCAACAGTGTAAGAGGGTTCCCTTTTCTCCACACCCTCTCCAGCATTTATTGCTTGTTGACTTTTGGATCGCAGCCATTCTGACTGGTGTGAAATGGTACCTCATTGTGTTTTGATTTGCATTTCTCTGATAATGAGTGATGTTGAGCATCTTTTCATGTGTTTGTTAGCCATTCGTATGTCTTCTTTGGAGAAATGTCTATTTAGTTCTTTGGCCCATTTTTTGATTGGGTCATTTATTTTTCTGGAGTTGAGCTGCATAAGCTGCTTGTATATTTTTGAGATTAGTTGTTTGTCAGTTGCTTCATTTGCTATTATTTTCTCCCATTCAGAAGGCTGTCTTTTCACCTTGCTTATAGTTTCCTTTGTTGTGCAGAAGCTTTTAATTTTAATTAGATCCCATTTGTTTATTTTTGCTTTTATTTCCAGTATTCTGGGAGGTGGATCATAGAGGATCCTGCTGTGATTTATGTCAGAGAGTGTTTTGCCTATGTTCTCCTCTAAGAGTTTTATAGTTTCTTGTCTTACGTTTAGATCTTTAATCCATTTTGAGTTTATTTTTGTGTATGGTGTTAGAAAGTGATCTAATTTCATTCTTTTACAAGTGGTTGACCAGTTTTCCCAGCACCACTTGTTAAAAAGATTGTCTTTAATCCACTGTATATTCTTGCCTCCTTTGTCGAAGATAAGCTGTCCATAGGTGTGTGGATTTATCTCTGGGCTTTCTGTTTTGTTCCATTGGTCTATATTTCTGTCTTTGTGCCAGTACCATACTGTCTTGATGACTGTGGCTTTGTAGTAAAGCCTGAAGTCAGGCAGGTTGATTTCTCCAGTTCCATTCTTCTTTCTCAAGATGGCTTTGGCTATTCGAGGTTTTTTGTGTTTCCATACAAATTGTGAAACTATTTGTTCTAGCTCTGTGAAAAATACTGCTGGTATCTTGACAGGAATTGCATTGAATCTGTAGATTGCTTTGGGTAGTATACTCATTTTCACTATATTGATTCTTCTGATCCATGAACATGGTATATTTCTCCATCTATTAGTGTCCTCTTTGATTTCTTTCATCAGTGTTTTATAATTTTCTATATATAGGTCTTTAGTTTCTTTAGGTAGGTATATTCCTAAGTATTTATTCTTTTCATTGCAATGGTGAATGGAATTGATTCCTTAATTTCTTTTTCTGCTTTCTCATTATTAGTGTGTAGGAATGCAAGGGATTTCTGTGTGTTGATTTTATATCCTGCAACTTTGCTATATTCATTGATTAGCTCTAGTAATTTTCTTGAAGCACATATCTTTAAAAGCTAAACCACAGCATTAAGATAATGATCATAGTCTTGATATCAAATTATTTTTTCATTAACAGTAACTTCAGCTTCATAATGAGATACTGGATTGCTTTAAGACTGTATTCTGTATAGAGAAGTACTATAATGTATAATGTGTGAACTGAGCTCTGGAATTGGATGTGTTCAAAACCAGTCTCAGCAACTTACTGTATAGTCTAGTCTTGTGCAATTACTTAAACTTCAGAAAGCTCAATTTTCTTACCTACAAACTGGGGATAATTACAGGATGCCCTGTAGTGTCTGCTCATTGTAAAGTGTCAATAAAGGACAGAGGTTGTTTTTTTGTTTATTTTTGTTTTGTTTTTAATTAAAATGCACTGAATTTGTGCTTGTATCAGATGTAATTTAAGGGTATAAAGTATATAGTGTTCAAAATTTTAAGTATTTGAAAGTGAATGAAAATCTTTATGCACTAAATGCTTACTCAGTAAAGAGAATTTCAATTTGTGTGGTCTACATCAAAAAGTGCTTAGTAAGTGTCCCCAGAAGGCCTTTTCCTAATTTATATTTTCCATAGTAAAAAGGCCTAATGATTTAGGGCATTTTTAAAGTGACTTTTGACTTAATGACAGGTAAAATGATTGACATAGATCTGTGCAAGGGCTCAAAAATAGGATTTTCTGTTTATTTTTCAGACATATTCAAATTTTCTGATTTACAGAGAAGTTTCATTTTTCCAGCTGGGTATGACTTCTTCAGAGATCAAGTAAAACCTATTTCCTGCTAAAAAGAAGGCAAATTGCAGGCTATCTCCAGGGAGATGAAAGGCACTTGAGATTCACATACTTGTTTGAATATTAATATCATTTTAGGAAATAAAAGCTACCTATTTAACCTTAATTCTAATTTATACAGCTATAAATTTGGTTCTAAGCTTTTTCAAAGATATAAGTGCAACTCTTTGAAGGTTCCTCTGAGAAAGAAAAAAATACAATGAGCAGTAATTTGATTTCTAGGCTCTCTTTATGAATTCATAAGGTACGTGCGAGTGGATTTACTGGATGATATATAGCTCCAGGGGGCATCATTATCACATATTCAAAACAGAGCAATGAGCACCTGCAATCCAATTCTTGCCTTTTGAGATAAGGGTGCAGAGAGTTATGTGAGAGAGAATCTAATTGAAATTTAATTATTTCACCCTGTTTTTTGCAGAGATTAAGCAAAGGGAAAAACAAAGTTCAGTGAGTTGGATAAAACCAGGTAAAATGAGAGAGTTGCTCACCCTGTATTGTAGACTTGAGTCTATAATATTGTGGATGTGCCTAATCACAACAGGGTGCACCAGTGGTTTTGGTACTCCTCTCTGGTACTCCTGGAACATAGACATCTCAGTATTTTCAGTGGACTCCACCTACATCAAAATTAATATTTTGCCCAGGTTGGCAAGAGGTTGATTGTTGTTTAAAATCACTGTTTCCCATGTCTCCTGCATGGCAGGTGAATCTTTAACCACTGAACTATTGGGGATGGTTTCAAGCCCTTAAAATGCATCAGCAGCTGTAAGCAAGAAAATTGGTCAGTGTAACAGGATAATAAGGTGGAGTATAATTATTATATATTTTTGAGGCAAAAGGATAGGTGGAAATTATAGAAGGAAAGTGATTGAACTTTTACATATTAAAATTTTCAGAAAACTTATATAACTTAAGAGTCTGCTGATAATGCAGATGAATGAATGAAGATAATCCTCCCACATGATACTAGTGGTAAAATATCTGCCTGCCAATATAAGAGACACAAGGCACGACTTGCTCCTTGAAAGAAAATCTATGACAGACCTAGACAGCATATTAGAAAGCAGAGAAATCACTTTGCCAACAAGGTCCATATAGTCAAAGCTATGATCTTTCCAGTAGTCATGTATGGATGTGAGAGTTGGACTATAAAGAAAGCTGAGCACTGAAGAATTGATGCTTTTGAAATGTGGTGTTGGAGAAAGCTCTTGAGAGTCCCTTGGACTGCAAGGAGATCCATCCAGCCAATCCTAAAGGAAATCAGTCCTGAATATTCATTGGATGGTCTGATGCTGAAGCTGAAGCTCCAATACTTTGGCACCTGATGTGAATAAATAACTCATAGGGAAAGCCCTTGCTGCTGGGAAAGACTGAAGGCAAGAGGAAAAGGGGACAACAGAGGATGAATTAGCTGAATGTCATAACTGCCTCAATAGACATGGGTTTGAGTAAACTCTGGGAGTTGGTGATGGACAGGGAGGCCTGGCATGCTGCAGTCCATGATGTTACAAAGAGTTAAACACGACTGAGTGATTGAACAAAGAGATGGCAGTTCAATCCCTGGGTTGGGAAGATCCCATGGAGAAGGAAATGGCAGCCACTCCAGTGCTGGGGTCCAGCCTCAGCAGAGTCCAGGGATACCCTCAGGATGAACGGCATTGGAGAACAAAAGAATGACATGGGGAGACCAAGCTTTGGTGAGTGAGGCCTGTAACTTTATTTTCAAAAAGAGCTTTCATACCCTGACTTGTACATAGAGGAAAATGAAAGATGCAAAGGCATGCAGAGTCAGCTCATACATTCCAGCAGTTTTGCCCTTATCGAAACCAGGATTTTTTCTGCATACCTTTCCCATAAACAAGGGTCTTATGTTGTGTACATTATCTTCTGGCCTTGGAAGCCTGTTGACATTTTATGACCCATTTTTGATAAAGGTTGATCAACCAGAAAACTTGTTTTCCCTTGAAGTTTCTTTATACCTCTAATCTGTGTCAGCCTCAGAAAGTACTAAACAAAGTTACATTCTCATGGAGCAAAGGTGCAGTGGGTTACAACAACAACAAAAATAACTTATTAGCTCAAAGGTCTGATGTGGTTAATACCAAGGCACTACTTGTTTTTCTTACATTCCAACTATATTAACTAATGCACTCCCAGGCACACAACGGATAAGGGATATGGGAACTTGGCAGCAAGAATTGGCTCAACAATGAAACCCTTCACCAGTATTATTTTAATAAAACTTTTTCACCCCTCGAAGGGTTCTGTATTTTTACAATGCTTAGGCTTCCAGTGTCATGGTTTGCGAATAATCATATGCATAGTTGCAAGAGTCTGGATAAACCTGCCAAGCAAGCTAGAATGCTAACGGGCCGGGGGGCGGAGGCGTTGAACTGAAATGTTCCTTTCATGCCCAGGAGACTTATCAACTAGAGCCCTAAGTTGATTTTCTCCAGAGAAAGGTGGTTGGGGATAGCCCCCTGTTAATGTCAGAAGAGATGGTGAAAGGTATAATATAGTAGACAGACAGATTTTGCTTTGGGGTAGATGACTGAGCAGGTCCAGGGAATCCCTCAAGTCCTGATTCACCTTTTCTGTCAGGTCTCCTCTGCATGACTTTGTCATGGGTGGGAACTCCCGTGCTGGCTCCCAGCACTCCAGTATTCTTGCCTGGAGAATCTCATGGACGGAGGAGCTTGGTGAGCTACACTCCATGGGGTTGCAGAGTCAACCAAAACTTAGTGACTAAAGCTTTCATTTTCTTTCCACTTCTGTATTAAGATAAAATATAATTAGATTACTGTGGATGGGCATTGGAAATGGTGGATTAAGGGCAACAGTATAAATCCATGAAGTGTAAATTGAACACAAGATGAAAATAGAGCTACATTGTCAATTACTTTTGCTATATTTTTGACCTTGGTGGTTTAGACATACCTTCTCCTTCTTTATTCTGTAAAAGATAAAGAAAAGAGCATGATAAAGTCTCTGAACACTATTTTTTAAATTAATTTATCTGTTTTAATTGGAGGCTAATTACTTAACAATATTATGTTGGATTTTGTCATACATTGTCATGAATCATCCATGAGTGTACATGTGCCCCTCATCATGAGCCCCCCTCTCACCTCCTCCCCATGCCATCCCTCTGAGTTGTCCCAGTGCACTAGGTTTGAGTGCACGATTTCATGCATCAAACTTGGACTGGCAATCTGTTTCACATATGGTAATATACATGTTTCAATGTTATTCTCTCAAATCATCTCATCTTTGCCTTCTCCCATAGAGTCCAAAAATTTCTTCTTTATATCTGTGTCTCTTTTACTGTCTCACGTATAGGTTTGTCATTACCATCTTTCTAAATTCCATATATATGCGTTAGTATACTGTATTGGTGGTTTTCTTTCTGACTTACTTCACTTTGTATGACAGGCTCCAGTTTCATCCACCTTATTAGAATTGATTCAAATGTGTTCTTTTTAATAGCTGAGTAACATTCATTGTGTATATATACCACAACTTATCCATTCATCTGCTGATGGACATCTAGGTTGCTTCCATGTCCTGGCTATTATAAACAGTGCTGCAATGAACATTGGGGTACATGTGTCTCTTTCAGTTGGTGGTTGCTTTGGTGTGTATGCCCAGCAGCCAGATTCCTGAGTCGTATGGCAGTTCTATTTCCAATTTTTTAAGGAATCTCCACACTGTTCTCCATAGTGGCTGTACTAGTTGGCATTCCCACCAACAGTGTAAGAGGGTTCCCTTTTCTCTGCACCCTCTCCAGCATTTATTGCTTGTAGACTTTTGGATAGCAGCCATCTGATCGGCTTGAGATGGTACCTCATTGTGGATTTGATTTGCATTTCTCTGACAAAGAGTGGTGTTGAGCATCTTTTCATGTGTTTGTTAGCCATCTGTATGTCTTCTTTAGAGAAATGACTGTTTAGTTCTTTGGCCCATTTTTTGACTGGGTCATTTATTTTTCTGGAATTGAGCTGCATGAGCTGCTTGTATATATTTGAGATTAATTGTTTGTGAGTTGCTTCATTTGCTATTATTTTCTCCCATTCTGAAGGCTGCCTTTTCACCTTGCTTATAATTTCCTTCAGTGTGCAAAAGCTTTTAAGTTTAATTAGGTCCCATTTGTTTTTTTTGCTTTTATTTCCAATACTTGGAGGATTCTGCTGTGATTTATGTCAGAGAGTATTTTGCCTATGTTTTCCTCTAGGAGTTTTATAGTTTCTGGTCTTATGTTTAGATCTTTAATCCATTTTGAGTTTATTTTTGTGTATGGTGTTAGAAAGTATTTTAGTTCTTTTACAGGTGGTTAACCAGTTTTCCCAGCACCACTTGTTAAAGAGATTATCTTTTCTCCATTGTATATTCTTGCCTCCTTTGTCAAAGATAAGGTGTCCATAGGAGTGTGGATTTATCTCTGGGCTTTCTATTTTGTTCCATTGAACTATATTTCTGTCTTTGTGCCAGTACCATACTGTCTTGATGACTGTAGCTTTGTAGTATAGTCTGAAGTGAGGCAGTTTGATTTCTCCAGTTCCATTCTTCTTTCTCAAGATTGCTTTTACTCTTTGAGGTTTATTATATTTCCATACAAATTGTAAAATTATTTGTTCTGGTTCTGTGAAAAATACCACTGATAACTTGATAGGGGTTGCATTGAACTTGTAGATTGCTTTGGGTTGTATACTCATTTTTATTATATTGATTCTTCCAATCCATGAACAAGTATATTTCTCCATCCATTTGTGTCATCTTTGATTTATTTCATCAGTGTTTTATAGCTTCCTATATATAGATCTTTTGTTTCTTTAGGTAGATTTATTTCTAAGAATTTTATTCTTTTAGCAAGCCTATTTTTAAGATGGAACTCTTTCTGCATTCTCAGGCTGGCCTATAATTCAGGGAATCATTATATGGAAAGCTCAAGTTATCACAGTAAACTCACCTCTGCTCTAAAACTTTCAAGGTAGCATTTACCCTTGGAGAATATTATTCACAGTAAAATAGGTACCATAATTTACAATAAAACATACAAAATATTTCACATTGGAATCTTCTGTATGGTGACCATAAAAGTCTGAGGGGTTAGAGAGATTTGCTGCACTCATGATTTGTGTGTATTTGCTTCCAGTGCACTTTGAAGATATTTTCCTGTGAAGAATAAGAGCCATATAAATACAAAACATTATGTTTCTTGAACCTTGTTATATTTAAGCAGGAAGCTTATTCTTATGAAGGATAATACTAATTTTGGAACTAGCCTACAAACAAAGCTAAAAATTATCCCAATGTAATCACCTTCTGTAATTTACTCATCCAAATTTTGAATAATAACTATGTGCCAGACACCATTACAAGGAGATGGATATTCAGTGAGCAAAGCAAAGAATTACCATAGACTTACATTTCAATGGGAAGAATACATTAACAAAGAAATATATACCATGTTACTTGATAATAAATGCCAGGAATAATAATAATGATATTAGTAAGGAAAATAATAGTAGTTATAAACATTCATACAATACTTACTATATGCCAGATATTGCTAATGTTCTTTAAAAATATTATTTTTAGTCTATTTGAGAGATACTATTAGTATTCTCACTTTATAGATATAAGAAATACACAGAATTACTTGACCAAGTTAATAGTTTTTAAATGGCAGTGTCCAATCCAAGGAGATTGGTTCCAGATTTTGTGGTAAATAAGAATAAAGCAGAGTAAAAGGAATTAAGAGTGGTAGAGCATGTACTATTTTATGTAACATGATTTTGGAAGATTTCCCCAAGTGACCAGATATTTGGTCAGATATATGAAAGGAATGGACATCCCAAATGGTACTTGGGGTAAAGAACCTGCCCACCAGTGCAGATGGTACTTGGGGTAAAGAACCTGCCCACCAAGAGACATGAGTTCGATCCCTGGATCAGGAAGACCCCCTGGAGGAAGGCATGGCAACCCACTCCAGTATTCCTGCCTGGAGAATGCCATGGCCAGAGGAGCCTGGAGACCTATAGTCCATAGTGTTGTACAGAGTCAGACTCAACTAAAGCGACTTAGCACACATGCATGCATGCATGAAACAGATAAGAGCAAGCCATGAAGAAGTGGCTGTCATACAGGAGGTAGAGAGAAAAATGTTAGATGCTGAAGTCAAAGAGTTAATGGGAAAAAAAAAAAAACAGAGTTAATGGGTGGAGACTACAAGATTCACATCATGTGGGTCTTAGAAGCCTTAGCAAAGCATCTTAAATGACAAAAGAGTTGTTACAGTTTTTAAGAGAAAGGTAACATTATCCAACTTAAAGTTTGAAAAGACCAGCTTACATGATTATGTAGACAATAGACAAATATAGAAGCAGTAAGACTGGTAAGAAGGCCATACAGCAATCCAGGTAAGAGAGAATGGTTTGTGTTG